>OY978525.1:110352916-110740416 GCA_963854835.1 Megamerina dolium
TAATGATTATCATCGAATGTATGTGCAGCATTGAAAATATATGAGAACCCAACACCAACATGACACTTCCAACACAACCCATGTTGCTAATAAAAAATAAAATAAATTAAAAGCAATAATATGTCAGGAATTATGTCCGACTGTATTACACTGTGTTCATAAATGAAATTGTTCCGATAAATTCGTCAGTTCGGTAGCATTGTCTCAGAGATCTACAGAAATTATCATGTCAAAATATTTATTAATTTTTGGAGCGCGAAAGATAATATTGTGTGATTAAATTTTGTGAAGTTTTAGAAGGCGAGGCTGTAGCTAAAAAACAGCAGCAAAGTGATTTGCTCGTTTTCGATTTGATAATTTTGATGTTAAAGATATATATATATATATATATATATATATATATATATATATATATATATATATATATATATATATATATATATATATATATATATATATATATATATATATATATACACATATATATATATATATATATATATATATATATATATATATATATATATATATATATATATATATTTATATTTTAGGGATTAGCCGAATCAGACCACTTATATGGGTCCCTTTTCGTCCCTCAAATCGTGTGTTAATTATTTGTTCGGTTGCAGAATTCTTCTACTTCCTTCCTCATAATAACATCACGCGTTATTTCAAGCATGTCTTTGTGGGGTATGTTCCACATTTCGAGTTCATCAATAAATTCGCGACCCAGTGTGGACATCCTCCTGCTTGCCAATGCAGGACAGTGGCACACTATGTGCGCCGCTGTCTCTGCCTCTTACATGCATAATCTGCAAATATCAGCATCCTCCCCATCAACAAGACCCATCTTACTGAGGTGGTACCTGAAATTGCCATGCCCAATTATTAATGCAGTCAACCAGCTTAGAGTCATTCGTCCTAGACTGAGAGCCCTCCACGATTCACTGCCCTTTGATAGCCTCAACGAAGCCTTTGCCTGTCTGCAAGTAGATAAGTTCTCCCATCTCGTGAGATGAAGTTTCTTTATCCACTCTTCGACCTTTGCCTTCACCGTCCCGCTGCTGAGAGCAATTATTGGTTCCGGTCCATAAAATTCAGCTTCAGATCCTTGTCTAACCAAGGCGTCTGCAGCTTCATTTTGTTCTATACCAATGTGTCCCTTCACCCACATAAGAGTAATCGCATTACTACGAGTACACCCATTAAGTTTCTGAACACATTCGAGCGCCAACTTAGAAGATACCGTAGGTTGTTGCAGCCGCCTGACCACCGCCTGGTTATCGAGTGCTAGCAAGATTTTCTTACCTTGCACCTTTCCATCCAGTAGATGGTCTAGCGCATGCATTAGACCAAGCATTTCTGCTTGATAGACCGATAAGTATCTTCCCAGATTCAGAGTGCATGCCAGTCCCAACTCTTTAGAGAAGATTCCAGCACCCGCTCTGCCATCCATTAATGAACCATCTGTAAAAATACTGATGTGATTTTCCTCACATACATCATGTGTGAGGCCGTCTTCAATGAGTGTTCTGTGTGACTTTTCAGTCATTTTCAGCCTACCCATTCCCTCCATTGGCATTTGCGTCTCCTTTACACTGCTATATAGCAGTGACAGGATGCCCCTGTGCCCCATCTCTGTGCCGAACCCATACCAATTACTGGTGGTCTTCAGACGTAATGCTGTTAATGCCGCTGACTTCATAATATGCAAGTCCAACGGCAGCAGTCCGAGAAAGACTTCCAATGATTCTGCTGGGGTCGTCCGGATAGCTCCGGTAATCCCAATACAAGCCATTCTTTGCACCCTATCTAACTTGCTTTTCGCGGTCTTTTGGGAGACCTTAGGCCACCAGACCACAGCAGCATATGTTATTAAGGGCCTGACCATCGCTGTGTAGATCCAGTGCGCTGCTCTGGGAGTAATTCCCCACATGAGACCGAACACTCTCTTACACTGATGCAATACCCGCTTGCCCTTCTGGATCTTGTTATCGACGTGACTATTCCTTCCTTGGATACGTTGATGTTCGATCCAAAAAGCCTAAGAGGGTCTATTGTTAGTCCAGTCCTCCTTTTAGTAAAGAGTACTGTTTCCGACTTACTAGCATTTACAGAGAGACCTTGTTCCGTGCACCACCCTTCAACCATTTTGAGTGCACCTCTCATGGTATCATAAATAGTGTCCAGGAACTTACCGCTCACCGTTACCGCTATGTCATCTGCATACCCGACGGTGTGTATGCCTTTTGAGTCCAGAAGCTGAAGTAGGGAATCGACCGTGATGTTCCAAAGGATGGGCGATAATACTCCACCCTGTGGACACCCTTTGACTACCCTACCTCTGAGTCTGTAACTCCCATTTTGAAAGTTTATTGCCCCTACCCTCAGCATGCTGTCCACCCACCTTATAATGGTTGGGCTGACTTCACGAGTAGCAAGATGTTAAAGATAAAGAATCTTGGAATCTTGGACGTTGCTAGAGAACTGGGCATTCATCATCACACATTTATCAACCATTTAAAGAAAGCTGGATATACAAAGCAGCTCGATGTTTGGGTGCCACATGAATTTACAATGAAAAATTTAATGGACCGAATTTCCATTTGCGATTTACTTCTAAAATGGAACGGAATTGAATCATTTGTAAAGCGAATAATTACGGGCCATGAAAATGTGGATCACGTACGACAATAATGTGCGAAAAATAATCATGGACGAAGCGAGGCGAAGCTTCGCAAACTGTGGCTAACCCAGGATTGACACCAAGAAAGGTAATTCTATGTGTCTGGTGAGATTGGAAGATAATTGTTCATTATGAGCTTCTACAACCCGGTCAAATGATTGATTCTGACCTCTACTGTCAACAATTAATGAGATTGAAGCAAACGATGCAATCACAACGGCCAGAATAGATCAACAGAAAAGGTGTTGTATTCCATCATGACAACGCCAGACCATACACATCTTTGATGACCCGGCAGAAACTGAGAGAGCATGGTTGAGAAGTTTTAATGCATCCACCATATGGCTGGGACCTTGCACCTTCAGATCATCATTTTTTGCGAAAGAAGTGTTTCATTTTTGGTCAAATTTGTAGTCGAACTTTTTTCGAACACCCAATATTGAGCAATATTGCAAGTTCAATACTCAAAAGAATTGCCTTTCTTGAATCCAATTCAAATATGCTACGACAGTAAATATTGACAGAAATGTTATTTCCCTTAAAATATTTGTCATAAAAATAGGATATGGCACATATATTTGGTAGGCGAAACAGTTTAATAATTGCAAAATTATTATTTTTGGAAACCTCTAGATTTGACAAGAGACACCATTGCTTCTGGCAAACTGCAACTATTTGGTTCATTAGCAGAATTATCCAATTTTGAAACAGCACATTGTTGTCAATTGCGTCCTTTATGCAACAATCATAAGCAAATGTTTTTCAAATTTCAAGATATTCTTGAGGCTAAATTTTACCATTCATCTGGTCGATCATTTGACCAGTGAATGAATGAATAATTCGATGATAATATCGTTTTGCAAAATAAATCACAAAAATTGCAAAATTTATCACAAAAATTGCAAAATTTATCCCGATATTTTGCTTGATGACTTTGATCGCTCTAAAAGCTATATCTAACACCTAGAAGAATACCCTTTATATGCAAAAAAAAAAACAAATGGTAAATTACACTAAACAAGCAAGAAGTTTGCGGTATTTGATTGTTGATTGCTTGACTAAATTGATAGATTGATGGTTGGTAGTCAAACATAAAGACATATCAAGAAAAGCGAAACTCCAAGTTGTCATTATGATATTACCATATAGTAAATAATTTTGGTTTGGTTTGTTTTGCATGCAAATATTGTTGTTAGTACTTCTTCATTGGGTTTTTTTTTTCTTTGTATTGTATACATTTAACCCGTGGTTCGCTAATTGGCTTTGGATGGTTGCCATATATTCATCATTAATTTTACTATTGGTGATTTGTTGTTATTGTTGTAATTATTCATGTGATATTGACACAATTCGTGCTCAGCATTTTGTTTTTTTTTTTGTTGTTTTTGTATAAATATATCTTACATACTATTATCGTTATTGCTGTTTTATTTAAGTGATATCACTTGCATGAAAATGTGTTCTTTATTGCCAGCACATCCGTTGTTACAATGACATTTCGATTAATTGTTGCTATTGTTGTTGTTGTTTTTTTTTTTTTTTTTTTTTGAAGTATTTATGTTTTTTATTACAAGTGTGTGTACATGATTTGAGTGCATATGGTGTATTTAGTATCAATTTAGCTACTTCTAGTTTTTCAATGAATTTTAATCATTTAACTCATAGATTGGTAATGATCTTCACTTACCACAAAAATGCATTTTCTTAAGATTTCGAATATTTGTACATGAATGATACTTTGACATTTTATTTTCAGTGTTAGTTTCTTAATAAATTTTCACGAAATTCTTGACTTTTAACTTCATTCGAACTTTAATTTGGATTTTGTTGTAAATATTTGTGGGTTTTATTAATTTGTTATTTGGCAATTATTTTTGTTGTTGTTTTGCTATTATGATTTCTAGAATTTTTTCTAATTCAACAACTGCTGAATTCAAATTGATGTAGATTTTTTTTTTTTTTTGACATACTAAATGCTTAATCTTCATCTGATGTTAATGTTAATTTAATACTGATTTTTTTTTTTATTTTCAAATACAACATTAATATAAATGTAAATTTTTGACAATTCTGTATCAGGTTTTAGGTCACTGAGTAAATAGTATATAATTTTTTATGAACTCACATAAAAAAGCATGAAATATAAATTGAGTTATCCTCATTTACAACTGTAAGGCGTATACATATGTCCGAGTTTAATTTTGCCTTTAATATGCTCCTAAATTTTTGAAAGGTTATAATATTTAATTTTCGAAAAAAATCGGTTATGAAATTATTAAATTTCTATTTTTCTTCATAACCTTAAAAAAATAAAAATATATAAATATAATATAAAAATAAAAATATATATAAAATGGTAATATCTTTCAAGAAATTTCTTTTGATAAACATATTGTAAAAAAAATTGCGAAATTATTAAGTAATTTTGAGCCTTGAGCCACGCGTTATATGGACGTCACCGGGAAAAAATTTTTAGTTTGATATATTCACAAAAATAAACTCTATATGAGACAATTTTTTATATTTTTTTCATCAGGGTGTGCTACACTTGTTCGGTTATTTGAGTATACATAAGGAATTGTTTACGAAGCAAATCAGGAAAGCAATTTTGGAATATTTCTATGGTTAAAAAGCAAAAAAAAATATGAAACGTAACGCTGAAGATTTACATATTAATATTCAATTCTTCCATGTGGAAATTTTATAGCTACTAAGGAATAAGTGATTAAATGCATAAAGATTTTACAGCAAATATTTTGTCATGTTTCGTGAAACAGATTTTATTTGAACCACCTGGATCTATTATGATTTATACATGTGGTAGAGGGTTAAAATCTTAGCTTCATTTGATACACAGTTTGTTTTCGTTCTCTTGCATTTCCAAATAAGTTTTGAGGGTTTTTTTGTTTTGTTTTTGTTTTTAAACCTTTATTTAAGTAAGAAAATGAATTTATACATTATTCAAAATATTGTACATCGATAGCTACAACTGTTCCCCATCTTTCTGGCAGCATACGGAATCCGCATCGGAAGAAGTCGATATGTTTTGAGGCAAACCAATAATTGACCCAATTTTTGGATTCGTTTTATGAATGGAAGTGCTGTTGTTGATAATCAGAAAGGGCAGTGTCTGTCATAAAAGGTGGGTGGGGTAGGTCTTCCCATTTCAGCGTGCCTAAACACATTTGAACGACTTTAGCAACATGTGGACAAGCATTGTCATGTAGCAAAATTACTTTGTCGTGTCTTTCGAGATATTGTGGCCAATTTTCCTTCAGCTCAGCTCGAACGCATCAGTTATGTTCTGAGCTAGTTCCTCCAAATACAGAGCAAAAGCTTGTCACCATGAATATTCAGAATCGTCGTTGATATTGATGGTTGGCCGGGCATAACCCATGATTTTGTTCGCTTTGGGTTATCGTAAGGGTTCCATTTTTCATCACCAGTGATGATACGATGCAAAAACCCTTTCTTTTTTTTTTGCAGTTGATGCAAAATGGACCCACGTATGGGACCCAATTTTCTAACTTTTGAATAATTCCCATGGCTTTTAAATGCTTGAAAATGATTGATGCGTGAAACACTACCAATTGTTTATGCATTTGACATGCATCTTCGTCCAATGAAGCCATTAATTCTTCATCTGCATTTTCCGACAGCAATCGATTACTTTCCTTTGAATTGAGCATGAAAAGCATAATTTCCCGCAAACTTCGACATGTTTGACGCTCAATAAAGGAGCGAAGGAGTTTTTTTTTTCAAATATGAGCACTGGTACGACTACAAATATTTTTTGGACAGGTTTGAACCATCAGAACATCATATTGACATCATTTATGTGAGCTTTGTCATAGAACTCTTTCTAGAAGCTTTTCTAGAAGCTTTTTTATAGCCAATTGTACAGCCAGAAGCATTTACTATTGCTTGCTCATAGCTGAGCCTTGGCTTATGAAAAGTTGCCTCTATTGGGGGAATCGAACTCACGACATGCAGACTTATGCACAAAAGTTCAACGCACTAACCAACTGAGTTAAGGTACCCACCTTTTTTCTAAGTACTTGTTACAAAATAAATTCAAAAAAGTAAATCAAAATATTTTGTAGTCACCATCATAATTAAACAGTGAACTTATAGTTCTTGTAGGCTCTTAAACCTTGTTGCGTTACAAAATATTATGAAATCATAATTACACAATAATGTACATAGTAGATATAAGCTATATAGTATGTGTATATATTGTTCAATAGAACACTTTATCAATTTTGTGTTGAACCAAATGCATGTTGTATGTTCAGTAATTATTTAAGGATTAAAAATCCCCATATGTTCAACTATTAGAGCATATTGGTACGAGTATATGTTACCAATAATATGATAATAATACAATTATGATATTTTTACATTCAAAATGTTGTTCATAGCAATTATATAGGTACATTGGAGTGGTCCATGACTCTAATGACTATCAAATTTAAATACGCCCATCTATTTTCTCCTTTTGAGCATTGATAAAAATTAATCCTTCTACACAAAGTTTGCAGATCCTTTAGATTTTGTTATAAAAGATTTATTATTAGAGAAAAAATAATTTCTTCCAAATATGTAGCTATATGTGAAAAATATTGAATGTAATAAATTCAAAAATTTGAAGTAAAATCCAAAATATGTAGGCCATATTCTACATAGAGATAAGCACCAGTCTAATATACCATATAGATACCATGCAAATTTAGTAAATAAATTTACTATTTATTTATCAAAAATCATTTTGCTTAATATCCACCCACTTAACTAGACTATTATTCATATGCAATACTGCGTAATCATGTGCTTGGTCGTATGGATACACACTAATACACGCATACATATGAACATATGTAGAGCGAGAGTATAGTTTAATGTACGAGTACATATTTGAATGTATATGTATAATAAGTAGTCGTCAGTTGAAAAGAACATAACTTTAATTTTTAAACTAACTCATAACTGACACAAATTTTATGAAGGCTGAATATGTTGTATTTACAATTACAGATTTACGTTACAAACAAGCAAGACAGCAAGCTCAGTTTTGTTAATAATTTTAAATGTAATTAATTTTTGCACGAACAATATATAATATATAAATGAGTATTTTTTTTTTATCTTAGTTTTCCATAATTTGCTTTTGATTTTTTATGCATTGATTGTGTACTTGTTCTTCTGTCGTTTTGTGATATTTTATTTCGGAAGTTAATATCAACGAGGTTTATTTGGCAACACTATGTAGACACGAAAACAATATATTTTGGGTAAAATTTATTTTATTTCTCCTACGAAAAGCACATAATTATCGCATAGACATGAGTTTGGAGTGTAAGGTTTGAATTACAATTTCATAAAGCAATTCGTATACAATATTTATGCATTATGGACGCGCACTTGTGTGCGTCAGGTCAGGTCAGCGTCGCATAACTCTAATAGCCTAGACAGACGGTAGCGTTAATCCGGATTAACAGCACACTTAATCCGAATAAAATACTAACCTTTCAGAAGGCAGTATTGCTGATTAACTAAACAGCTGATTACGGTTTTATTAGGTCTGCTCACTTACATTACTATCACTATCAATTTCTGTCATCTATCACTCTCGATATGAGAAAATCCACAAGAAGTACGTGAACTGAAAATTATCAGAAACTTGTAAGTTAACATTTACAGTCCGTAATTGAAGCTGGATTTATTTGTTGGCCAACGCTTTTCATATCGAAACTGTTAACAATTGTTGAAAGCTTTTTATAAGCGAACACACCTATAGTTTTGTAAGTTGGATCATGAAAAATTCACAATAGAAATTTTTCAGCAGTGTTGCCATCGAAAATTGTCCTAATCCTCTTTAATTTTGACAGTTAACCCCTAGAGTTAATGTGGATTAGCTGCAGTTAATGCCCGAGTTAAATCGAATTAAATCGTTAATCCGGATTAACGCTACCGTCTGTCTAATCAAGCTAATCAATGTGATTTATTCTGTGAATTATTATTCTAGCAGATATTTTTCAATGGCGAAAAATTCCTATTTATTACTGTTGAACATTGCCAATAGGTTTTTTCAGATGGTTTTAGGATATCGTTAATTATTTCTCATATGAAAGCAATATTAACGGTAATGATAATATCACGATTTTTCTAAAATCTTTTTGCTTAGCTGCTATTCGACTTTTATGAAATAAAAAATATTACTGAAAACATAGCGATTAAAGTCAAATCTATGTCCAAACGTCCAATGATACCTATGTTGGCCATATGTTGGCCCCATGTATTATGTCCTGTGCTGATTCCGACCATTAAGAAAGTTCGAGAGCTATTTGTTCGGATTCATTACAAAACACTTTGCAGTTTTACACTTATCAAGGCTGGACCAACGATCATTATGTAGGTTACTAACATAATTGTTGATCCAGGTCATGACATCTGTAGAACTGATTCCGATAGCTGGTTCTGGTCCCAGTGTCGTGTCCGCTGAACCGCAGTTGGCCAATTTATCGGCTATTTCGTTACCTTGGACACTACAGTGTCCAGAAACTCAGATAAGTACAAGGTTATTTCGTTTTGCAACCAAAATTACCTTAATCTTACATTCATGAACAATTTTCGAGTTAAGTTTTGAGTTCTCCAGAACTTTTATTGCAGCTTAGCTGTCACTGCAGATACCAATCTGCTTCCCTCTCCATTTCCACTCAATTATGCATTCTGCTACTTTCAGAATAGCAAATATTTCCGTTTGAAAAACAGTTACCACCTCTCCCATAGCATAATGATATTTGAAGCTTTCCTCCAAATACCATCTGTATTCAGAACCTCGTTAGCTTAGTTTTTTTTTTTTTTTTTTTTTTTTTTGAATTTATTATTAAATGCAGATTAAGATCATGTTTAATTTGCATATCAAACATACACATACATTTTAATATGATTTTAAGCTCATTAATTATTTTTAGAAGACAAATTCAAATATTCTTGTGGAACTTAAATAGTATACTACACTTTTAAAGATCAAAACCACTACTTTTAGAATGTCGAAATTTTATCGGTGATATTAAAAAGCAAAATTACGGTTTAACCTATGCAATTATTACATAATTTCAGCAAAATTTCAATAAGACTTATGTATGAGCATTTTTATATGAACGATTCATATACAGGGTGATTTGTTAAGAGCCTTCGGATTTGATAAGAAAACAAAAATACTAAAATTGGTCAAAAACAAAAACAACAAATACATAAAATTTAAAGAAATGTATGAAATATTTATTTGAGTCGATAGAACGATCTATATAATTAAATGTTGACCGCGGCTGCGCCTTAAATGGTTCATACGCTGGGTCCAATTTTGGCATACTCACCATAAAATGAATGAATGAATGAACCAAGCATGAATTTTGATAATACAATTCAATAATCTGCACGTGTTGTTCGTTTGTAAGTCGTTTCATGGTTAAATTATAGACCAAACTGAACATGTTTGACAGTAACATGTTACACGAAAACAGCTGAGCTGCCAAAAACAGTGTTGCCAAAAAGAAAGTTGCTAAAAAATCACCCTTTATTAATCGTACACTTTGTGGAAAATATCATTTCAAGCCCAATCACCTAATCCACCCACTAACCTACATGCAATGCAATTTGCTTTATTATGATTTAACAGATTTGATTTTCTTTAGATTACATCAAAAGCATAAATTAGTATTATACAATACAATAAGCAATGATAGTACCACCCACTTAATATTGCATTAAAATATCAATAAAGCTTACAACAACAACAACAACAACAACAACAAGCTTAATATCTAAATATAGTCGAGACATTAATCTTCAATAGAAACATTCAATTGTGTAAAATTGTGTAGAATTCAAATTAAAATAAAAGCAACAACTCTGACTACCAAATAACGATAATGACTAACAACAACTTTCATTTGCAACCATAATCATTTTTTGAATTTAATACAATATTTTTGCATGTGCAAACACACACAAATAGCAAACACAATACAAGTACATAGCTACAAGTATAAAATTATACTTATTGTACTATATATGTGTATATGTGTATGTGTGTACGATTTTATATGTCTACCACTACCACCATCAGCAACAACCATATTTAAACATTTTCGTTGTCAGGCAATATCTAGCGTCAGTCAGCAGTCCATATTGTTGAAAGCCTGTTTAGAACAAGTTTGAATTTCGTATCTAATTTGTCTGTACATTTATTTCTTTCTATTGCTCTTTTGGTTTGATTTTGAAATGTTAGCCTCATTTCATGTTTAAAATTGAAAACGAAATGATTTGAAAGAAGTAGAGACAACAAATCGTTACTTTACATTAATGTTGTGCTTTATGATGAATTTGATTTAATAATAATCACGATGATGATGATGATGATGATGATGACAATGATAATAATGATGATCATAAATTTCCATTGCCTTGTATGTCCATCATATTATTTATTAGTTATGATTTTACATTTTCCATCTTACAACTGCATAACAATATTCAATGCAACTTTTCACAATGCAACATCTATATTTTTCATCGTTTTTCACTGTTGAATGTATAATTTATGTTTAGAATAAAAAGATATAAATCAAAATTCGAAACATAAAAGACATATATTGCATATTTTGCATAATACTGCATATGTAATGCATTCATACATGCATAAAGTATACACATACATGCATAAATATATACTTCTGTGTCAAGAGTATTTTTGATACAATATTGTATAGTATATAAAAGAGTTTATTTGTCCTTTCAATTGTTAATTTGCCCACAGTCCAACAGTAATTCCACAACCTCAATGAAAATACAACCATCTTTTGTTCAACATCATGGCAATATTTAGCCAGAAAATATTTGAAATATAATAACATGTTAGTGAGATAGAGAAATATAATGCTTTACAATTTTCAATAAAGGCAAAGCTCTCATAATGTTTTATTTATAACATAACTTTGCCACAAATATATATATTAAAATCATTTCAAAAGGAATGACATTGTATGAAAGTTAGATTGGTTATTCTCATCCAATTCTGCCCATAATTCACACCAAACAGTGCATTTTTCGGTATTCATTGGCAGTTCTTGCAATGCTTCTGTCTGCTCTTCACACCAAATACGGCAATTTTGATTGTTCAAGTATCCATTCAAGCACAAATGAGCTTCGTCGCTGAATACAATTTTCCAATAATAAAGTGGATCTTCATGCATCTTTGACAGCGCCCATTTACAAAAAGTTCGCCGTTGTGGTAGGTCGTGTGGCTTCAAGTCTTGTATCAGCTGTATTTTAAAATGTGTTACACCCAAATCCTTTCGCAAAATTTTCCACGTTGTGGAGTAACAAAGGGACAATTGCTCCGAACGGCGCCGACTCGATAATTCACAGTCATCAACAACACTGGCTAATACAGCTACGATATTTTCCTATGTCCGCACTCTACGTATGCGTGTTGGCGGTTTAATGTCCAATAATGTAAATTTGGTGCGAAATTGAGTCACAAGATTCCGAAGAGCTGCCTCAGAAAGTCGCCCAAACTGACCATAAAATGGAAGAAGTGCACGATGCACTTTCTTAACTGAGCATGAATTTTGATACATGTTTGAGCTGCCAAAAACAGTGTTGCCAAAAAGAAAGTTGCTAAAACCTCACCCTGTATATGGGTCATTCGTTTTTAAATGGCGCAACTTTCAAGATTTGAAGTGTCAGATTCGGCCGAAAATTGTTTTTTTTTTTAATTTACTATTGTATCGGTATTTCTCTCGGAAAATTTTTTTAACGGAATACCGTTAGATCAATATTTTGAAAAATTACAGTTTTCTCCATTTCTAAAATAAATATGTGGCACTTAAAGCCCCAAAGGGCTTATTGGCCGAGCTTCTCTTCCATTACTGTTGTGCGTCTTAAATTTGGACAGTATTAGAAAGGACCTACTTATTTTAGCCGGTTCCGAACGGCAGAACACTTGCGACATCACCACTTCTGAGCCTTGTCACAGAGTTCTTTCAGAAGATTTTTCATGGCAAGTTTTTACTGTCGGAAGAACTGCCAAATGCTTGCCGACAGGTGGATACCATTCGAAAGAAAAATCTTATCGATATTAAATTTGTTATGCATCAGCCGGGGATTGAACCACAACCTACAGATCAGAAGGCGAACACACTAAACACTGAGCTACGGCACCCATTGTCCATTGCTATGTTACTTTAATCGCAATATCTCGGGTTCTAATTGTCCGATTTAGTTCGTTTTACATCCGTTGGATAGATAATTAAATTCTTTCATATATTTTAATATAAATAAATTATATAATAAATTTAATGAAAATTTCAAACGGCTTTTTCATGCTCTTCCTCAAGGGTGAATGACATTTTTGACCACACCAATGAACGCGCCATACATTTTTACAAAATACAAAATTCTCAAAATAATGAAGCTATTTGGTTTTTTAAACTTTATATACCATACACTTCTGTTTTCCGCGACCTATATGGGCCGCTCATCATTGGGGATTGCTTATTCGTTTAAACTTATATCGCAACTAACCTGCTACTACAGGCCATCCGGCTATCCGCGACCTGCCGAAACACACTCCCCGCCCCCCACACCCCGGTAGCTTAGAGCCCAGCTATAGTACCCGATCCCGTAGGATCACAACCGTCCGGGCGACCTATATGGGTATATGGTAACATTTGCAAACTAACGAACATAGCATGCATAAACACATGTATGTATTCATGTAATCATTTCAAAATCAATGTTTTTCGTTTGCTTGCTGAGTTATTACAATACGTCACTGTATAAAATTACCCCAAAGTAGTTTCGCCCCATATATTTTTTTTGGACAAAATTGGAAGGAGTTGGCGTAGATCTTAAATTTTTCGTATATAAACTTTATGGATGTTATTCAAGAAAAAAACGAAAAATGGTCGTGATTGGTTTATTTTAAAGCCTACCTCCCATACAAACATAACCTCAAAATCGCCTTAAAATGCTATAAAAAGTGTATTGATCGGTATATAACTCCAAAATTTTGTCTATATATTTATAATAATCTTATAAATAAACGCCTAAAAAATGAGCGGGATCAGTTTATTTTAAAGCCTACCTCCCGTACAAACCCAATCTCAAAATCGCCTTAAACCCCTATAAAAAGTGCACCGATAGGTATATAACTCCAAAATTTTGTCTATATATTTATAATAATCTTATAAGTGAACGTCCCAAAAATGGCAGTGATCGGTTTATGTTAAAGCATATCTCCCATACAAACTTAACATCAAAATCACCATAAAAATTAAATAAAAATGTCAAAACCTGATTTTTGCCAAATTCGTGAGATTTAAAAAAAAAATGTCCCATATGTAAAAATTTTCAGCTCCATAGATTTATATTCTAATTAAAACAATACACATAATTTTCCTTACTTGCTACCGATCCCAAGGATTATCACAAATGAAAGTAACAACAAACTCAATATAAGCTTGTATAAGTGAATGTTTGATATGTACAAATTCCAATTCGCAGCTGGACAATATTTGTGCCACATGCCACAAATTTGTGATGTACATAATAGTGAATTTTCTATATGCGCTCTATGCGAGCAAGCCACTTTCAGTTTACGTAGAAAATGAAATCGAATTAATTTCCCTTTTAAACATTTCCATCCATCTTATACACTTTTCTTTTTTTGTCTATTTTTCTTTGCGTCTTTAGTGTTGGCACCATAAATTCAATGCCATTGTCGATCATATATTCCACGGCGTCTGTAACAACATCAGCAGCAGCACCAACAGCAGCAGCAGCAGCAGCAGCAGTAACAACACAGACTGGCAAACGTTTGCAAAATGGCAATAATAATAATAATAATAATAATAATACACAAATGATGACCACCTCTACTAACAACAGCAACAAAAATAATAGCATGACAAACAAAATGTTTCTTCCCAGTAGCAGCAATAATAAAACAAGGCTAAATTATGGTAATGGCGATAATACAGGTTTTCCAACGGCCATAGAAAAACCTTCTGTAGCGCAAGCTACAACAATAACATCTTTGCCAAATGCAAATATAACAATGGCGACAACGAACAAAATATTGGCACGCAGCAAGAAGCAATCTGTATGTTCCACAGCGTCGACAGCAACTTCGACGACATCTGCGTCGGTAGTAATAGGTACGGACCCAGAGACGCCACCACCACTAACAGCATCATCGTCAACACTACAAAGTGTTTGTGATGACGGTATTGGCGACGACGATGTTGATGATGACGTCGGTAGAAAGACGATAATGGCGGCAACAAAAATCAAAACAAAAACTAAACCTCTAACACCGGCCGCTTTATCCACCGCACCGAACGCAACAGCGTCTGTTGTTGAGCGAGAAAAACGTGGACGAACAGGTTCGCATCAGTCGCACTATTCCACCGATAAAAGTGGTTCGTCTGGTTACTACAGCTCAAATGTGTGCTCCACATACTCAATCGAAGATCATATCTATTGTGAGCCAGTTATAGATATCCTCGATTTGAATAGCAACAGTAAAAGTGTTGTTGGTGGTGGTGGCAATGTGAATAGCATGATCACAAAATACACAAAAAGTCTACAGCAGCAGCAGCAGAAGCAGCAACAAGAACAACCGTTAAAAGAAAAGACAACATTGAATAGCAAAATGGAACACGTTATATGCCCACAGACAAATAGTAGATCGCGAGACATGAACGGTGTTGGTCAAAGCAAAAGGTTCGTTGGTTCAGATTGTGAAGCTGACGATGCTGATGATGCTGACGATGATGATGATGATGATGGTGATGATTATGATTACAATAATGCGAATGCAGTCAAAGCAAAACACACTATGTCATTACGCGCTCCCAAAGATCCACTGGTGCCATCATTGCACTTTAATGAGAATTTACGCATTCTTGAGACGAGTATTGAAAATCTGGATCGTCACCTAAAGAACTATCCCAGTCTAAGTTCTCAGGAACGAATTGCCTCATTCGTACAAACGCATCATGCGTATCTGCAGAATTTTGATTTGGGTGAAAAATTACGCGTCTACAATCATTTACCCACCATTAAGGAAGGTTTCGATCCGACAACCAGTCAGCCAAATCAATGGCAAGATGATGTCACGGACGACTCGTTGCAAGATATCGATTTGGATTCTTTTCTGCTCGACCATGAGCGAAAGCATGGCGCATCCACCGCTAGTAAGTTAGCCAAAAAGACGTCAGCCACAAATAACGGTATCGATAATCCTAGCTTTTTAACCGACGAACTAGAGGAGAATAACTATAAATGTGCCAAATATATAAATTCCTGTCCCGAAGATGCATACCGTGTAGAGAGCGATATTGTTGCTGGTGTCACTACTGCCACTGCCCATTCCGAACGATCCATATCTGTGGATCGTTTTGTCAAACGTTACGAAGATCAGATACATTTTGAGAATACACGCGAATTACTCGAAGATGTTCGAGAAAAAATACGCTTATTATCACGATCCCACAACGAACAACCGACGTACAATGACGAAAGTCATGCGATTACGGACGATGCCATTCAACACGCAACAACAACGACAGCGGAATTATTACCCAAAGAACTCGAAAGTATAATTAAGACACTTAAAATCGAACTAGAAGCATATTTAAGTCGTATGAATCAGCACAGTGAGCTTGAGATAAAACAACTATACAGTGGACTGGTTAAGAATCATAATATTGTAAAAATGAAGAAAGCTTTCGAGCGACGTCGCTCCACACATAGTCTTAGCGCCCACGATTCAGAATATGATTATGACGCGTACGAGGCGATACGTGATGGTGTACTCATTTCGAATTTCGGTGTGCCGCTTAGTATACGACAAAAAATTACCTCGATTCGTTGCGCGAGTGATCCGAATTTTAAAATGAAACGTAAATCATTGAATGAAGTATTTCCCACAGCTGAATGCTATATTGAGACATGTGATAATAAACATAGTGCATCATCGTTAGCGGATGGAAGCAATCGTATATATATGCAGGCGCCGAGAACTCAAATGCAACGAAATCTCTCATTTCACAAACCGATTCTCAATAAATTAGATGCTAATGTTCAAACGAATCATGTTCATGAAGCGGGTAGTGCTATAAGAGTCGCGGGTAGTAGCGTTGCTGGAGGTGGCGGCGGCATCGGTGGCACTGCTGGTGGTGGTAGTGGTGCTGAATCCAGTGGATCTGGTGATAAGGATGCAATCTTGGATTGGCATCGTAAAAAGCCAAGCATTTGGGAAATGTATTACGGCACCAATCGTATGAATCAATCATTGCTGGATAAACGCAATGATATGATTCTAAATACTAATCACCCGACAATGTCATATGTAAGTACATGCAAATATATTTAAATAGATCGACAATTAGTTTTAAACATGTAAATATGTATAAAAGTATGTAAAAGCACATTATACTCATAGTATATTTATGTACAATATATTTAAAAAAATAATAGCTGGAAAATGATGTCAAGTGTCTGTTGCAATAATTTCGTCATATATACTTGCTCTTCTAGAAGCAATCAAACGGTTAAAATTCATAAGAAAAAAACAAGATTAAAATACACCGAAAAATTTTGTGGTACGCTAGTTGCTAATAGCATGAGCTTATCACATTTAAATACGAAAATTCAATAATTTTTAACAAGTGATATAAATTTAATGTCATTGGTTTTGGCATAAATTTAATTTATTAATAATAAAATACTTCTGGTAATATTACATGATACTCATCGAGCAATGAAAATATTTATTAACACTACCACCTTGTTAATTTAGTGAACTTGCCCATACTACACCTTGTATTCCAGCAAACTCGAGTACGTGCATAAAGTGTAGAAACAAATGTTTCGCCTTATAGCTCCATTTGTGCTTCTTCTCAAAAAGTACAAGTAAAAATGACAAATTTATGAACTACAAACCTTGGTGGTTTATACAGGGTGTTGCTTTTTTCTTGTTTGTTTTTAAATTTAAAAAAAAAAAAACATAATTTTTGTGGAAATTAGAACTTTGGGATATGTATATATATATGGGACGAGGGCTGTCCCAAAACTACCTTACCTAACAAAGAAACACAAAGAAACAAATTTGGGAAAACATTTCTTTATTTCTCAACATAATCTCCTTTTAGCTCTATACACGTTTCCCAGCGATATTCTATAGCTTCCGTACCCCGTTTATAGTATGAACTGTCTAGCTTATTAAAATAGCCATCTACCGTAAACTCTACCTCTTCAAGCCATTTTTTCAAATTTGGAAATAAAAAATAATCCGAAGGAGCTAAATCTGGCGAAAAAGGTGCATGCTAAAGCAATTCGAACTTTAACTCATTGACTTTGGCCATCGCAATAGCGGATGTATGAACTCATGCATTGTCTTGATGGAAGAACACTTTCTTTTTCGCCAAATGCGACATTTTCCTTTAATTTCATCACCTAAACGCTGCAACATATTGGAATAATACTCGCCGTTCTTTGTTTTTACGTTTTGAAGATAATCAATAAAAATTATCCCACGTGCATCCCAGAAAAGCAGACACCACAATCTTGCCTGCAGATGGAACTATCTTCGCCTTCTTTGGACACGATTCTCCCCTTTCAGTACACTGTTTTGACTCCTTCTTTGTCTCAGGTATAAAGTGGTGGACCCATGTCTTATCCATGGTTACGAATCGACGCAAAAACTCAGATTTATTACTGTGAAACATCACCAAACACTTTATAGAAACATTTTCACGACGTTGTTTTTGTTCTATTGTGAGCAAACGCGGCACCCATCTTACACACAGCTTTTTCATCTCCATATTTTCGGTCAATATACAATATATAGTACTTTTTGAAATGCCACCTAGCTCACGCACCTTCTGCCGGCGATCATCCAATACTATTTTGTGGATTTTCTTAACCGTTTCTGGCGTGGTCACCTCAATTGGTCGACCACTACGGTGTTCGTCTTGGCAGCTCATACGACCTCATTTAAACTCTGCCATCCAATATTTTATGGTCGTAAACGAAGGAGAAGAATCCCCCAGAGTGGAATCTAGTTCAGCTTTAATATTCGTTGGACTGAGACCTTTCAAATGAAAGTATTGAATTACATAATGGTGACCAATTTTTTCCATGTTTACAAATTCACTGAGGTCGTTAACATTCGATGGCTCCAAAAAAAAAATGCTAAAGAACGTGGCGCCTTGAAACTTACAACATATATTTTATAAGGTTGCCACTTTGCACCAAAGTATTTTTTTTTTCAAACTACTGCCGCCAATTATATATCAGGTCGGATAGTTCTAGCACTACCCTCGTATATTCACCCGTCATCACGTAGTCAGTTTCAGCTATAAAATAATTAATCTATAAGTATGTACTAGATTCAGCACTATCGTTTATTCTTTCTAAAATATTCCACAATACAAACAGCAGCATCTTCTTTTTGAAATGAATGAACGATTAAATATTTTAAATACATTTGAGAATATCAAGAAGAGAAAGAAACAGAAAACATTTCTGCCAAACTGCCATTAAAAATTGTTTATAATCTAAATACCCCAAAAATGTATGTTCACTTTTTGAACAAGAATATCAAAGATATAGCTAATTCTTATTCTAGTAAAATGGTGTACATATATCTAAGCATTAGGTTGATTCATTGATAATTAACTATTTCTATCTTAAATGGAAAAAAACCCATTTTAAATCATTACTAATAGAAATATTGTATAAAAAGCAATTTAGTAATCATTATTGTATATGCCATTTATTGCATAATTTATTGCTATCAAATTATAGTCGTATTCGTTGTGACATATGTCCAATATGCTCATTTTATCCAAAAATTGCTGAAAAGACAATTCTACAAACACCTATGGCAAATACCATATACTATACGTACATGATACATGGTATTAACGACAACTCTATACAAGAATATGTATATCAAACAACAAGTACTAGTTACTAAATGAAACAGTGACAGCGTAAAAACTAGTAGTACATGTATTTCAACACACACACACAAGAAATTCAATGTTGATTAAATATAAATAGGTACATAAATATCTTGTATACACATGTATACTTTAGTATCTACATAAAAATATACATATTATATCTACTAAATACATACATATGTATATGTATATATTAATAGAAACTTGTAGGTACATATATATATATATATATATATATATATATATATATATATATATATATATATATATATATATATATATATATATATATATATATATATATATATATATATATATTTATTTATTATTTTGTTTTTTGTTTTTTTCCTATATTGACAATTGACAAGGTTAACAAAAATTAACATTGCCTTAACACTAATTTTTACTACTAGAAAATTGCACAAATTGCATATTTTGTGATGGAATAGTCCATCAATCAATTTGATAAATAGCTAGACGTAGACAGTGTAAAATTTAAGTGTTCTTGTGAAGAGGAAGAAGAAAATTGCATATGTATTATTCGTAATTACACCCCTTAATAATTAAGCTCTCAATATTATACAAATCACCAGCAATCATTATTGTCACTCAATTGTTGGTATGCAATTTTTTTGTTATATACTCTGTAAGTGATATCTTAATTAAAATGTTCATATACACAATTACACAAGAATTCCAGTTTAAATTGATTAAAAACATTTAAATATACTGGTATAATTTGTATGCATATGCTACAAGCACAAATTAATTAGATATTTAATTATTTTTACGCCTGAATGGGTCGAGTTAAAATTATAAAACATTACAAAGACATCCATATGCCATTAGAGTGCCTCATCGTTTTGAGATGGCTGTGGCTGAAGCCATTTTAATATAAATAATTTATATTTTCAATAGTAATTTTAGACAATTAATATGAAGTTTAATACAATTTATAAACTATAGAATTTGTAAAAAGCTATTTAGAAAATATTATATATGTACATTCACAGTTTTTCTTTTAAATAAATAGCTTTTCTTCCTATTTTCGAAAAAAGCATTCGACTATCTTTTGAAAGTTATCCTTATTCAAATATAACTTAATTGGATTTTTCTATTTTATAGTCATCGGAAGAAATGTTCCTTGGCATCTTCGCCATAGATGATTTAATAGTTGGTACACCTTCATAAAATAATCCCCTCATGGTAAATTTCAGTATAGGGAAAAGCAAATGGTCACATGGAGACAGATTAGATGAAAATAGAGGATTGTCAATAACACTGCAATCGCTCACATGTCGCCACATTCAAGTCATATTTCTAAAGCCTTTTCACACAATGGTTTCAAAACTTCTAAATAAATATATAAAGAATATTATCCGATGATCGTCTGACCTTCAAAGATAAATCCTTTGCGTTTTTTTCTTTACCTGCAATACCTACTATTTAAGTCCCTAAAAGGACAAAACAACACTCAGCTATTGTATTTGTTAATAATAAAGGAATATATTCAAATGTTAAAAAAAAGTTTACGCCTCTAGGGATATATTTTGGACATGTCAGAAAACTGCGAAATTGCAATTATATCGAAACGCCGAAAATTTCTGCTTTCCATGATCACCAAATTAAAGAATGATTCAAGCCAAACAATATTCATGAACCACATTTTACTCCTCAATATCACCGCTTTCAGAATTTATTGTAAGCAAGGAATATGTCACATAGTTCACTGTGCACAATTCACAGCTCTAAACGAACTTAACAAAACATCGAAAATAAGCCACTTACATCTGTAGCCATTAAACCCGAAACTCGATTTACGCCGACTTTGACGAGCTTCGTGTGGGTACCGTAGCTCAGTGGTTAGTGCGTTAGCCTTCTGATTTGGTCGTGGGTTCAATCCCCGGCTGAAGCATAACAAAATTTTATATCGAAAAAATTTTTCTTTGGAATGGTACCCACCTGCCGGCAAAAATTGGCTATTTTTCCGGTAGTAACAATTTGCCAAAAATGCTTCTTAAAAGAGCTCTAATGCTTTCCAAATTTAACACGCACAACAGTATCGGAAGAGAAGCTCGGTGGTATCACAACGGACCTTTCTGGCCTAAGTGTGTCCTCTCAGAAAGAGGGCAGCCACATAACCTAACCTAACCTTGGCGCGCTTCGCTAGCCATCTCTACCCTTCGCTAACTGGCGCCAGTTATAAATTTCAAGGTCTACCTCTTCTGCCTTGTCCAAAAATCTCCGAAAACTCCAAGCATTCTCTCATCTGAGGTGGAGATAGTCCAAACTTCAACGCCATATGTAAGACAGGCATGATGAGAGGCTTGTAGAGTGTAGTTTTCATTTTTCGAGAGAGGGCTGGACTTTTCAATTGCCCAAAGTAGCACCTGTTAGCAAGAGTGATCTCCAAATGGGGTTTCGCAGAAATACCGCACTCAGACATTGCTAGAAGTATTTCCTTACCGGACTGTCGAAAACGGCTTTATAATCACCAAGTAGATGGTGTTTTGTTTCTCTTGGGTCTTCTCCAGGATTTGGCGCCAGTGTGAAAATTTGCTCGATGCTAGATTTACCAGGCCTGAAGCCATGCTGATAAAGTCCCATCAGGTTGTTAAGCGTAGGCCTCAATCTTTCACACAGCACGCTCGATATGATCTTATATACGATACTAAGAAGACTTATTCCACGACAGTTGGTGCAAATTGTGGGGCCTTCTTTCTAATATATAGGACAGAGAACATTAAGCCTCCAACCATCGGTCATGGTGAGCACCTCATCGCCTTCGATCTTAAGCAACTCGTCAGGCAGACCGTCAGCACCTACAGCTTTGTTGTTTTTCAGCATAGAAATGATCTCTCCGACCTCATCATGATCGGGTGGTGGAATATCGATATCATCATCCGTGATTGGGGAGTTCGAGAGATCGCCTCCGCTGGCGGAATTGTTCACACCGTCGTTATTCATGGAGAAGTGTTCTCTCCACACAAGTACAACATACAAAACAAAATAAAGTATTTATATTTCAAACGAAACAAAATAAATTACAATATGTTTTATTAAATAACAGAACTCAAAACAACAACAAATTTAACATAAAACCTGCGAAGAACGCAGTTGACTTAAATATATATCATGCATGAAAAGAGGTTGTTAAATATCACAACCGTGCAATGTATTAGTCCAATATATTGGCACGCGCTTAACATACTATGGCACACTTATTTCCTACAAATTTTTGTGCAATAATATTAACACATATATTTCCCCCATAAAAATATCGATATTATGGCAAAAGCTCTTCTTAAAAAGTGCTTTAAACTACGTGCACACTACATGTTAATTATGATTAACAAAATTAGGTCGGCAATCAGCTGTTGAATATGGTGACACAAGCACACTTGTACTTTTCCTTGTGAAAATTTATATGACTCACTTATTTTTACATTTCTTTTAATGCAGATAACATCAATTTGCAAAATAGTTTTCGCTTTGGTGTACATCTAAAAAAAAAATATTTTAAACATTTATTATTATACGATAAATTATATAATAAAATTTTATTAGACACGTGGCACAGTGGCATACATGTACTTATATATTTATTAGTACATTTTGGTAAATCATTTAAATAATATTTTACATAATAATCGAGAGCAATATTTTTCACAAAGACATATTCATCATTTTTATGAGAAACTATTGCATACAAAAAGGGTGTGATTTTAAACCATCAGCTATTTGAAATAAAATATAATTTAATGTATATGAATTATGGTAAAACTGATGAAACTGAACTTCTTTTATACAGAACAAAAAAAAACGATTATGGAAATAATGCAGTACTCGTCATCGATGAATTAATTATTAAGTTTGGATGGAGTCTATGGAGCATTACAGTACATTTTTTCCAATTTTTTCCATGATATTGCTCTTGTTCTTAAGGTTTTGATTTCAACAAAGATTTGTACACATGAGAAAATCCAAAAGAATCTGAAAATATACATCAAAAGAAGATATACATATTTTTCACTTAGAGCTGAGGATCGGATCCGCTTACTTCTAAAGTATCGATATAAATCCTATATTAGTTTATTTCCAAATCTATGTTTTAAAAAAAAAAACACCTTTTCACTATGTAGCATACATACATATGTCAATGAGACAACAATGAATGTGTTATATTAACACATTAGACATGTTCAAACTGCAAACATAATTAACACCTTTGTCATATTTTACGTTGATCTTTTTCGCAACTACAATACATAATCACTCATCCGTTTGTAAGCAGCCAGTCAGCCAGTCAGCCAGTTTGCTATTGCAATATTATTTTCCACATTAACTAATTTGTACGTGTGCATATCCATTTAACCAGATACATAGACCTGTTGACTGAGTTTTCTTTTTAATTTTAAAAGTTTACCGATTGTATAGGGAGATGAAGAAAATATTCCAAAAAAAAAGTACAAATATTACAACTAACTCAACCAAGTATGTTAACTAGTTAAACTATTCATTTACTGAAAATACAATAATGTAAAAATATTCATTAAAAAACATAAATTTATGTACATTAAGGTGGTCCACAAAGGTGGGAAACAAATGTCATCGTAGAAAACCGGGCAAATAATGTTCTTAGATGCTTAACAAATTCTTTGATTAGCATATCGTACCTTCACTAATAAAGAGATGTATTTCGAAATCTTCATTTTTTGAGATTTTTTTATAAAATTAATAAACTTAGTGCAGAGAGTAACTTCAGTCAAACTAAAACCACAATGTGACAAAAATAATGGTGAGACATAATTCTGAATCTCTTTCTAGTAACGGGTGATCTTTTAAGAGTCTGCGGATTTGATTTAAAAAAAAAAACACATAAAATTTAGAGAAATGTATGAAATCTTTATTTGAGTCGATAGAAAAATTTAATGTTTAAAGATAATTTCATGTAAATGTTGACCGCGGCTGCGCCTCAAATGGTTCATACGCTGGGTGCAATTTTGGCGCACTCTCTCCAACATATCAGTCGGTATCTCACGAATAAATTCTTCAATATTGGCTTCCAGTGCGTCAACCGTGGCGGGCTTGTCGCTATAGACACGAGCCTTAACATAGCCCCACAAAAAATAGTCTAAACGCATTGAATCGCAAGATCTAGGTGGCCAATTGACCGGCCCCAAACGTGATATCAATTCTTCACCGAACTCGCCTCTCAATTGGGCCATTGCTTCATGTGTTGTGTGGCATGTGGCATCGTCTTGTTGAAACCACATGTCAGCCAAGTCCGGCTCTTCTATTTTGGGGAGAAAAAAAAGTTTATAATCATCGCACGGTAGCGTTCAATGATGCCACCGTCCCAAAATCCACACCAAACAGTGCATTTTTCGGTATGTATTGGCAGTTCTTGCAATGCTTCTGCCTGCTCTTCACACTAAATACAGCAATTTTGATTGTTCACGTCCATCCATTCAACCAGAAATGAGCTTAGTCGCTGATCACAATTTTGCGATAAAAAAGTGGATCTCATCCAACTTTGCCATCGCCCATTCACCAAAAGTTTGCCCTTGTGTTAGGTCATGTGGCTTCAGTTCTTGCATCAGCTGTATCTTAAAAAATTTTGCATCCAAATCCTTCCAAAAAATTTTCCACATAGTGGAGTAACAGAGGCCAAATTGCTGCGAACGACGCCTAATCGAGAATTCACGGTCATCAACAACACTGAGGGATACAGCTGTGATATTTTCCTCTGTCCGCACTCTACGTATGCGTGTTGGTGATTTAATGTCCAATAATGTAAATTTGGTCGCGAACGTTAGTCACAAGATTCCGAATAGGCGCCTCAGAAGGTCGCCCAAACTGACTATAAAAGGGAAGAAGAGCACGGTACACTTTCTTGCATAAATTTTGATAATAAAATTCAATAATCTGCAAACGTTGTTCGTTTGATAGTCGATTCATGGTTATATTGTAGACCAAACCGAACATGTTTGACAGTAACATGTTACACGAAAACAGCTGAGCTGCCAAAAACAGTATTGCCAAAGAGAAAGTTGCTAAAAAATCACCGTGTATAATATAAATAAATAAATAAAACTATAATTGCGTTTTCCCCACAAAACTTAAATTTTGAATTAATTTTCTTTATTATTAAAGGCGCAATATTTCATGAGTATTCCCAAAAGTAACATCTTGCCATGAAAAAGCTTCTGAAAAGAACTCTGTGACAAAGCTCAGAAAAAGTGATGTCACAAGTGTTCTGCCGTTCGGAACCGGCTAAAATAAGTAGGTCCATTCTAATACTGTCCAAAATTTAAGACGCACAACAGTAATGGAAGAGAAGCTCGGCCAATGAGCCCTTTGGGGCTTTAAGTGCCACATATTTATTTTTTATTTTTTTTATTCCCAAAATTTATCCTAAGAATTGTGAAGTTTGGTGTCACCACCTCTTTCGGCAAGAGGAAACATTTTGGAAGGTACTCCGAACCCATTCTTGAAATAAAAAATTTTGTTTGGACCACCTTAATGTACATACATTATATGTATAAGTATGTAGGTAGAGTCTCCTCTATGCCAATGGGTAATTTACAAAACAATACAAAATTTGAGAAACAAAACACTTCATTTACAACTGCCATACAAACAACGGTCTTCCAAAAAGTACTAAATTACACACACAAAATTAGCGGAAGTTTGCACTTATAACTAATTTATTTTTAATTTTTTTTTTTTTATGATTTAATTCGACACATCATAATATGTGCAATGTTATTTTCCAGCTTGATTGAAGCAAATGATGAGGCTGTTAAATGTTATAACATGAAGTTAGTTATGAGTATATGAGTTGCTGATGAATTTGACATTCGATCAACGAATAAAAATCAAAAAATGATCAAGTAAATATCTATCAGAGTATAGGTATAATATATATATATATATATATATATATGAATACTAATATAAGCATTAGCGAGTATGAATGTTGCAATTTGCAAACTCTGACGATCGTGACAGTGTAATTTGAAGTTGATAACTACTCGATCATGGTAACAATGAATATATAAGGTAAAAAAAAAGTTGCTTTTTTCAATAGTTTGTTGCAATCAACAAATATACATATACTGCCAATAATATGAATTAACTTAAGATATATATGTAAGGGCATAACTAGTTAGTATGCACTAACGTTCATGCTAATAACAATTATTACAACTAACTAATCATATTAATACCTACAATATTTAATTACTGAGTTATGGGAGTTTGAAATATAATTGTCTCTTCGAATTGTTTAATAGAAATGGAAAATTTTTTCCAAACATTATCATCACATACACATCTTTTTAATGGATTTTCTCTAACATTACTATACTAAGTATTGTTAATGCATTTTAACCAAACTAATAACGCTTAACTATTAAATATGATCTTAGATAATTGAACAGTGTTTATTTATGCTGTCCTATGAATACAGTAATGTTGCAATCATTAGCTCAGTAGTATGTAAACATGTTTACATACTGTTAGGTACACTAACAACTTTTTGTTGAAATTTAATATCAATGGAGGAGGAAAATATTGGACTCCTTTAATGTTAATAATTTTACACACTGATAGTAATTTTTCTACATAAATTGCGAAAATACGCATTTGATGTTTAACGTTTTTTACACAGCATTTTTTGCCTCTTTGCGTTGAATTTTTACATTAATAAGGCAACATTGAGGTTCTCTTTACAGGAAAATGTGGAAATATACTATCATATGTGCGTAATTTTTGGTAGACACATTTATGAACGATACATAAAAATTTCGAGGATTTATTGTATTAATTTCACTTGCACTTTTTAGAGTGTAACTAATTGCTTACGCATACATATTTACTATATTTTGAAATATAATTTTTTATTTTCGACTCGTTACATCTTTAATATAACTTCCTATTGCTGTTTATTGCTTAGAGCTATATCTGTATATGTATGTATACTATGCTAATCGTTAAAAGTACATAGTAATATAGCTTCATAGTGTCAAAGGTGAAGAAAATTTTATTTTTTCTTCTATCATTTACTGTACTCATGCAAGATAACGTTTGATAAACTGTACGCTGTCAAATGTCTATGTATGTGGGTGTTTAATTTCTTGTTCATACTGACATATATTTAATACTTCAGGCCTACTATCAAAAAAAATATTTAGTTATAGGTTTTAGTGGGTCTTTTTCAGTGGATTTGTTTGAGTCACTAAGAATTAGGTGTCTTTATATGAAGTTTTTTTTGTTGTTGTTTCCGCAAAGGCATTATTAAGTTGGAATATATTTTTGAAATTTATTGAATCGTGAATAAAATACTAAATAAATTTTTTAAAGAATATAAATAGCCACTTTTGCTTCTTGACAAGTCCTAGAAGCTTACAAATTCAACATCTTTATTAAAAAAATTTTTTTTTTATTTTTTTTATGATTCTTATAGACCCCGAAGGGTCCTTTGACTACGCTTCTCTTCTAGTACTGTTGTGCGTGTTAAATTTTGGACAGTATTAGAAGAGACCTGCTTCGATTAGCCGGTTCCGAACGACAGAACCCTTGTGACATCACTTTTAATGAGCTTTGCCACAGAGCACTTTTAGAAGCTTTTGCGCGGCAAAGTGTTACTGTCGAAAAAATTACCAATTGCTAGCCGACAAGTGGGTACCGTTCAAAAAAAATATTTTCGATTCTAAAAGTTGTCACAGCCGGGGATTAATCACACCACCTATGGATCATAAGGCCAACGCACTAATCACCAATCACGCATCATCTTTATTAATCAATATTACATCGCTAAGAAATATTTCTTCTCAAAATTATTTCAAACATATTGATAATCAGTTTTACTTTGCATTCTTTAAAAGCAGAACCCCACAATAATAATGCAATGTATTTATAATGTACGATGAACCAGAGTAATACCATAATATAGTTTTTTTTTTGGTCACTAAATCGTAATCTGTAGTTAAATTTTCGCCAACGTGCTCAGTTCTCCAGTCCTCCACCAGCAAAATTAATATTAAAGTTGTTTTTAATGTCAGAAAGACACCCGAGAGTGATGGCTGCAATTCGCACTCGGCTTCTAATACCCAGATACCCAAAATCTGCCGGACATCATTCATTTTTTATTGTCAGATCATGAAATTAAAGCTTTATTATATATTTTTTTTTTATGAGCCCCAAAGGGCTCATTGGCCGAGCTTCTCTTCCATTACTGTTGTGCGTCTTAAATTTTGAACAATATTAGAATGGACCTACTTATTTTAGCCGGTTCCGAACGGCAGAACACTTGTGACATCACTTTTCTGAGCTTTGTCACAGAGTTCTTTTAGAAGCTTTTTCATGGCAAGTTGTTACTGTCGGAAGAAATGCCAATTGCTTGCCGACAGGTGGGTACCGTTCGAAAGAAAAATCTTTTCGATATTAAATTTGTTATGCATCAGCCGGGGATTGAATCACGACCTACAGATCAGAAGGCGAACACACTAACCACTGAGTTACGGCTTTGTTATCCTAAATATTGTGTGTTCGACTGCCTTTTCAGTACACTCAAAAGTATATTGGAAAAGAAAAAATGAAATTTTTGGAAATATCCCCCGATGATAGTCCTGCATATTTTGATTGGGGCTAATATAACAAGGTTGCTTTCCATTGTTTCGAAATTTAATACTTCTAACATTTCTAGAAGAAAATCTCTGCTAAAAATCTTCTGAGTTCGGTATGAAATGTCCGAAAATCTTCATGAGTCTCATATCGGGTGTTTTTTTTTTAAGAGCTTGAGAACTTTGAATCATGAAAAAGAAAAAAAAATATTAATGGAATGAATTTTTTTTTTTTTTAATCTGTTAGATAATTTAATGCCACATATTCTTCAAAAATGGGGTGGGTGCCGTAGCTCAGTGGTTAGTGTGTTCGCCTTCTGATCTGTAGGTCGTGGTTCAATACCCGGCTGATGCATAACAAATTTAATATCGAAAAGATTTTTCTTTCGAACGGTACCCACCTGTCGGCAAGCAATTGGCAATTCTTCCGACAGTAACAACTTGCCATGAAAAAGCTTCTAAAAAGAACTCTGTGACAAAGCTCAGAAAAAGTTATGTCACAAGTGTTCTGCCGTTCGGAACCGGCTAAAATAAGTAGGTCCATTCTAATACTGTCCAAAATTTAAGACGCACAACAGTAATGGAAGAGAAGCTCGGCCAATGAGCCCTTTGGGGCTTTAAGTGTCACATATTTTTTTTTTTTATTCTTCAAAAATAATTTCGGGCATATGTCTACCACGGCTACGACTTACATGATCCATTCAATCAGTTCATTTTTTCACTATTTTTTCCAATAAATCTAGCCATATTTCGTCAAGGGTGGCTTGAATATTGACAATATTGCCAATGCTTCAAGAGTACGTTGGTATGTCAGCAGAAACCAATGACTTAACAATGCCCCGTCAAAAGTAGTCAAGAGAAGTTAAATCGCACGAACAAGGAGGCCAATTAACAGAAACACCTCTGAAAACAAAATTGTCGCTGAATTGTTTTTGCAATAACTCGATTATTGCACATGTTGTATGGCATCTTGTTGAAAACAAATATCATCGATGTTTTTATTGATCAATTTGTTGAAACAAAAAGTCAGCATGGTTCGATAATGCTCGCCATTCACCGTTACAGCAACTCCATCCTCATTTCGAAAGAACTAAGAACGGATGATGCCACCAGCGTTTAAAGCACACCAAATAGTCAATTTTAATAGATATAATGGTGATTGATCTTCGATCCATATATGGCCATTTTGTTTATTTACGTAAGCGTTCACCAAGAAATTATGCCGATCATAAAATGGACGAATTGCTTTATGAATTTCGCTAACAGGATCCAGAATTTACTGAACATGTCAACAAATGTCAACACAGTTTGACAATTCTCATCTGTCAAACCATAAATATCACTATCGATCTTATGCAGCAAAAAAAAACACCCGTTATATAGATTTTCGAATTACCACAGTTAAAAGTCAAGTGATTTGAAATAAAATATACAAAATTTCATCAAAATCATACATTACTTTTTACAATGTATTTATTCTAATCTCCTAATCGCTATAAATATATTATAAGTATTATAAGTATTAAGCAGAGAATGCACAGCTGTTCTTGAATATCAAGATTTCAAATTTTTATGTCTTTTCACCAACCACACAAATGATTATAAATGCTATTAAAATTCTTTAATTGTCTCGCAAGTATATATTTTTCAAAAATAAAATTTCAAAAATTATTTAAATTTATTTTTATTTTTACAATTTATGATCATGAATTGTTTACTTTATTGGATTGATCATAAATATTATGGTGGTGGAGTGGATGGATGGTGGTGGTTCACCCCAATAAACTTGTTCACTGTTACATGTGATATCGAATATAATCTTAAAGCATACAAATGAATGATATCAAACATTAACCTTGAGTAAGGTTGAATAACAGCAAAATATGAAGAAGAAGAAAAAGATGTATTAGCAAAGAGCCAAAAAAACAAGAAATTTATGTAAGTATTGGCAATTTTTGTAATAGCATGAATTTTTTATTATTTTATTTTATTTTTTTTTTTTATAATAACTTTTTATAAAAAAAACTGAACTGTACTGAACTCTTCATATACTTGCATTTTATTAGAATTAAATTAAACTAAATTCAACTTATCTAAAAAACAAAAATTGTATAATTTCAAAATAAAAGTACTTTGAACTTAGTCGCACTTTGTAACTGTGCGTTTTGAAGAAGTATAATTAATACTTGTATAAATAAGTGCTTGCATTCGTCAAATATAATTTAGTTGTTTTTTATTTTTTTTTTTTTATTTATTTATTTATTTTTTTATTTTTTTTTTTTTTTTTTGATATTGCTGCACTTTGTAATAATACCAGTATAAAGAATTAAACTACAATAACAATAGCAATATGAAATAAAAAAATCTCCTTACAGTCGGCTGGGGCCGACCAAACTATACCCTGCATATGTAGATTTATATATAAAAAGTTTACTCGAATATCCAACTTTTCTTTTATTTCCACTTTTCGAGAAATAATTTTTGCATATACTACTAATTTACACCCGAAATATGGTTGACTTTGACGAAGTAAAAGGATTTTAAGATAATTCCGAGGCTTAGTATGGGAGCTATATAAAAAGTGGGCGTGCTTACCACTTTCTAGTAAATCCAATTAATTTTTCAATGTTAATCCGCACCTTAAATTTGGTGTCCTACGTTGAATAGTTTCTAAGTTATAGTGGTTAACATTTTTGTTTAATTTCCTCGACTTTGTATGGGAGCCCCAATAAGAAGTGGGCGTGGTACGCTGATTTTTCGCCAGATTATTTCCGACTACGATATTAATTTAAGTGTCAATTATGGTTATTGTAGACATAAGATTGCCTAAGTTACAGCTGTTTCAATTTAAAATTTTTATGGGGGCTACGATAAACACTGGGCGTGGTGCGCCCATTTTCTGTGAGCCTAGTTGCTCGTACAATACTAATCCATACCCTAAGTCTCGTTGTCCTAGGCTAAATGGTTTGTAAGCTATGGAGCTTAAAATTTTAGTTTAATTCACTCGACTTTGTATGGTAGACTCATGAAGGAGTGGGCGTGGCACACTAATTTTCTGCCAGATTTTTGCCGACTACGATATTAATTTAAGTGTCAATTATGGTTATTCTAGACAGAAGATTGCCGAAGTTACAGCTGTTTCAATTTAAAATTTGTATGGGGGCTACGATAAACAGTGGGCGTGGTGCGCCCATTTTCTGTGAGCCTAGTTGCTCGTACAATACTAATCCACATCTTAAATCTCGTTATTCTACGCTGAATAGTTTGCAAGTTAAAACCGGTAACATTTTTTTTAATTTCCGCAGCTTTGTATGGGAGACCCAAAAAGGAGTGGGCGTGGCACATTGATTTTCTGCCATATTATTTCTGACTACCGTGTTAATCTAAGTGTCAATTATGGTTATTCTAGACAGAAGATTGTAGAAGTTACAGCAGTTTCAATTTAAAAGAAGTACAGACACTTTGTATGGGAGCTACGCTAGAAAGTAGGCGTGGCTCACCCACTTTTGGCGAGGTTATATAGTAGTATAATATAACTCTATGTGCAAAATATTGTTGTCCCAAGTGGTATATTATGTGAGTTATAGCAAGTTAAAGATTTTGAAAATTTCGAGGTTAGTCGCTTTGAATGCTTCGTGTGGGCGTGGTTATTGACCGATCATGCCCAATATCAATCCCCTCCGTACCCTTGGATCATAGGTTACTTGTGCCAAATTTCATCGAAATAGCTCAATATGTACTCAAGTTATCGTGCGAACCAGCCAGGTGACAGACAGACGGACGGACGGACGGACGGACGGACGGACGGACGGACATCGTTAAATCGAAAATTTAATCGACGCTGATCACGAATATATATCCATGTCTATATCTCCGGAGATTCCTTCAAGTGGACACAAACATCTGACCGAAATGAATATACCATGCATATTGCATTATGCAGGGTATAACAAGACATAAATATGTATACATCTACTTATAACAATTACATGGTCTGCAATTATTATTATTGGCATTTACATAATTAATATTGAAATTTATTGAATGAATTATTACTAAATTTTAATTAATTTTGTAAAAATAAAAAAAGGTGCACATTATATGATGGTAATGATAATGATGATGATGATGATGATGATGATGATGATGATGATGATGATGATGATGATGATATATGGCAATATATTTATCAACAAACACAGTGCATAATCTCTATTCAATAACTATGCATATATATATATTACACAGTACAACAAATATTCGGTATTTAGAGTCACAAGCAAATCGATTATGCAGTTTTCGACCTAACAAATATAGAAGACACTTTTGATTCAAATTTATTTTACTACTCTTTTCTGCATAGTTTTCTTGAAAGTTCACAAATTTCTTCTAGCGATGCTCCCATGATTTTAATCCATCGAAACACAGTATTGGAAATGTTCATTCGAGCACACTTTTGATCGACTGTAAGCAAACGCGGTACCCTAAATCTTCATTGAAAATGTCGCGCTATATCTCTCACTTTAATTCGGTACTCGAGCCTCCATGCTAAAATTTAGCTTCTTAAAACTTTCACTGTAGTAAATGAGCGCAAAAACTCCCTAGACAGCGTCCACCGCACCTTTGATTTATGTAGGTGTTTTGTAAAAATGAATTTTTAAAATATTTATTTTTCCATTTTCTATTCACGAATGTTGCCATCATATTAAGGTCGGAAACTTTTTAATTCAACCTCAAATTCACAAAAAAAAATTATAATTTAAAAAAATTTCAATTTTTATCCAGATTTTCCATTGAAATTGTAAAATATTTTCATTTTTCATTATTATAATTTTTTTTTTTTTATACAATTTTCATTATTTATAATAGGTATATTTAATAATGCAATACCAATACAGCATAATACATATTAAAAATGATATTATGCATTGCATTGGTAATGACAATAAGATAAAAGTAAACAATATGTTATTTATTTAACACAAATACAATATTTCCATTTTCATATTATTTTATATTATTTATAATTAATGATTTTCTCCATTTCTATATACATGCGGTTATGGACTGTACATTAATATATGAACACATATGTATGTACCCATTAGGAAAATACATAAAAGATTAAAGGGGCACAACTAGTTTGACCACCCGAAAAATATGTGATTTTTGTAAATTGTTAATAAAAAAAAATATTGCGTCTAATGTTTTAAAATTTTGCAAATATATTTATGCATAAATAATGAAAACAAAGTAATTTTTTCAAATAAAAATATGCGATTTTCAGCAAATTATTCACCATATCCAGAGTCTTCAAAAATAATATGCAACAAAATGGTAGATTTTTGAAAAAAAAATCAAATTTTGCTCCAAAATTGTATGGTTTTTGGCCTGACATTATATTTACATTTTTCATCCAATTATAAAAGTGGAGAGACATTGTATGGAAAAACAAATACACAATAAGCTAAAAAAAAAGACCCAAGTCGAACGGATGATTTGTTATCGTGTTACAGTTGCAGCAAATGTGAAAATTTTAGTTTTAAGAAAAACGCGTTTAAGGGGGAAGACCACCTTGAGCTGTCGGAAAATAAAGTATTTTCGGAATTTTTTTCAGCATTAAAACAACTTGTAATGATAAAATGTTTTATATGATTTTATTATAATAAAAATAAATATGTGGCCACATAAAGCCCCAAAGGGCTCATTGGCCGAGCTTCTCTTCCATTACTGTTGTGCATCTTAAATTTTGGACAATATTAGAAGGGACCTACTTATTTTAGCCGGTTCCGAACGGCAGAACACTTGTGACATCACTTTTTCTGAGCTTTGTCACAGAGTTCTTTAAGAAGCTTTTTCATGGCAAGTTGTTACTGTCGGAAGAATTGCCAATTGCTTGCCGACAGGTGGGTACCGTTCGAAAGAAAAATCTTATCGATATTAAATTTGTTATGCATCAGCCGGGGATTGAACCACCGACCTACAGATCAGAAGGCGAACACACTAACCACTGAGCTACGGCACCCATTAGATTTTATTAGTTATCTTTTTTACAATAAATGTCAATTTTTTTTGCTTGGATCTCGGGCTCCCTGTACACGCTGCACCAGGTCGCGTAGCCCCCCTCCAGCCCGGTTTTCCCCATCGGTGGGACATCTGGACCCTTGGCAAGTGAATCTGGAACAAAAGTTATATAGGCAGGTTATTCTTCATATAATTTCGCACTGAAATACGGAACTCGTTTTTTAAAAAGTTAATTTTTACGAAAATGGTGGCTATTTATAAAAAAAATTGTTAATTTTTTACCTGTAAAATTTGCCTCAAAATCTTGCTTTAAAAATCCAAATTATAAAATATCAAAACTCCCATCCAGTATTTCGATGCAGAATTAAATTCTCGATAATTTTGCATGGTTTCATCAAAATCGGTTGAAAACTGCAAGCGTGATATGTCCCACCAGTTTACAAAATGTCGTTTCGAGATAAACGCGTTTGAAGTGCCCCGGGAAATTTTTTAAAAAATCGTCTCGTTACCTCGTTTAAATGTTTCTGGCGGACTATAGATGCATACTACATTAAAATACACACATCATAGAACATTTCAAGCAAAAAAAATAAAAATTCGATTTTTTCAAACCGTCAAAGTCGTCTTCCCCCTTAAAGGTAAGGTTTCATTGTTCATTCTAGCTGCTCTGCAGAAGACTGTAACTCATAACTATTTGAGATTCTCACTTGAAATTTGTATTAATTTATTTTTAAAGTCATAAATTATCGAAAAATGCAATAAACAACGAAATTTTCAACATTTCAAACTATTTGTGCCCCTTAAGGCGTTTGCCATTTGAAATATGTAAATGTACTTTGATTTCCTTCATGAGATTTCTCAATGATAGTTCCATCATATATTATTGTAAAATATTATCTTATTATTTCGACACCAACGTCAGTAACTTTACGTTACGTTATGCCTATGTCACCTTATAATGCTTTATTAAAATTTGGGTTAGAACTTCGACATTTTTTCATGAATTTTTTTTTTAACAAGAAAATAAAATACGATCGTTTTAAAATTTATACATGTTTTTATTGGTGTTTTCAAGTATAGAAAAAAAATTTTTTTTTTTAGTTAATTTTACATTAATTTGTTTTTAATTTTTGACGTCAGAGTGGAGTCCTTGAAAAAAAGATGAGTTGGTTCGAGGAAGCATACAGCCTTCCGAAATTATCTGAAATAAAAAATTCAAAAATATTATTTAATGAACTAACCTATAATATACATAAAAAAAAACAAAAACAAAATGGTCGACTTGTGAAAAAAGTTCTCAAAATCTAATTTTTTTTTTCTTGATAAATTGTTTAAATAAAATAGTTTATTATTAAAAAATTAAATGTTTTAAAGGTTACGTATTTAGATAAGTGTGTCTAGAATAACGGGTAAAATTTTTAGCCAAATCGGTTGAATAGCTTTGAGTCAGTACTTCCCCGAAATTTCGAAAACATGGTTTTGAGAAGAACGCGTTTAAAGTTTTAACAACAGATTCATACACACTACGGCGTGCTCTCTTATTTTAGCAATAACTTTAAAAAATATTCAAAATTTCGGTCGGAAATTTTTAGAGTATATGTTTAAAATGTTTTCCTTCCGAAAAATATAAAAAAAAATCCATTTTTTTGAACCCATCACACCGGAATACTACCATAAACCAAAAATAAGTAGACTGTTGTAGACTGTAATGTATGTATTATGAAAATTTTACCTTTCCTACTGGTTATACATATGCACCAATATGCATTGATAAATCGTGCTGTTAATAAATACGTACATACATACTTGTAATTTTCATCCTTGACCGCATTATGTCCGTTTTTGGTAACGACGCTATTGCAGTTATTAACGTAATTATTGTTACTATAATTGTTCACAATAGTATTACGCCCGCGCATGAAATTTTCAAGTGCATATGTATTCCATCACAATTACACAATAACAATAAGAATACCGATAGTAATGACGACAATACGGACACGACCATCAATAATATTATATGTGATGCATCAAGAAATTGCATAAGATATGCAAGATTGCTGTTGTTGTTGTTGTTGTTGTTGTATTTTTTCTACAACTATTCATTATTTGCATGACAATAATTTACAATACAATTTACACACAAGTGCATACAAATGTGCATATTAAATAGTAAGCATACTTATATGCTATTTTAGATATTGATTTGTTATTGCTGATATCATTATACGTAAAACATTGCACTTGTATTCAACGGACATTGACTGCAATTCAACAGTTGCTGCTATTAGTGTTATTGTATTGATTATTGTTATTAATAAATAAAATGCATAATATATACTTGTGTGTTTATATACATTTGTTGTTTTTTATATATATATATTTTTTTTTTTTTTTTTGTAAATTTAAATATTGAAATATGAATATCTTACTTTTATTAAAATTTTTTGTTTTTGTTGCTATAAATTCTTATTCATACACGTGGGTGCTAAGCATGATCATTTATGATCATCACTAAAATCATTTGATTCATTTATTGTGTGAATAGTTATGTGTGAATATTAATTGAACAATATTGCTTTACTGCTTTTTACCATATATGTTCAAAGTTAAGTGTAGCACACAAATGATTTGCATTTCATTAAAATTTTTTCCTAAAAATATTTTGAATTTGTTTTTTTTTTTTTTGTTTTTAGCTTTTAAAGTTGAAAGATTAGATAATTACTCTTAGTAACAAAGCTTTTAAATGAAGGCGGATTGTAAGAACAAGTTCCCATAAATATAAAAATATTATACACACTATAGTATGGAAGTTTTCACAAAAAAAATTTTTTTACTAATAATTTTTTGTGCTCAATAACACTACTTTACAATAAATTATTTTGAAAAATGAAAGGGGATAATTAGTATTAATTTCCTGAATTCAAAACATATTTTTTTTTTAAATTTATTGTATTGTCAGGATTTGAGATAACGGTAATTTTGTATTTTCTTAGATCTCACTTCATTCAAAACATTTTTTTCTAGAACTGTGAAGTGCAATCAACACAGACAGTTCGAAAGACAATTAAAATACGTTTTTAATGACATATAACAGTAATTGAGCTAAAACCCGTAGAGTTATGGCTGGTCAAAGTTAAAGTTTTAGCGATTTTAAAAAAAATTTTAATTTCGAAAGTGATTTTTTTATAAAAAATTGAAAAAATTAAGAATCATTTATTTTATGAAAAACTAGTCGGTTTAATTGCAAACAAATTAAGCCTAATATTACCTAGATCGAGTGAAAATTTTATTTTTGATAATTTTTTTTTTCTGCAACACTTAATATTTTAAGTATTTCATTCACTGCAAATTGTATGTCGTTGAAAGTGTATTTTAATTGGCTTTCGAACGAGATGCTGTTTGTATTGAATGCACTTAACAGTTCAGCAAAAAAATGTTTTTGAACGAAGTGATTTCCAAAAAAATCACAATATTACCGTTATTTCAAAAACTTCAACATACAATACAAAAAAAAAAATTGTTTTATGTGTTCTGAGCTCAGGAAGTCAATACTAACTATCTTCTATACCTGAATTTATTTTTTGGCCGGGTATATTCATTTTGATCGCATTTTTGTAGTGATTTGAAGAAAGCTTCGGAAATTTAGAAAATTACATATATAATTGTGGGTGCCGTAGCTCAATGGTTAGTGTGTTGGCCTTCTGATCTGTAGGTCGTGGTTAAATCCCCAGCTGAAGCATAACAAATTTAATATCGAAAAGATTTTTCTTTCGAATGATATCCACCTGTCGGCAAGTAATTGGCAATTCTTCCGGCAGTAACAATTTGCCATGAAAAAGCTTTTAAAAGAACTCTGTAACAAACCTCAGAAAAATTGATGTCTCAAGAGTTCTGCCATTCGGAACCGGCTAAAATAAGTAGGTCCATTCTAATATTGTCCAAAACTTAACACGCACAACGGTAATGAAAGAGAAGCTCGGCCAGAACGCTCTTCGGGGCTTTAAGTGTCACATATTTATTTATTTATTTTACATACATAATATATTGTTACGTTTTTATTTTTTGAGCGTTTAATTCTACTCGAATCAACCCTGTTCGATCGATTGTGAGCATTTAATTCTATTCGAATCAACTCTGTTCGATCACTAGATTCTGCAATAATAATTGCAACACTTATATTGTACTAACTATGTTCAAAAAACAATTTATTTAATCAACTGTTTACGATCAATTTTTAATTTAACTTGCTTACATATGATGTTGCCTCAATCAGTTGATGGTGTTATGTTGTCTCTATCATTTTCGGAGTCGAATTGATTCATCTGTCAACAATTGGCCCTATTTATATTGTGTGGCAATACTCCAGAATCTTCCTTTATCGTAGTCAAGTTTCTTCTCCTTCTTTCTCGTTGGCTTGTTCTGATTATAGCCTATTTTTTTTTTTATTTTTTTTTTTTTTGACATTCGTTTCGATGCTACCATTATTCGTGCCATTCACAATTAGTGATGAATAATCAACCATCGATAATCGTTACAATATATTCTTGTTCAGCTGTCTACGGTCTAAGAGTAAGAACACCAGCAATAATTGTTATGATCGATCAACTGCCACATCCACACGGAGTAATCAGAATGTAATCATGGAATTTTTTCAAAATTTTATGCAGCTAAAAGGTAGTTAGTATTGCATGTAGGATAATAATATTGGGCATGCATGTAAATTGATTGTATATTCCATAACCACGCCCACTATGTAATATAGCTCTCAACAAATCTTGTGAAATATTTTTAACCCGGACCACCATACCATCTTAAAAAGTCATGGGTTATTTTTTTTTTTAACTTTAAATCACCATAACTTACAATCGTAAAAAAAAAATATTATGGAAATAAATCGTTGTGCAAGAAATGGGTGAGCCACAGTCATTAATTAATGTAAATCCCATCCAAAAATACTGCTATGATCCACAAAATGCTATCGCACCCACTTAACCCACTTAAACATAATTGCGAGATTTAAAATATAATAAATATGAATAATACTTCCCAATTGAAAATATACGCCATAAAAATGGGTAGATCGCACTCACACTTTTACATATTACATCCATTATATTATTATGCCCCTTAAATTATTATGATTAAAATTCGAGTACTGCACAAAGGATGGATATGATAAACTCAATATTTCTGTAATAATATTATAATATTTATATTTCTGTAGGTTATGAATCGATCCGCTTTACTTTAACCATGTTAAAGTAGGTACTCTTAAAATGCAAACATTAAAAAATGTTAAGAATTTCAAATGACACAAAATTTTTAAAATCAAAATAAAATTTCGTCAAGGAACTAATGCCTCTGGCATTAGTCCATCCTATTGTACCGTAGCTCAGTGGTTAGTGTGTTCGCCTTCTGATCTGTAGGTCGTGGTTCAATACCCGGCTGATGCATAACAAATTTAATATCGAAAAGATTTTTCTTTCGAACGGTACCCACCTCTCGGCAAGCAATTGGCAATTCTTCCAACAGTAACAACTTGCCATGAAAAAAGCTTCTAAAAGAATTCTGTGACAAAGCTCAGTAAAAGTGATGTCACAAGTGTTCTGCCGTTCGGAACCGGCTAAAATAAGTAGGTCCCTTCTAATACTGTCCAAATTTAAGACGCACAACAGTAATGGAAGAGAAGCTCGGCCAATGAGCCCTTTGGGGCTTTAAGTGCCACATATTTATTTATTTTTTTTTATTGTATGTTTTAAAAACTTTAAAATTCATGTGTAATATAAATAGAATTGTATATTATTGATTTGACAAATTATCTGACTAGTACATTATATTATAGCACGAATATGGCACACGCTAAATTTAACAATCACACAAATTTTAACCACACCTTTGCATTTACAAATTTGAAAGCTAAGAATAATGAAAAATGTTAATAGAAAACACAAAAAAAAAACAAAAAATTGCTAAATTTTGCAGTTCAAATAAAATATATGCATTTGTTTAAATTTAAACAACAACAAAAAAATTAAAATAGCCAAAAAATACTAAAAAAATAAATAAAAATAATAATAAAAGCCCAACCTCTATTTATAGCATGACTCAAAATGCTTCATAAATGTTATTCTATGATATTTGACTACTATGATTATAATGTATGATATCCAAAAAATTTTTACAAAAATCAATTTTTATTTAGCCACATGACTGCTGCTAGCTAGATATAATTTTTATTTATTTTTGGATTTTTTTTTTTTTTTTGTAAATTTATTATTACAAGTATTAATAATAATGGTGTTTATGATTGAATTAATAAGGCAACACAGAATATGTGCATGCACGCACGTTCATTGATTATATTGTTGGGGCACAAGTATGGTTAATGCGATAATGTTGTAAAATTGTTCAAATAGTAAATTTCATATTTATGTACATGTTCGTTTATTATGTACACGTATATAATTCAAGAACCAATAGCATTAATAATTTGCACATTTTAATGCAAACATTAAATCATTTATTTTTTTTTTTTTATATAATTTAGTGGCAGAGTTTTTATTGAATATTGTATCGTATATGTGTTTTCAAAAATTTTGGAAACTCATGCATAATTTATTTTAAAGTATATGCTTAACTTGGTTCTTGAACTTCCGTTTTAATCGAGACTTTCGTTTTTTTGTTTTTTTAGTTTTAATTTTTGGTGTGTTGTTCTCTTTGGCATACGTGTATATCGACAATCAATATCTACATATAAGCCGGCGCAATGTTCGTTCAACCAATATTACCACCAAGTTGAGCAATATCCGTTGGCAATATTTTCTCTCTCCCTCTCTCACATTCACTTTTTATCAATCAGAACTTGCTTAGAATTTAAATTGACCCTGTATTAATTTAGTATGCATTGTGCAATAGTTACATTCATATAAGCATTCATATATTTCAATTAGTATACAATTTTAATATGAAAATATTCATATGATATACATGGTGCGACAATTATGCATTAAGACTGCCTCTAGAAAACACAATTAAAACACGATATCTGCTAATTTTTCGGTATATTTATTCGAAATATTCTCTTCCTGATTCAAAACACTTGCTACATCGATTTAATAGTGATTCAAACGCGTGTTCCAGCTCATTTTTCGGAATTGGCTCCAGTGCCCTCGCCGAAACCCGTTGTATGGTCTGAATGTCATCAAAAAAGCATCCTTTCAACTTCAATTTCAGTTTTGGGAACAAAAAGAAGTCGCACGGTGCCAAATCAGGTGAATACGGCGCCTGATTCAACACACAGACCTGATTCCAAGCCAAAAATTGACGAACAATGAGTGTTGTGTGACTCGGTGCAACAGAGACTAAGTTTTTGGATCGCGGTATTCTGGTCGAACACGACGGATTCTGAACATCAAACGCTTCAAAATTTCGATGTAACATGCGGAAGTAACTGTTTGACCAGTTGGAACAAATTCTTTGTGGATAATTCCTTTGCTATCGAAGAATGTGATGAGCATTGTTTTGATTTTTGATGGAACTTTTCGTGTTTTTTTTTTTTGGCTTGTGGTGAGGCCTCTTCCATCATTTTCACTGAAGCATTGCGGTCTTCTGTAATAAAATCGCGAACTTTCTGGATCGCTTCCGGCATCCGCACTGAAATTGGCCATCCACAAACCGTTTATGCCATATAAAAACATTTGATCTTGATAAACAAGCAGCGCCATACGCTTGCTGCATCATTCCGAATGTTTCTGATGCACTTTTACCAATTTTTGCGTGGAATTTAATGACCGCTTTTTGCTCCATGTTAAAATTTCAACATCAAACGAACACGTTTTTTGTAAAATGAATGTCAATAAACATTAAATGTCAACCAAATGCCATGAAATTTTGACAGTTAGTAGAGAAGGGTTGAAGCTTCACACATAGATGGCGCGCTTGGTTGCTAAGATATGGTTCGAGTCTTAATACATAATTGTCGCACCTTGTACAAAAGCTAAATGTATAGCTGCAAGCATTAGTAGTTTACAATTAGCTACACCAATAATATATGGCAATAATAATCGATTGAGATCGGATGGTCATAGAAAGATGTACGTATGATAGTCATGCATTGTCTAAAAGTCAGTCAGTTGTATCTATCTGCTTACGTTGATTCATAATTCATAATTATATCCCATAGATTAAAAACTATAAGCAATTGTAAATGCTTAATTACATGCTACTTTGCCGCCTGCCAGTAACTAAGCATTTAGCACAATATTTACGAGTATGTATGTATGTATTTCTGTATTCAGTACAATAAACAGGTGTTATATTTGCCACCTCTGTATATTGTTACTATATCTATAACTATATGTACATGTATTCATACACGCTGGTAATTATTGCTGACTAATTGTTGTAATATTCATTTATTATGCTAATTTAATGCTTTCGCACAATTTATTTAGACTCGTGAGAATTCCTATTGTTTCTCATATTGTTATTATTGTAGTTTTGATTTTAATTACTATACTCGTACATCTGTTCTACTGATGTTTTATTCATTCATATTCTTATGTCTTATATAAAATTTCCAGAATCATAAGAATATTTCTTCATTCTATATTATATAACATAAATATATTTATGTATAATTAAACAGATTAGTAAATAAATTAGAATTGTTCTAAATTATGATATAATAACAGATTATGGCATATAAATTTATAGTAAAGCATTATGTCACAAATTATGTCAGAAATTCATGATAGAAAAAAAATATTTACAAAAAACAACAAAAAAAATTTTAAACCAGTCTATATAGAGAAGAAGAAGATATTTGAAGTGAAATGTGTATTTTTTTTTTTTTTTTTGCCAGAAACTTGTTTGACATTATTGAAATTAACTGCTTTAATTGATTAAATTGATATCTATTTATTGATTCTTTCTTTACAAATTAGTTGTTATTTATTATACAGCCATTCCACATTGAACATTGAACAAGCTTCTGCAATATGATCTTCAATTTCGTTCAAATATTGCACATGTGCTATATTCATGCTCAAAATGAATTTGAAAAAATTTGGATATTTTTTCGACAGAAGTTGTGAAAGTGGCAAAAACCAAAAAGTCCATAACAAAGGGTACTGAAAACGTTGATCTTCAATTTCAAACAAATTTTTGCACATGGGCTAAATTCATGCTCAAACTAATGGAAATGGACTTGAGATAATTTTAATATTTTTTTCACAGAAATTATGGGGGTGACAAAAATTAAAAAAAAGTCCCTAACAAAGAGTACTAAAAATGTTGGTCTTCAATTTCGCTCAAATTTTGCACATGTGCTAAATTCATGCTCAAATTAAATGGAAATGGACTTGAAAAAATTTTGGACTTTTTTTTTCACAAATGTTGTGAAAGTGGCAAAAATCAAAAAATCCCTAACAAAGGGTACTAAAAATGTTGGTCTTCAATTTCGCTGAAATTTTGCAAATGTGCTAAATTCATGCTCAAAATGGATTTGAAAAAATTTGGATATTTTTTTTTTTTCACAGAAGTTATGAAGGTGGGAAAATCAAATAAATCCCTAACAAAGCGTACTAAAAACGTTGGTCTTCAATTTCACTTAAATTTTGCAAATGTGCTAAATTCATGCTCAAAATGGATTTGAAAAAATTTGGATATTTTTTTTTTTGACAGAAGTTATGAAGGTGGCAAAAATTAAAAAAATCCCTAACAAAGGGTACTAAAAACGTTGGTTTTTAATTTCGCTGAAATTTTGCACATGTGCTAAATTCATGCTTAATATAATGGAAATGGACTTGAAAAAAATTTGATATTTTTTTTTCGCAGAAGTTATGAAGGTGGGAAAATCAAATAAGTCCCTAACAAAGGGTACTAAAAACGTTGGTTTTCAATTTCGCTCAAATTTTGCACATAGGCTAAATTCATGCTCAAACTAACAGAAATGGAAACGGAAAATTAAAACCAGTCTATATAGAGAAGAAGATATTTTAAGTGACAAATTTTTTTTTTCAGAGAAGTTAGGAAGATGGCAAAAATCAGAAAAGGTCCCTAACAAGGCGTTCTAAAAACTTACATAAGTCAAAAATTTTCTTATTTCTTATCCGATTTTCATAAATAAGATATCGTTGAAAAGGTTATAAGCCAGAGAGTGTTTCAGTTTGATTATCTTTGTAATACTTCCTACAAAATATTTTTTTTTTCACAAAGCTCTACTTTTTAATTTTCAAAATTTCGTTTGAAATTTGGACATCTTTTTTCACAGTAGTTATGAAGGTGACAAAAATTAAAAAAAAAAGACCCTAACGAGAGGTACTAAAAACTTACATAAGTCGAAAATTTTCTTATCCAATTTTCATAAGAGGGTATCGTTGAAAAGATTATAAGCCAGAGAGTATATGCCAGTTTGATTATCCTCGTAGTGTTTCCTACAAAATATTTTTTTCACAAGGCTCCACATTTTAATTTTCAAAATTTTTTTCCATGTTTCAAAAATCTTTTCGACTAGACTATAATCATTAGATATATTGAAAAATTACCTTTTAAATTAAGATATTTTTCGAGATGGAGTCTTAAAGGTTATGGTCATTTACAGATAACTTAATAACCCAAATATTTAAAATGTTTTTGAATCAGCTGTAGATGACTTGAAAAAATATATATTTGCTATATAACACCTATTTTAATCAATTTCTCTTGAATAATCAAGAACCTGCGTTATACTATTCAGCAAAGAAACAAATTTTGGCATACAATTTTTTTTTTTTTTAAAGAAAGATAATATTGTTCTGCTGCAGTTATCAAAGCAAGATTTTGTATTAATTTTTAAAGTGAAATAAAACTTGATTTTCTGTTGTTTTTAAGTATTTTTAAAAATGTCAAAAATTAAGTGCAGTAATCTTTTAGTGCAGACTGATTTAATTAGGTTATGGTTAGGTTATTGTGGCTGCTCTCTCTCTCTCTTTCTCTCTCTCTCTGAGAGGACACAATTAGACCAGAAAGGCCCATTGTGATACCACCGAGCTTCTCTTTCAATACTGTTGTGCGTGTTAAATTTGAACAGCATTGGAAGGGACCTACTTATATTAGCCGGTTCCGAACGGCAGAAACTCTTGTGACATCACATTAACTTAGTTTTGTTATAGAGCTCTTTTAAGAAGCGTTTTTGCCAATTGTTACTGCCGGAAAAATTGCCAATTCTTGCCGACAGGTGGGTGCCGTTCGACAGAAAAATCTTTTCGATATCAAATTTTGTTATGCTGCAGCCGGGGATTGATTGAACCCACGACCTACAGATCAAAATGCCAACGCACTAACCACTGAGCTACGGCACCCACGACTGACTTCATTACTACTGTCAATTCTGGTTTCAAGATAAACGAACGAACTATTACAAAAAGCTGTTACGCAGTTTTCGAGTTCTTATTCAGTTTAAAATCTAAGAGTAATTAATTACTACTGATTTCCATAAATGCAATTTTATTGTAACCTATGTTACAAACAAATTAATAAGGGACCTTCCTTTCATCAATATCAGTTTAGTCGTGAAAATTGTTCATTTAGTCCCTTATGTCATCAAAAATTGCATTTGAAATTTATTTCACATCATAATGGAGTTGCGTGGCTCTAAAAGTGCTTTGTAAAGTCATACTAAACTGCATAGGGGACAAGGTCGACAAAACCCTCCGCGAAGAATAAGCCGGCTTTAGACAAAATAGATCGTGTATAGACCACATAGCCACTCTACGTATCATAGCTAAGCAGGTAAACGAACTACAGCAACATTTGCATATGATATTTGTTGACTTTGAAAAAGCATTCGATCGACTGCGTCATGAGAATATCTGGGATGCTTTAAGACCAAGAGGGATTCCAGATAAGCTATGCAGACTTATTCGAACACAATATATGGGATTCCAATGTAGAGTCCTGTATGATGGAGTACTATCAAATCCAATAAATCCCACCGCAGGAGTTCGGCTGTTCGATGTTTTAAATTCGGCGGTTGGCGTGAAACCTTGTAAAGGTATTTTGTGGCAGCCTATTCATATGCAGCATCTTGAAGACCTAGACTACGTCGATGACATTGTTCTATTTTCCTGCCAGAAGAACCATATGCAAACTAAAATTGATATTCTGGCAACACAGGCAGCAAATTTCGTCCTCAAGATTAACGTTGGCAAGACAAGAACTTTGAACATCAACACCCCACCAACATTATTTATCGTTTATAATGAGGATATTGAAGAAGTCTCCCAGTTCACATATCTGGGCAGTCTAATTTCACATGATGGAGGAGCCAAATGTGATGTTGACTCGAGGATACGGAAGGCAAGGGGCTCTTTTGCGAACCTCAAAAATATATAGTATTCAAAACAATTGAGCAAAGCCACAAAAATACGACTCTTCAACGCCAACGTAAAGACAATCCTGCTATACAACTCCGAAACAGAGAAACAATTAATAAGCTGCAGATATTTGTAAACAGGTGCCTACGGACAATTCTGAGAATTTGGTAGCCCGATAACTGGATCTCCAATGATGAGTTGCTAAGACGAGGAATGCAGAAACCAATACATCTTGAGATAAGAGAGAACAAATTGGAGATGGATAGGCCATATACTCCGGAAGCCGGAATACTCTATTAGCTAAATAGCGCTTGAATGGAACCCACAAAGACAGAGACGGCGAGGTCGACCAAGGGGGTCCTGGCGTAGGAGCATCTATGAAGAATCAATATTTTACTGTAGCACTATGCGCCCACGATACGGCGTAACGGCAAATCATTTTTATGCCTTGTAAATACAACTATGACTCAATTAAAGGTCAGATGCTGTGCAAGAGTATGTAATGTCAAATATAAAATTAATGCAAGTGAACAATCAAATTTGAAAACCTTATTTTTAATTAAACACAGTTTCTTATACATATAAGTACTTGTGATGACAGTATCACATTAAAACAAAAGCAATCAAACGCAACCATACGAGTACGTATGTGCATACCTACTCTAGTAGACACTGGTTGACTGCTGATATGTGGTGAACACCCTGACACAGAAGTGTTTGATGTTGAACATTGGACTATTTGCTACCCAATCACAAAGAGACAAAAGAATCGTTGCCAGCAAAAATGTTGTAACATACTTGTATCTATTCGCAATATGCCACCATACCACATTGTCCGTGGTCAAGACTCATAAATTTTCATGGTGTTGAGTTTTGATATTTCGTCAGCAATAATAAAAATCAAAAAAAAAAAAAAAAAACACATATACTATCGCACTACTATAGAGCAACAGAGTCAACCAAGAGTAAGAGCAAAGAGTAATGATTCACTTATCTTTGTTTTTGGTTTTTTTTTTCTTTTTTAATTTTTAGAGCAGTATTGTTTATTCACTGAATATATATGTGTGTGTGTGTGTGGTTGTGTGCGTTTCTGTGAGTATACTGTGTATTTAAAGTTACGCGTACTTGATTTCACATTTAATTTAGTTTCATGTGTTGTTGTTGATGGTGTCGATTTTTTTTTTTTTTTTTGTTACTATGTTGCTGCAATATCGTAATTTTATCACAGCTGCTAGTATTACAAAACTCATAAAAAAAAATAGTCAAATTTGTTCACAAAAGCAAGCATTAATATATTAACAATACACGCTTAAAATCATATTCAAGAAATGGGTGTGGTTGTTAGCGTAGGAATAGGAGAAAATTATAATTAAAATCATTGTCTAATATTAAGAAAATATGATAATAGCTTTCTGCGAACAATTAATTGATCTTATGACGACTATGGCGATGGCACGAGTGTATGGTTAGCCCCTTAGATTGCTAAGAATCCAGATGATTAGCATATCAAAATTTATTTGCAAATAAAAACAATGCCGAAGTTGAAGTAAATCTATTAGAGAATTCAATTTCTATGAAATTTATGCTTGGACGACTCATGACCTTCCACAGATAATATTTGACTTTTCGTTCAATTGTTTGTAAACGTTTTAAAAAATTTAGTAAATTATTTCACTGTGAAGAGGGATTTCCGACTTAATCTTGTCATTTTTCTAAATAACATTTCATAGCATGACTATTTGGATTGTTCTCCTAATAAATGCTATAAATCGCTGTGTCGACAAGTAACGAAATAATTAGTTGTTGTTAGTTAATTTGGTAATTAGTTCATTTTACAAAAACAAAATTAAAGAAAAATATTAACTAGTAACAAGTAATGAAGTAACGAACTCTGTGTGAATATCAAAACCGTTAATTTGGCTTGCAACCAGTGAAGGTTGCAGTTCGTCTTAATTTATTCTAATTCTTTTATATGTTTTCGTGTATGCATATGAATTAAGTTTAATTTTTTTTTTTATTGCATATATTTATAACATATTCTTTGTTTTTTTTTGCGTTATTACTCTGCTTCTATTTTCTTTTCTTTACTACGATATTTTGACTAAGAAACTTCTACAAGGCTGCCCAATATTGAATTGATATAAAAAAATTAAATAAATTATATTATATAAATTTACAAATGTGTGTGTGTGTGTCTGTGTAAGGGTATACATACATACATATACACTTTACATCCATAGAGAGTTTGCCAATTTTTCGGGTAATAAAAACAGTTGTTACAAAAATTGATTAAATTATTAAAGTAAGTCCATTATTTTAACACTCTGACATTTTAATTCATAAATTTAAGTCATTTAATTAAATAAAATTTCCATTTTAACTATGGTTAACTACAAATATCGTAGTACATATGTATATGTGGCATTTGCAAATGGTAATTACAAATTATAAACTTTTCAAAAATAAAAGTTCAAATTTAGTAAATGCAATTTCTTGTAATTAGATAAGTTACTTAAGTTACTGCAATACGAGTTGATTTTGCATTTAATATCATGTTCATAATGATGTTGCATTTAATATCATGTTCATAATGATGACCTTATGATCTTATGCTTAATGTAGGTACTGTATAGTAATAAGTACGATGTATGCAAAATTTTCGCTTACACAGTAATTACAATTTTACATAATTAAGCAATTAATTAATATTATTGCCAATGATATTGGCAATTATTAATAACGATCTCTATGTTAATAATCTACACTCAAAGACTCCAAGGTGCATTGAGTTTGTGCTTCCGTTGATAATATCAAAAATAAAAGGAATCAAATATGAAAAAGTATATATTGTATACGATATTATTGATCAGATCATCATCCGAATAGATTTAGCCACATTTGGCCATCTATTCGAGCGTCTGTTCATCATAAAAATTGGCATAAAATATTATTTACAGCAACGAACGGATGTGTACGAAGTCGGGCGTAATCTGACGAAAATAGACGCCTATGTTCTCATGCAAAAATAGTTTGCGAATGTATATTTTTACACTTTGTTCACGATAAATTATGGTATTGGGTTGAAATTTACGATTACATTTACTAATTAATAGACAAATTAAAAAATTGATTGTGAAATATATTATTTCACGATTTGCACGAAAATCCAGGGTGATTTTTAAGAGCCTTCGGATTTGATTGAAAAAAACACATAATATTTTTAGAAATGTATGAAATCTTTATTTGAGTCGATAGAACGATCTACATAATTCGATGTTGAAAGATCATTTCATGTAAATATTGACCACGGCTGCGCCTCAAATGGTTCATACGCTGGGTCCGTATTGTTGAAACCACATGTTAGCCAAATCCAGCTCTTCCATGTTGGGTAGAAAAAAGTTCGTAATCATCGCACGGTACCGCTCGCCATTCATAGTAACGTTCTTGCCTTCGTCGTCTTTGAAAAAGTACGGTCCAATGATGCCAACAGCCCATAATTCACACCAAACAATGCATTTTTCGGGATGCATTGGCAGTTCTTACAATGCTTCTGGCTGCTCTTCACACCAAATATGGCAATTTTGATTGTTCACGCATCCATTCAACCAGAAATGAGCTTCGCCGCTGAACACAATTTTCCAAAAAAAAAAAAAAAGTGGATCTTCATCCAACTTTGCCAGCGCCCATTCACCAAAAGTTAGCCATTGTGGTACATCGCGTGGCTTCAACTCTTGCATCAGCTGTATTTTAAAAGGTCAAATCCTTCCGTAAAATTTTCCACGTAGTTAAGTAACAGACGCCAAATTGCTACGAACGGTACCGAATCGATAATTCACAGTCATCAACAACACTGGCGGATACAGCTACGATATTTTCCTCTTTCTGCACTCTACGTATGCACGTTGGTGGTTTAATGTCCAATAATGTAAATTTGGTGCGAAATTTAGTCACAAGACTCCGAATAGCCGCCTCAGAAGGTCACCCAAACTGACCATAAAATCGAAGAAGTGCACAATGCACTTCTATAACCGAGTGTGAATTTTGATAATAAAATTCAATCATATGCAAGCGTTGTTCGTTTTTAAGTCGATTCATGGTTAAATTATAGACCAAACTGAACATGTTTGACAGTAACATGTTACACGAAAACAGCTGAGATGTCAAAAACAGTGTTGTCAAAAGGAAAGTTGCTAAAAAATCGCCTTGTACAAAGTTCTGGTGCATAAACTTTGCTAGAGAATGGATACATTCGTAAATGTGAGAAATGAGACGATTATCATCGAAAAATATGTTTTCGAATATCCATTTGTCATAGTACAGGGTACCGAATTTAAGCTTTTTACATTTTGGCTCGTAATAACGACTATTCCTATTAGTAAAGGCGACTACTTTCTGTATATTTTCAATACTGACTTTCCAAAGTATTCAAAAAATAATAATAAATTATTTACTGATAATTATTTAACAAGACAAAATCAAGTCTATTATTTTAAGTGAATCGAACGTGAACTCGTTTGGCCTAAACTAAATTTAAAAGTCCTAACAAGACAAAACAGAAACCATGTTCTTGCCAAACGTTTCGAAACATTTCACCCATATAAAAAATACCTTGAAATATTGCAATATTTGCAAAATATATGGTTAATGTGCACTTTATGCAACATTAATAAGTAGAAGAACTAGAATAGTAGAAGAAAGAAAATAAAAACCCTCTATGTGAAGAAAATTAAATTTATGAGAATAATGCATAACATAAAAAATATATATAAATAGTAATATGATGAAAATTAAAATTTAAAAAAAAAAACGAGTTTATTTCGCAATTGCAATTTTTTTGAATCCAATAATATTGGAATGATTGTGGTGTTGATGAAATTATACGTAGGTACTTAATATTGTTCATGTAGTAGTAACATATTGCATATTCATGTACTTCTACATAACTACCTACTAATTACATAGTCAACACAACATGCTGACGACCTTTAAATTCCGTTACTGTTCATAAATCAAATTATTGAGTAATTCAAAATAATAAATACAATAAAATGAAACAAAAGAATGATAAGAGAATATATGTATGTGGTACATACTTACGAGTATGTTCCTTTATAACTATATACAAAGAGATATGGATACAACCCTTTTGAAGAACTGGTTTTATACAATCAGCGGCTTTAAATGGAATGTACGATACATTGAATGCATTGAAATTTAATTAACTCAATATACATTGGCAACATTCCAATGTTGAATGTTAATCAGAGTATGTAACCGTATTAAGTATCCCTACTTTAGTCAATCATTCAGACAAATTGCATATTTGCAGCATATAAATGTTCGTATATATGTGTAGGGCAGACAACACTGTGCAACATTTAATTTTGAAAATGTCGATGTGAAAGATGCACCCTGCTTTGATGAGCCAGTCATTGAAAAAGCCTATGAAATTCTGCAATTGGCAGAGTAAGATCGGCATTTAAGTACTCAAGATATCCCAAATACACTAAACATCAATAAAAAAACAATTCACAGAATCAATTGAAAAAGGATAATTAATCAAAAATTATCGATATTTGGATACCACATATTTTAATATAAAGAAATTTAACTAATTGAATATCCATCACAGAAATGTTGTTAAATTGCAATAAAATCGTACCATTTCTCAAAGCTAGTTGTGGCTCCCAATGAAAAATAGATATAATAGTAGAAAAGAAAACACCACTAAAAAAATAAATATGTGGCACTTAAAGCCCCGAAGGTCTCATTGGCCGAGACTCTTTTCCATTGCTGTTGTGCGTGTTAAATTTTGGCCAGTATTAGAAGGGACCTACTTATTATAGCCGGTTCCGAACGGGAGAACCCTTGTGACATCACTTTTTTCTGAGCTTTGTCACAGTGTTCTTTTAGAAGCTTTTCCATGGCAAGTTGTTACTGTCGGAAGAACACCACTGGTCGTGAACAAAGGCAAGGTGCATCATCACAAACTATTACGAAGCTTGAATTTAAGACCAATAAAGTTATGCTGTGTAATGTAAGAGATTTGAAAGGGAAATATTCATTATGAGGTGCTCTCTATTATATACAAAAAAATCCAAAATTGATTAATAGAAAGGTTCCATCATCACCACTCCAGGCCGCATACATATTTGATGACTCACAAAAACTGTCTGAACTTGGTTGGTAAGTTTTGATACATCCAACTTATAGTCTAGAATCTACGCCATCCGACTACTGTTTGTTCCGATCTGTGCAATACTTCCTTAATGGGAAAAAATTGCCTAACAAAACAGCCGCCGAAAATGCCGCAACTGAGCCTTCGCCAGTAAACAATAGAAAATGTATACCGATGGAATTATGAAATAACCCTAACAATGATGCAAATTAGTCATAGATAATAATGAACAATATTTGCTTGATTTAAATTGCTTTTCAATAAAAGAAATTTTCATGAAAAAATTTACAAACAACCGAAAAATTATTCGTTGCTCTCAATGACGAATCACCTTGTCTAAAACTTCGTTCGCTGATAAACTGAGGGAGACTTTATTCCCAATTATCCATGTACTAGGCAGGTGAACAATTTCGATCTGTAAAGTTAAATGAGTTTTACAGAACTACTGATCTCAGAAATTGTTTGGAGAACTAAACCCTTTTTGGAATGTCGAAAGGGGACTATAATTATCTGGTTCTCCAGTACGCACTATTCGACCTTGTTTACGATGCTGTGAAGAATTATTTCACTATAGTTGTTGTCTGTTTTTTCATATATACTGAGTCTTTAATCATCACACTAGCTTTCATTCGACCACATTAGATTCAGATCATGCACGTAGGTGAGCAGATCGTCACTTACGGTCTTAAATAACTCGGTAGGTTCGTTACGATGCTGTGAAAAATTATTCCACTGTAGTTGTTGTGTGTTTTTTCATATATACTCATCCTTTAATCATCACACTAGCTTTCATTCGACCACATTAGATTCAGATCATGCACGTAGGTGAGCAGATCGTCACTTACGGTCTTAAATAACTTGGTAGCTAGCCCATCAACTCATCCTCGGCTGAAGCATAACAAAATTTAATATCGAAAAGATTTTTCTTTCGAACGGTACCCATCTGCCGGCAAGAATTGGCAATTTTTCCGGCAGTAACAATTTGCCAAAAATGCTTTTTAAAAGAGGTCTGTGATAAAACTAAGTTAAAGTGATATCACAAGGGTTCTGCCGTTGTGAACCGGCTAATATAAGTAGATCCCTTCTAATGCTGTCCAAATTTAACACGCACAACAGTATCGGAAGAGAAGCTCGGTGGTATCACAATGGACCTTTCTAACCTAAGTGTTTCCTCTCAGAGAGAGGGCAGCCCCATAACCTAACCCAACCTAGCCCATCAACACATGCACTTTTATTGTTCTTCAGCTGTCGTTATGGCTGTTTTGACAAACCCACCCGATATTAGAGTGCTTGAGGCCATAAACATTATCCCGAATATTTTTGTATTGTGTAAAACAAGAACATTTGTATAGCGCTGTATAGTAATTTAAACTCTCTTCTATCTCACTAATCCATCTACATAGATATAAGTAACTGAAGATAATTTCTCGATTGACAGAAGAAATTTCCCTTGAACTGATTATTATATGCTTATGTACAACTATCATATATATATTTTATATAGGTTTATGTCAACACACACATACATACATACGCGTTCACATATATCTATTTAAATACTATTAGTGTGGATAGTGGTTTTTAGGATGTCTATAATACTATGAAGATTTTATATTTTTATTCACCATAAAATGCACTTTAAAATGAAATTCTTCAATGTAATTTAAAACCCAACTCTGGTATACAAAACGTTGCATATATGTATACGAGTAGGTATAATAAGTAAGTAGTAAATACCACATGAAGCCACAATTACAAAAAAAAAAAAACACAAAAGACCAACAACCAACAACCAACTTTTACGAATACTCGTATGTATTAACTGTGACATCCAACAACCGTAGTGGTAAGAACAACAAGATCAACAATATCAACAACAGCATCAACAGCATCAACAACAACAACAACAACAACGACGATAAAACATAACGAATGACCTTTAAGGACGTTCGTTCGCTCACATTTTAAACCACTTACACACACACACACATACTTTTAACATGTTTAAGTATAAATGCAATATGTATAGAGGTATTTGGTAGGCAACCATAACAACCACAACATTGTTTTTTTTTTTGTTGTGTTATTTTGAAAAAGCAAACAAACAAAAGAAAAATGAAAGATTAAAACAAGTCTTCTTACAGAAGTATGAACTACACTCTACTAAGGTACTATTTTTTGTGTTTTTTTTTTTTTTTTTTTTGTTTTTGTTGCTCCATTTACATTTTTACCTCATCTTCCACTTTGTTCAATATTTCTCATACTCAACAGAGTGCGAGTATGTAGTATCAATTCAAGTTGTCTTTTCTACATCAGGCGTATGTATGGACTACACCTATATATGTACACACATATACATGAGCAAACAACTAACAGAAGAGGTAAATTTTTGCACAAACAACAACAACCGCATAACAGCAACAATTTGTTGTGCAGTTAGATGAAGAAGCAAATGTTTTAATCTAAACGAGACATATTAGTTTAAATTTAAGCCAACGGCAAAAATCTCATTTTGTATGCATTATAAGAAGTATGCATGCATTTATGTACATACATATGTATGTTACATATCTCTAAACATAGAGTATGCATGTAATATACATACAGTCAGGGACTAAAGTTTAAATACACCCCACAAATCTTAATTTTAACTCGTATAAAGCATTGCTGCGAAAATCTAAGTAAGCAGTTTTTTTGCCGTCTATCAGTAAGCAAACACAATAACAAAAAATTTGTATTTGTCGCATAGATAACTGTAAATTCATCAAAAACTCAAAAAATACGCTGGACAAAAGTTTAAATACAATACAAGAAAACACGTGTTTTTGCAATTTCTTTGGAAAAGTACCGTTATATTTTTTTTTGCTTTCTTCACTTACGCATATTTATTCAGTATTATTAGTGATTTCATCGTTGTCGGTAGACTTGAAAGCAAAATAATGGGCAAAGGAAAACAAATAGAGTCTGGTGTTAAAGATTTAATAATTAAACACTTTAAAGAAAGCAAATCCTACCGTGATATAGGAAAAATTTTGAATTTGTCCTGTGCAAGTGTGCAAAACGTAATAAGAAAATATAAAACTTACAAAACAGTGGAAAATAGGCCCAGAACTGGTCGACCAAAAAAACTTTCTCGCCGAGATGTAAACCTTATCCTAAGAGAAGTGGACAAAAATCCAAAAATAAGTGCGCCAAAGTTAGCCGATAGTATTGCTGCGGTGTCAGGCAAACATACTTACTTACTTATGTGGCCATAACAACCGAATATCGATTTAGGCCGAAAATAACATGCTTCGCCAGCCATCTCTGTTCTTCGCTAGCTGGCGCCAGTTAGAAATTCCAAGCGCCGTCAGGTTCTCCAGTACTTGGTCTTTCCACCGGAGGTTTGGTCTTCCTCTTCTGCGTCGTCCTCCAGCGGGTTCCGAATATAACACCTTCTTAGCTGGAGCGTGTTCTTCCATTCGCTCGACATGACCCAGCCAGCGCAGCCGCTGGATTTTGATGCGCTTTACTATGTCAATATCGGCATATAGCTCGTACAGCTCATGGTTGTACCTTATTCGGTACTCGCCACCAACGCAAATAGGTCCAAAGATCCTGCGTAGGACCTTTCTCTCGAAAACTCCAAGCATTCGCTCATCCGAGATGGAAATTGTCCAGGCTTCAGCGCCATATGTTAGGACAGGCATGATGAGAGACTTGTAGAGTGTAGTTTTCGTTCTTCGAGAGAGGGCTCGACTTTTCAATTGCTTACTCAGCCCAAAGTAACACCTGTTAGCAAGAGTTATCCTACGCATGATCTCCAAGCTGACGTCATTACTGCTGTTAATGCTGGTTCCAAGATAGACAAAGTCCCTTACTACTTCAAAAGCGTAGTTGTCAACAGTGACGTGCTGTCCAAGACGCCGGGACTCTTTGTTTGTTGACACTAGATACTTCGTCTTGCCCTCGTTCACCGTGAGACCCATCCGACGCGACTCTCTTTCCAACTCTGAGAATGCTGCACTGACTGCTCGCGTGTTCATGCCGATTATGTCAATATCGTCGGCATACGCTAACAGCATGACACTTTTGTTGAAGATAGTGCCATTATGTCGTAGATCAGCAGCTCGTATTATTTTCTCCATAATAAGATTGAAGAAGTCGCACGATAACGAATCACCTTGTCTGAAACCCCGTTCGGTATTAAACGGTGCGGAGAGGTCCATCCCAATTTTCACTGCACAACGAGAGTTATGCAGTGTCATTCTACAAAGTCGAATGAGCTTTGCAGGAATACCGAACTCAGACATTGTTGCGTAGAGGTAATCCCTTACCGGACTGTCGAAAGCGGCTTTATAATCAACAAATAGGTGGTGTGTGTCGATCTGTTTTTCTTGGGTCTTCTCCAGGATTTGGCGCAGTGTGAAAATCTGGTCGAGGGTGGATTTACCAGGTCTGAAGCCACACTGATAAGGTCCAATCAGGTTGCTGAGCATAGGCTTCAACCTTTCACACAGTACGCTCGATAGAACCTTGTATGCGATGCTCAGGAGACTTATTCCACGCTAGTTGGCGCAAATTGTGGGGTCTCCTTTTTTATGTACAGGACAGAGAACACTGAGCCTCCAATCATCAGGCATGCTTTCATCCGACCATATTCTGCTTATGAGCTGGTGCATGCGGGTGAGCAGCTCATCGCCTCCGGTCTTAAACAACTCGGCAGGCAGGCCATCAGCACCTGCAGCTTTGTTGTTCTTCAGCCTTAAAATGGCCGTTTCAACCTCGTCATAGTCGGGTGGTGGAACATCAACACCATCATCTGTAATTGGGGTTATCGGGCAATCTCCTCCACTGGCGGAATTGTTCGTAGCATCGCCATTCAGTAACGTGGAGAAGTGTTCCCTCCATAGGCTCAGTACACTCTGGACATCTGTAACCAGATTCCCATTTCCATCACGACAAGAAGAGGCTCCGGGATTTAAACCTCCACTTAGGCGCTTGATCTTTTCGAAGAATTTTCGAGTCTCATTCTTGTCGGTACACATCTCTATCTCCTCACACTCACGTCTTTCCAACTCCCTCTTCTTGCGCCTGAAAAGACGTCTCTCTGCACTACTTTTCTCTCTATACCGCTCCTTAACAGCTCGCGTTGCGCCTGCACGCTGGGTTCTTCTGTAGGCGGCGTCTTTCTCTGCGGTAGCGTCGCGACACTCCTGATCATACCACTCATTCCTCAGAGGCCGGTAGTAACCGATTACCTCCTCGGCAGCAGTAGTCATGGAGTGGGATATATGTGTCCACCGTGCGCATGTATCATCAAGTGGGGGAGTGTTCTGCATAAGCAGATCCGATAGTCGAGTGGAAAATGCATCTGCTGTCTCTGGTGATTGCAGCTTACTGACGTCGAGCTTTCTCTGTGTGGGACTTCTCTTGTTATTTGCGACACATAAGCGTGTGCGCACCTTAGCTGCAACAAGGTAGTGATCCGAGTCGATGTTGGCACCACGGATCGATTTCACGTCCATCACACTGGAAGCATGCCTTCCGTCAATCAACACATGATCAATTTGGTTTCTTGTACGATGATCTGGAGACAGCCATGTCGCTTTGTGGATGTCGAGATGCTGGAATCTGGTACCACCAATTACCATGTTTCGTGCTGCGGCGAAGTCGATCAGCCTTATTCCGTTATCGGAGGTGTTTTGGTGGAGGCTGAATTTTCCGACAGTTGGACCAAAGGTACCTTCCTTGCCCACCCTGGCATTAAAGTCGCCAAGCACCATTTTGATATCGTGGCGGGGGCAGCGGTCGTAAGCTTCTTCGAGGCGCTGAAAGAAGCTCTCCTTGGTCACATTGTCCTTCTCATCCGTCGGAGCGTGGGCACATATAAGGCTGATGTTGAAAAATTTTGCCTTGATGCGGATTGTGGCCAGCCGTTCGTTCACAGGCGTGAACTGTGAGACAAGATGTCGTAGTCTCTTGCTGACCAAAAATCCACATTCTAATTCGTGCCTTTCAGCATGGCAACTGTAGTAGATATCACAGGACGCTCTTTTGGAGCAGCCCTGTCCTGTCCATCGCATTTCCTGGAGAGCGGTGATGTCAGCTCTGTATTTTTCGAGGACATCAACCAGCTGGATAGAGGCACCCTCCCTATAAAGGGACCGGACATTCCAGGTGCATATCCGTAAATCATTGTCCTTTTTTCGTTTGCGGGGGTCATCAACAAAAGCGGTAGTCCTTATCCGAGGCATTTTAGTTTTTTTCATTGGGGGGGTTTTTTATATGGCGGGTCCCAAACCCAACGCACAACCTCTAACCGAGGAGATTTTCGCCACTCACTTCAGCCGCCTCCCAGCGGGTGCCAGGAAGACGTTGCCCGGTGGTCGCCACATGGAGGGCCCCCATTAATAATAATGAAAGCGCCGTCACATAGTAAGCAGAGCAAGCTATATGACTACCCCTCATTAACAAATAAAGGTATCATCACATAGCGCTCAGATCAAACTACATGACAGCCAGTGAGTTGACTTGCGATGAGTTCAACAAGGATTGCGCTAGCCCCACCCAGTTGAGGCAGTTAGACACGTTACCTTGCGAAAACACCACCAGACCACCAGGCAAACATGTTCACCCAAAAACCGTACAAAGAGCTTTACGGTATAACGTCTATCGAAGCAGAGTTCCACGTAAAAAACTGCTTATTTCTGAAAAAAATAGACAACTTCGTCTGGATTTTGCAAACAAGTACAAGGATATGGATGAGGACTTTTGGCGAAGAGTCTTATTCACAGATGAATCTAAATTTAATATTTTTGGCAGCGATGGTCGCGCAAAAATTTGGCGCAAGCGCGGCACAGCACTTCAAACCAAAAATTTAATACCAACCGTTAAACATGGGGGCGCTAGTGTGATGGTTTGGGGAGCAATTGCAGCAGCTGGCGTGGGACACTTGGCTTTTATCGATGGAATAATGGACAAACACATGTATAAAAGTATATTGGAACAAAATTTGCAGCCTTCTGTGGATAGCTTGGGTCTGGGAAGAAGTTGGATATTTCAACAAGACAACGACCCTAAGCATACCGCGCATTTGGTGAAGGACTGGTTGCTGTATTATGCTCCACGTCAGCTCTGTAGTCCTCCCCAATCACCGGACTTAAACCCAATTGAACACGCTTGGGAATTATTGGACCGAAAAATCAATCGCGCAGCTTTAAAGAACAAATAATCCCTTAAAGAGGCTCTGAAAAAGGCCTGGCCAGAAATCAGCACATCCGAAACAGAAAATTTGGTTCTGTCTATGCCACGTCGTCTGCAGGCAGTCATTGAAGCTCAAGGCGGACCTACCAAATATTAATTTAAGTTTAACGTTTTTTAATTAAGCTAAAATCAGCTAAAGAAAGAAAATTTTGTATTGTATTTAAACTTTTGTCCCATGTATTTTTTTAGTTTTTGATGAATTTTAAGTTATCTATGAAAAAAAGTGAATTGTTTTGGTTTTCGATATTGGTCATTATTCAACTAAAAATAAACTGCATACTTACATTTGTGTTAAAATGCTTTATTTTTATTTAAAGCGATGTTTTATGGGTGTATTTAAACTTTAGTCCCCTGACTGTATATATATGGATATTTAAATATATATGTATATATTGTAAATAATAAAGCCATATATATGTATGTAAATATGTTGAAATAGTCAAGTAATTGCAAATAACTTACAATTTCAAATGTCTGCCTTCAAAATGCCAGAATGCATACACACATACACATATTTATACATTAGCATTTGTATATGAGTATATGTATGTATACAAATGCATATAAATATATAGTTAATCTACTCATGTATTTGGAGCTAATGCAACAAGTAAACAACAACATTCAATGGCCAATAGCAACAACAAAACAACAACACAACGACGACGACGACGACAACGCCGACGACCAGCTTTAATTGCAATTATACGCAAGAAAGCCTTTTAACTGAAACTAGGTTATGGCACTTATTGGCTTGATTTTGCGCTCAACTTGTTGTTTTTTTTTTTTCTTCTCATTTTTAGTATTTTTAGTTTGCCATATTCTTCTAGTTTTACTATTTCTACCTTTATTATTATTATTTTTTTTTTTACTCATATGATGCATACTCAAGTGCAGCCAGCCAGCCTATCGTATGTATAACTAGTTTATTTATTGGACACTTGAAATAAGATTAGATCCAAAATATTGCCATTCGCTCTACATACATACGCATATGTTTGCCGCTGTGTGTGTGTGTGTAATATTTTGTTTTTGTTTCTTATTTCGTTTTACAACTAGGCTTAGTGTATGTTTTTCATTTGGTTGTCTTTGATTCTTTTTTTTTTTCGGTGGCAAAAAGTAATATCAAGCAAATAATTAATCATTTGGTAATATTTCTTACTAAATGATCTTCATGTAATGTTACATTGTTGGTATATTTGATACTTATATATGATATTTTTACCAATTCAATAGGTAACAACAAACGAACTGCTTCTACCATTCAGTTTATTGAGTCGGTTATTGAGTCGCTATCATCTACAAAATATATGCATACGTTTAACCCATTAATTATAGATAGCTTTAATCCAATTACACCAATTCACTGACCTGTCAATGTCACCAGTACTAAAAAAATCGTTGGTTAAAAAAAAGCACACTCGGTGATGATACAAATTGTCTCCTAGGCTCTACAGATATCACCTTTTTCAGAAAGTAAAATTGATATACCGTAACTGTTGCGAAACTTTCTCCGGTTTCTTTTCGCATTTTAACCCGCCATTTGGGTTCGATATCAGTAATTTTACATCCAACAACTTGTCTCTATAACTGAACTGTCTCATTTTTATACCCTGCATAATGCAATATGCATGGTATATTCATTTCGGTCAGATGTTTGTGTCCACTTGAAGGAATCTCCGGAGATATAGACATAGATATATATTCGTGATCAGCGTCGATTAAATTTTCGATTTAACGATGTCCGTCCGTCCGTCCGTCCGTCCGTCCGTCCGTCCGTCCGTCTGTCTGTCACCTGGCTGGTTCGCACGATAACTTGAGTAAATATTGAGCTATTTCGATGAAATTTGGCATAAGTAATCTATGATCCAAGGGTACGGAGGGGATTGATATTGGGCATGATCGGTCAATAACCACGCCCACACCAAGCATTCAAAGCGACTAACCTCGAAATTTTCAAAATCTTTAACTTGCTATAACTCACATAATATACCACTTGGGACAACAATATTTGGCACATAGACTTATATTATACTACTATATAACCTCGCCAAAAGTGGTTGAGCCACGCCTACTTTTTAGCGTAGCTCTCATACAAAGTGTCTGTACTTCTTTTAAATTGAAACACCTGTAACTTCTACAATCTTCTGTCTAGAATAACCATAATTGACACTTAGATTAACATGGTAGTCGGAAATAATATGGCAGAAAATCAGTGTGCCACGCCCACTCCTTTTTGGGTCTCTCATACAAAGTTGCGGAAATTAAAAAAATGTTACCGGTTATAACTTGCAAACTATTCAGCGTAGAATAACGAGATTTAAGGTGTGGATTAGTATTGTACGAGCAACTAGGCTCACAGAAAATGGGCGCACCACGCCCACTGTTTATCGTAGCCCCCATACAAATTTTAAATTGAAACAGCTGTAACTTCGACAATCTTCCGTCTAGAATAACCATAATTGACACTTAGATTAATATCGTAGTCTGCAAAAATCTGGCGGAAAATCAGTGTGCCACGCCCACTCCTTCATGAGTCTCCCATACAAAGTCAAGGGAATTAAACTAAAACTTTTAAGCTCCATAACTTACAAACCATTTAGCGTAGGACAACGAGATTTAAGGTATGGATTAGTATTGTACGAGCAACTAGGCTCACAGAAAATGGGCGCACCACGCCCACTGTTTATCGTAGCCCCCATACAAATTTTAAATTGAAACAGCTGTAACTTCAGCAATCTTCCGTCTAGAATAACCATAATTGACACTTAGATTAATATCGTAGTCAGCAAAAATTTGGCAGAAAATCAGTGTGCCACGCCCACTCCTTCATGAGTCTCCCATACAAAGTCAAGGGAATTAAACTAAAACTTTTAAGCTCCATAACTTACAAACTATTTAGCGTAGGACAACGAGATTTAAGGTATGGATAAGCATTGTATGAGCAACTAGGCTCATAGGAAATGGGAGCGCCATGCCCACTGTTTAATTGCAGCCCCCATACAAAATGTCAGAAATTCTTTTAAATTTAAACAGCTGTAACTTCGGCAATCTCCTGCCTAAAATAACCATTATTGACACTTAGATTAATATCGTAGTCGGTAATAAAATGGTAGAAAATCAGTGTGCCACGCCCACTCCTTCATAGGTCTCCCATACAAAGTCGAGGGAATTAAACTAAAATTTTAAGCTCCATAACTTACAAACCATTTAGCGTAGGACACCCAAATTTAAGGTGTGGATTGATATTGAAAAATTAATTAGATATACCAGAAAGAGATACGTCACGCCCACTTTTTATATAGCTTCCGTACAAAGTCTCGGATTTATCTTAAACATTAAAACACCCATAACTTACTAAATAATACGACTAGGTCAACCCATTGCAACCTATGTGGTTTAGTATTATAGGCAGAAATTGATCCTCCAAAATTGGTGAGGTACGCCTGCTTCTTAATGTAGGTCCTATACAAAGTAGTGGAAGAAAATGATGGATATACGAGCAAACTTTTTATATATATCTCTACATATGCAGGGTATAATTTGGTCGGCCCCAGCCGACTGTAAGGAGATTTTTAGAATACAAAATATATAAAAGATAAAATATATTTTGCTTTGTGTGTAAGTCAACTCACTGGTCTATTCCAATTAACCAGAAACTTGAGACACAGAGTGCGGTGAACAGTCAAAGTAGACTTACGCTCTTTTGAGTTATTTTTTACGAAGAGCTTCATTCTAAAAACTCATGAAAGCAAGCAGTTCGAGATTTTTTCTCAGTAAATAAACTCACCGCGTCCCTTGCTCTTTTATTTTACTCTGAGCAAATTCAAAAGAGAATTCATCATACAGATGCAACAGAAGTAGAATCATGGAATTTGAAAAATCATATGTAAAATTACGTTTAGGACTGTTCGGAGACAGAGGACAGAGACAGTTCCTTGGAGACTCGTATTAAAATTTTCGGGGATTATTTTCTCGGAACATTATCATCCTCTAACTACTATCCATATGGGTCATTTTGAACCTTTTTTCCAAAAATGAAGGGTTAAAGTTTTCGAAAAATGTATTCTACAGAAAATTTCACTAAGGGTCATCAAATAAAACTTGTACGAGTTATGAGTGACATGTAAAAAACGAATTAAAATTTCAAGCATTTTATTCTTAATCATCGATTGCATCGTGTGATAGCTCCATGCCACAATTTGAGGGTCATTGGCCATCGGAAGTGAACCAAACCAATCTCAAACGATAGCATTTCACTTCAGTAACAAATACCCTAATCCCTTTCTGCTCCAATATGTAACAATTTTTTTTACAATGGTTTCAAAATTTGGGATTTTCCGTCAAAAGTCTAATTATGGAATTTGAAAAATCATATGTACAATTAGGATAGTTCTTGTCTTCGGAAACTCATATTAAAAATGTCCTGGGATTATTTTCTCGGAATATTTTAACCCTCTTTTCGTACCACCCGTATGAGTCAATTTGAATTTGGTCAAAGGTTAAAGTCTTCGACAAAGATATTCTCCAGAAAATTTCGATAAGAATCACCGAAAACTAATAATTTGTATGAGTTATAGGTAACATGTAAAAAATGAATTAAAATTTTTTTCGGTCAAAAGAAGAATCATGGAATTTGAAATATAATACGGAAAATTACATTTAAGATAGTTCTTGTCCTGAGAGATATATAGTAAAATTTTCGGAGAACTATTGTTTTTGGGACATTTTCACCTTCTAGATCGAAAAATCCATTAAAAGTCTACATTTAAGAGGTGGTCAAGGGTTAAAGTCTTCGACAAAGATATTCTCCATAAAATTTCGATAAGAGTCACCGAAGACAAATAATTTGCATGAGTTATAGGTTACGAATTAACTGTTAGAGATGATTATTAACATTTTCGGAAAATTATTGTTTTTGGAAAGTTTTAACCCTCTAGATACCACCTATATGGGTCATTTTGGACTTTTTTTTTTCGAAAAATCGCTAACACATATAAAAAAGCCCTAAAATGACCCATATTGGTGATGAGTAGAGGATTAATATGTTAAGAGAAAATAATCCTCAGAAAATTTTAATATTACTCCCCCAAGACAATAACTCGTATAAATGGGAGTATAATTGTTAGAAAAAGTGTTTTCAATAGAATGAATTTTACAGAAATAAGTTTTTAAATTTCTGCGTAAAATCTAAACAATATCATAGGTTTCAGACAGACAGTTTTGCTTCTCATTTATTTACTGAGACCAAAATGAATAAGAAAATACTACCATAAAATATGTATTTTAAATATTAATACCCATATTATTAGACCAATAAAGTATAGAAAACATAACATAATGATCTATAAATATAAATGCATGCACTTTATTTCAAATAATTAACCGGATTTTATTTAATTTCATTTGCCGATGATACTTATTTAAATATCAAATTCACTAATTTAATTATTTACAATGCATATTCGAGCATGTGGAATTCATATACACTGTGTGTGTGTGTGTGTTGCACTATCTCATCCATATGCAAATATGTAAATATATATAAATATATAAGTAAATGCTTAGATAAAGTTATGCTAGACGATCTGACTATCGTCCATTCGTTGTCTGAAATACATATTAAAATATAGTGCATACAATATATTTAATAAAACAATGTATTAGTCAAGGTGTCTACATAATATTATGTGATTTACCATCTGAATAATTTTAGCTAAGATACGACTGCTACAAATACTATTACTACTACGTCAACATTGTTGATTATTTAAACGACCATTCATTTCATTCATTCATTCAAATGCAGACCCAAACTATATGAGTGTGTGTGTGTGTGCATGAGTATATAAACTGTGGCGATGAATACTTTTGAGCGATTATCCAAAATATGTTTTCTTCGCCGTCTTCTTCTTCTTTTTCTTTAAATTCTTCTTCTTCTTCTTCTTCTTCTTATTCGGTCTGCTTAAAAACTGCTATTGCCGGTGAAAATTTACTTGATGCTTGAATGCATTCGAATAGATATTATGTGTTGCTTTTCGAGTAACGCTAAACAATAGCACTACTACGTATACTTAAATTAAAACAATTTTCAACTAGAAACATTTTAAATGTTGCCATTATATGTACAGAAGCATTGTTTTATTTTAGACAAGTTTTATAATTGTTTTACTTCACTACTATTTGTTGTAATTATTACCAATTTTATTAGTTAATTGTTTAATAATATACATATTAAGTGTCACAAAAAATAAATACTTTATTACCTATACTTATAGAGAAATTTGTAATCGTTGACTCAAATCTGTGATTGGTTGGTTGGTTGGTTGGTTTGTTCTTCCTACACAGTACAATAATTTTTTAGATTATAAAATACTTAATGTGTAATGTAATAAAATCTACCATTGTGTGCAATGTGGCCTACAAGCTTTGTAACCAATGTGATATATTAAACACACTTTACTATTTACAGAGTTTTTTTTTAACAATTTTCAAATGTCACATAATAACTCATACGTATTCTAGAGTTACCCAAGTACAATTCATGCCAGAAGCAAAATCATTCTTCTTATATAAATCAATGAAAAACAAAATAATGCGTTCCAGATCGAAAATAGTACACACTAAAATATTTAAATATCAACTTTTATTATACATGGTGATTTTTTGGCAACCTTCATTTTGGCAACACTGTTTTTTGGCAGCTCAGCTGTTTTCGTGTAATATGTTACTGTCAAACATGTTCAGTTTGGTCAGTGCATCGTGCACTTTCTTGGGTTCAGTGACAAAGCTCATTTCTTGTTGAATGAATATGTTAACAATCAAAATTGCCGGATTTGGTGTGAGGAACAGCCAAAAACATTGCAAGAACTGCCAATGCATTCCGAAAAATGCACTGTTTGGTACAGATTATGGGCCGGTGGCATCATTGGACCGTACTTTTTCAAAGACGACGAAGGCAGAAAAGTTACTGTGAATGGCAAGCGCTACCGTGTGATGATTACAATTTTTTTTTTGTCCAAAATGGAAGAGCTGGACGTCTGTTACTTACTTTTCTGATAAAGTCCCCTCCGCATCTTTTTGCTGTAAAGCACAAAGTTCCACGAAAATTCGAGAATTCCCTCGGTAACACTTTCCCATGCCTTTCCAAATATTTTGTTACAGGCAACGATGTGGAAAGATCTTAACTTAGTGTGAGTTTGATTCCATCAGTCACTTCAAAGCAAAGCTGAAAAAGTCACTTCTGTCACTGGAAAAGTTCTTTAGTCTAGAGCTCTGTGAAGTTAGAAATAACTTGCTGGTCCATAAGCTAAAGTCATAGCGTGATGTTAGGAGGCAAAATGTAAATTTTGATGAATTTAAGCCCTTCGATGAGATCTCTGGTGAATGGGAAGGAGCGTTGTCCATAACAAGCAAGGCATGTACTAGCAAATCCATCTAAATCAAATATTTTATCATAGACTAAGCAAAAACTTTATTGACCCAATAAGTAAGAATGTCACGTATCACCCAAACATTGCTGTTGGACCTCCATATGACACTTAGTCTGGTCTTATCGACAATTTGCTTTTTACAGGTGCTTGGATTCTCTGAATGATAGATGAAGAGTGATTTTATTTTAAAATCATCTCTTTTTATTAGCACAAGAAAGCAGAGTAAAGCGATAAATCATTGATTTGTGGCCTGGCATTGTTTTCTCCTCTGCTGTTATATAGGGGTCGATTGACCATTTTTCCCAGAAAAGACCCATTTGGTCACAATTATGTATGTTTTTTAAAGTTTTCGAACCATCCCTTCCTTGCTTTAAACACTTCTTTCGTGCTTTTTCGTTGGCCGTTATACAAAACTTCTTTCGTTAAGCGAAACGTTTTTGTTCGTTATACGAAATGTTCGTTAAACGGGGCGTTCGTTAACCGAGGGTCCACTGTATGTCGCTCATAACGTTTTTTAAACGATACATGAGCACTTCGCAAGTACGTTGTCCATGGACTGCCTTTGCTATGCCTGCCATATGCATTTGTCTCTCTGAATCAGATACTTTCAACTAGTTGTAATATTATTTGCATTTAGACTAACGGCTGCTTATTTTATTTCTGAAAGATATTTTTCTGCCTTAATTCGATGGAAATGTTCATGAATTTCCTGGGTTGCGTTTATGACGGTATATATATTCTAAATTAGTTCTTATGACACTCTATGACAATGGACAGAAAAAAATAATGCCACAAAACTCTCTACCATTCAGAATCGGCGAATAGAAATAGGTCAATTGTAATAACGTAAACATGATTTATTTTGTCTATTTAAAGACACTTTATTTTTGCAAATAACTTATGACTCATAAAAATCCATACTCTGCATTATCTGCATTTTTTTTTTTTCAATTTTATCTAAACTACATAAGATATGACGTAACAAAATTCTTGCATTGTGTAATAGGTGTATATTCGTATGTATGTTAATATACAATATTTCATTAGCAACCAACCCAGCTCAACATTTGGTTTGCAACATGTTGCTCAACTTATAATAATGAATATATGACACTTTTGTTTCTCACAAGAAACAACAAATGTGTTTAAGAAAAACCTCTTACTCCAAATGATCACTTTCATTTTTTTGCTTTTGTTTTTGATTTTTTTTAATTTTGTTTTTGTTTTTGAATACATAAAAATGCAATAATCCTATATATGGATTTGCTTGCTTTACTACAATTAACCTACATACATTTAACAACAATTATGCAAGCAATTATGTCAAATATGCAACAATTAGAGATACAGTCTATATATACTCGTATGTGACTTTAAATATTATATTATGTTTGCTATGTAAAACTTTGTATATGTGTTTATACTATTTACATATACTTATGTATAAGTGCAGTACATATTGGGTTGTCGGAATAGTCACGACATGCATTTAAACTATTATCGCCATCACAAACGGGTTAAATGTTAGTTATGACTGTTTAAAAGTCATTAAACAAATTCTTTATATGAAATATTTAATATTCTTTAATATATTTTTATAGAGAAAATATTAAAATTGAGTATTGGTTTTTTTTTTTTTTTTGCAACAAAATAATATGCAGAATCGAGTTTTCAAACCATATTCGATCTTATAGTTGTTGGTATTGTATCTTGCACAAAATGGTATCATATTTAATTAATAATTAAACAAAACTTCTCTTGTATTTAAATAAAATATTTTTTATTGAATAATTCAAAATTGTATTTAATTTTTGTTTTTTCGCAAATCTTGCCTCTTGTTGTGAAATCAGTTCATATTTTTCATTATTTATTTAACTATTGCTTATACATGCTAAGTATGTATATAAATTGTTATTAATTTAATTTGAAATAGAATCAACTTCTTACGAGCATAGAAACAGAAACAACAGGTTTTGATTACATTTCTTCATTATTTTATTATTTATCTTTATTATTATATAAAATATAATATTCATAGATTTACGACTGGCTATAGGGAATATACGAAGGCGGATTGATAATGAAGCTACCTAAGTAGGAAAAAAACATTTTTTTTTTTTTTTCAAAAACCATTTATTTCTCAACATAGTCTCCTTTTACTTCGACACACTTAGTAAGACGATATTCCAACTCTTTTATACCATCTGAATAATACAATTTCGGGAACCCCTCAAAATACGCGTTAGTTTCGGTAATCACTTCTTCGTTTGAGCTGAATCTTTTTCCTGCGAGCCACTTTTTCAAGTTTGGAAACAGGAAAAAGTCACTAGGAGCTAAATCTAGACTATAAGGTGGATGATCAACCAATTCGAAGTGTATTTCACGTAATTTTAGCATCGTATCTAATGCTGTGTGAACCGGTGCGTTCTCTTGAAGAAAGAGCACTTTTTTCTTCTTTAAATGTGGTCGTTTTTTCTTGATTGCATCATTCAATTGATCCAATAATGCACGATAATACTTTCCTGTGATTGTGGATCCTTTTTCAAGATAATCGATAAGCAATATTCCGAGTGCATCCCAAATTACAGTGGTCATAACCTTGCCAGCCGATTTCACTGCCTTCGCCTTCTTCGGAGCACTTCCACCAGCTTCCACCCATTGTTTCGATTGATTTTTGGTTTCAGGTGTGTAGTGGTGGACCCACGTTTCATCAACAGTTATTAATCGACGTTATTATCACGTCCAAACACCGCTGTGAAGTGGTCTCTCGAACTCCATTTTGTTCGACACTGAGCAAACGCGGCACCCATCTTGCCGATAGCTTTTTCATATGCAAATGTTCATGCAAAATGTTGAACACACGTTCATATGAGATGTTTACCATTTCAACAATCAACAAACGATATCGAGGATTTTCTTGATATTTTCTTCAGTAACCACCTCTTTTGGCCTTTCTGTTGATGGTATTGTTGCAGTGCTTGTTCGGCCACGATTAAATTCATCAATCCAATATTTTACCATGTAATCTGACGGAGCAGATTCACCGTAATGTTTATCAAGTTTTTCTTTTGTCTCTTTCGCCGTTTTCCCTTTCAATTCAACAAAAGTTGGTTACTTCAAACGACTAGAAATTTTAACAGCTGACGTTTGACAGATCGCAATTTCAAAAAAAAAAAAGTTTCTGTGTTTGTGTTGCCTTTTTCGTACTTAGGTAGCTTCTTTATCAATCCGCCCTCGTATATATTAAATTTATAATTTGTTACTTAATAATTTCATTAAATAAAAACTCTACAAAATGCCATAATCTGAAGTCATATTACATTACAAAAATCAAAAATCAGAATTAAATCTATTTGGTATATGCGTGAGCATTAGTATTAATGCGTGCTGAGTGATTTAAATAATTTGATTGTGCATAGCTATTGTAATATATATGCTGGAATATGTGATATACTCGTATGTATACCACTTTCTTGCTCTTTTTGGAATACTTCACTCAATTTCATTTCATTGTCAACACTTTTGGAACGTGTTCATGAGTTGTTTTCTTTTGCAATGACCCTTATAATAAATATTAATCAAAAAAGTATAATTATAATTATTATTATTACACTGTTTTTTTATAAGTGTATTTTTAATTTGATGCATGCACGTACACAAACACTATCGTATTGTACGATCTGCTTTACGTCAACTTCCCACTAACATTATTATTATATACGCACATTCATACAGTGGCACACCGAAAAAATCATGCAATGTATACTAGGCGGTGGGTTTAATCTAACTTCCGATTAATCCGATTAATTATTTGACTATTCAAAAATTATGTTATACAAAATATTGAACTACTTATTCTTTTAATAAGAATTTTGAATAATCAAAAAATTATCACTTTGAGAATTTCGTTGTCGAAATCATCACTCCTAAGTACTTCATTAGTTGAAGTATTTTGGGGCAAATAGTTTTTCGTGAATTTTCAATTGATTTTTTAAACAGCTGCCTTATTTTGGTATTTGATTTGACAATAAAGACGACGGCGCACATTATGCCTAAGGTCTAAACTACTTTTTTCACGAGTCATTTGTCAAAATCTGAATCAAATCGATCGAAAATGGAAAAATCTGAATTTCGTGTGTTGATTAAACGTTATTTTTTTTTAGCAAAAATAAAATTTGCTTTTGTGAGCCAATTTTGCAGAAGATTTTGAATATGAAAAAGCTTGTCGCGAAATGGGTACCGCATTTGCTAGCATTGGACCAAAACCTCGATTACGAAACAACAAAAAAACGAATAGGGTCAGAGAGATGGATATGCACCACCCAGACAAAATATGCAGTAGTCGGTCGGGAAGGTTTTGCTGTTAGTTTTTAGATATCTTGAAAAAGGGAAAACAATCACAACACAATATTATGCGTCTTCATTATACCTTTTAATTGTCACACTTTAAGGACAAAATCACTGTTTTCTGAAGGAATAGAAAGTTACAAGAAGTTGACATAAAATGTGTCATTCCCTTTTGCGCCTGTTATTAATTGCAAAAGTAAGGTGAGAATACCTATTTCCATATACTTTGAAAAAATAATTGTGGGTTTCTGTAGACTTATGATTTATGGGTTTTATAAAACAATTCGAAGGAAAATATTTCAAGAATTTTTAAGGGCTTTAATTTAATTAAGAAAAAATGGAAGTCAGGGGTTACAAATTTAAGTTAGGCAAATATTTCAAGACTTTTTAAGGGCTTTAATTTAATTGAGAAGAATGTAAGTTAGTGTTTACAACCTTAAGTTCTTGAGTCTATTAGGCGAATGGGACATCAGATATTAATGGTAACTGAAAAACAGATATTAATGGTAAAGAAAAAAAAAAATTTAGTACTCAAGTGGCATCTTTTCCACATAAACATTTCCGAATTTTTCAACAAATGTCAAATTTATAATAAAATGAATGTTTTCTTGTATTTTTCGAAAGGTTCAAAAGCGGTTAGGTAGGTTTTCAGTTAAGGAGTGAACAATACAAACTTATTTTCTTTGTATGCGGAGGCGACCCAATCAAATGATCACAGCCAAATAGCACTTTTTTTAGTTTTTCAAAAAAAATTATGTTAGTTTTGTCAGTCCGGATATTGAATGGATGTTTTCATACTAAGATGGTGTGCATTAATAAATGGATGATAAAGCAAAACATTGCGCATAGTAAAATCTTAATAAAAAAATATTGGAGAGTGAATTATTTTGCAAACTCCACAGCAATCATCTGTCCGTCCCACAAGCAATTTATGAAAATAGTATTATAACTGAAAAAAGTTTTGGTACAAGAATTTCGAAATATTAGAGGTGAAAAGATATGCACAGAAAATATTAAAACTAGAATAAGTAGAAAGAAAACGATAATAAATTTCTTAAAATATTTTTTATTGCAAACTGTATGAAAACTTTGTCCGATCAAAATCGTACTTTAAGGACCATTTTCACAGAGTTAACTCACAGTTAACTATTAGTTAACTCTATATTATTCTATGAGTTAACTTGCTAATGTGAAAATGGCCCTAAATCACATAGGTATACTACCATATAAGTTTTGTTTAATTTTAAAATAAACTACATACGAATATTTTTCTACGTCACTGTACTCTATGTATATATGTCACGTATTACGTATAGTACAATACATGCATACGATACCGAGTACTAGTGTGTACATATGTACAGGCAAAGTATAATTTTACGCAATCGTTTATCGTTTATTGACATCAACGTGATGCATAAATCAAGGTTAACGGCAAATATTATATATTATATTATCACCTCTGTGACAACCAACACTTTTCTGTGATGGATATTGTTGTTGTTGTTGTGTTGGATTTTTTCCAACAGCATTAGTAACAACAGTAGCACCAACAATTGTGTGTGTGTGTGTGTGTGTGTGTAATGGCAGTTGCTTAAAGTGATGTGTTAATTAATTTTCAACATATTCATAAAGTAAGTTTTTTTTTATTACTTTAAAGCACCCTATACAAATATGTATGTAAATTGTGCTTGTGTTGATTTTAATTTGATTACGATTATTGTTTGTTTATTTGTTTGCGAATTAAAAGCAAAAAAAAAAAAAAGTGATTCCATTTACATTGGCCCCTGTTAACATAAACATATAAATGCACACATATGTATACATATGTATATAAACACATACTCGTATAAGTATTAGCAACTTACACACACACTTTTATAATGCCGGTCCTCATGTTATTACTATTGCGCTTAGGTTTATTTATACTTACTCATAAATTCATTATGTGTATTATGCAAATTAGTTTAGTTGCTTGCGTTGTTAGCATTACTTGCAATTGCATTAAATATTTAAATAATTAAATATGTTATTGAAATAAAAATTATTAAAATATTTATACGAATTTTTTAATAGACCGCATAAGGTGGCTATATATCATACGGATATTCCGGGAAACTTTAAAACCTTATCACTTGGCACATAGAAGCTGATCTTTTTTACATATTCTCAGATTAGAACTATTAAAAAATGATTTAACTTTCATCATATCTGGCTGTTTTAAGCATTTGAGTTACTTTGACTATGGCATCATCATATCAAAGGTCGCTTTTGTGCTTTTAATGGGCATACGATTATGATGAGTGCTCTCGTATGAGACTTTTGTCAAATTAGGACATAAAAAAGGTACTTGGGTTCATCATAGTACACAGAGATTAAAAAACAGTGGAATTGCTAAAATTCCTTTGACGATAGTTCTTCAAAAAAATTTGATTTTATGCTCGCGAATAAGTTGCTAAATATCACAGCCACTACGCCACAAAAACTACCCCATAATTGTATCATTTAAATACATCAATAATTAGTATCTGCCCTGCAAAAATGTGTGCGACTAATCTCTAAAGAGACTAATCCGGAATTAATCTCTTCATAGCGCTGACACATGGCAGCGTTAATCCGAATTAACGATTTAATTCGAATGAACTCGGGCATTAACTGCAGCTAATCCGAATTAACTGTATGAGTTAATTCTCAAAATTAAAGAGGATTAGGGCAATTTTCGATAGCAACACTGCTGAAAAATTGCTATTTTAAATTTTTCTCGATCCAACTTACAAAACAATAGGTGTGTTCGCTTATAAAAAAACTTTCAATAATTGTTAACAGTTTTCGACATGAAAAACGTTGGCGAACAAAAAAATCCAGCTGTCAATTACAAACTGTGAATGTCAATTTACAAGTTTCTAATAGTTTTCAGTTCACGTACTTCTTGTAGATGTTCTCATATCGAAAGTGACAGATGACAGAAATTAATAGTGATAGTAATGTAAGTGAACAGACCTAATAAAACAGCAATCAGCTGTTTAGTTAATACGCAATACTGTCGTCTGTCAGGTTAGTATTTTATTCTATTAGAATTAGATTAAGTGCACCGTTAATCTGGATTAACGCTGTCGTCTGTCTAGGCAATTAGATATCAAAGATAGATTAATTAGTCGCCGATATTTTGCAAGCTATGATTTTGCAATCACAACCACATATTTTTATGTAAAGACCAATTTTATGGCAAATAACTTAGTCAATTTCTGTAATAAATCTATAATTCATAGTCTCTTTTTGTTCCTGTTCGGATATAAAAGGGTACAATTAGTCACTTCATAGCACATGCTTGAACAAAAGGGAACACTTCATTCCATATAAAATGATCAAAAGTGGCATTAGTCACATATTCCTTTGCAACTGATCCCAGACACATTCCGGAGAAGTTGCATTTTTGCAGGGTAAATCTACTATATTATAATTTTATATTGTTTATGGCAATTATCAAAGGCATATTTAATTGTCAACGGCACATTTCATCTAAATGGGCTCACTATAAGAAAAAAGTTCATTATTTTGCCATCTAAACTCTTTGCTTCTTTTACCATTCAATATATGTACGGTATGTACGTAATTGACTTTCAGCCTATAAGTTCAAATAGTTTTCAAAACACCATGACAATTTCCATACATAAACGTCACACACCTAAACCACAAAGGAAATGTAGATGCAAATACGTACACATCCACTTTTCTTCAACTTGTATTACAAAAAAAAAAAAAATTCCAATAAAAGCAAATGCTAAACAATTACATATTTTTTGTCGGTTTTTGCTACTATTACTATTGTCATCGCTACGAGCAATGGATCTTTAGACGCTTATGGATATATTGGCAATGATAGAAATAATAATTTGAATATGCGTACAACAGTACCAAGAAAAGAGAAATGCCGGAAGGTAATATATTCCAACCAATTGTACAGTAAATGATGTTATTTTATTCACCTCTTTTATTTCTTATTGTTGGTAATAGCTTTTTATTTGTTTTTGTTTTTATTTTTGCATACCATAGAAAAAGAAAACATTAAACCATAATTATTAGATGATGATGATGATGATGGTGATGATGGTGATGGTGATGATGGATTATTTTCATTTATTATTATACTAAATTAGATATGCTAATATAGATAGTTGAATGTCAATTCCAATTGAATATGTTTATTAATTACTTTGGTTTTTTTTTTTAATGTGATTTAATTGCTATTAATGATATCCAATTATATATTTATGATACATTTAATTCATAATATTATATTATCTCATATTTATGTATACTTATGTATGTAAGTGTGCATATGAATATTGCTTCCTTCCTTCCTTCCTAAATTCCTTCAATACGTGCGATTACTTCAACAATATCAATTATGCTATATTAAAGCTTTAAATTAATTTATATGAAAGTATTTCGCACATTTCAGGAAAGAATGGCAAATGCAGACATCGCCTTCTCTAAAGAAAAAATTGAATGAATGTTTTAAAAGACTACTCAAAAAGTTCTAAAGAAAAAGGAAACTTCCGAGTTTCATGAGTTTATAGAGGCTTTCTGTCCTACCGAAGCCTTAAGATATTGCCTATGGCGAGCGGCTAAAAACTCGAAAAAACCCATTCTAATGGAGTCCCCAATACGCCTTCCCAACGGTGACTGGACAAGAAGTGATACAGAAAAGGGAACTGCATTTACAAATCATTTAGAGCAATTTTTCACCTCTAATGTTGCTAGTTCCGGCCGTGTGCTACCGATGGTTGACCCTATCCTTAACGTGAATGGTATCTCATTTGCTAAGAATAAACTGATAAACGCTATCAAAAAACTCAACTCCAAACATTTCCAGGGCATGATTTAATTACAGGTCAAATGATTAAAGAGCTCCCCGCAATAGCATTAATGCATCTCTTGCATATTTTCAATGCTATAATACGCACTGGTTACTTTCCTTAGTCATGGAAAATCTACCTATGAAAATCTCTACTATGATTCCCAAAGCTGAAAAGAACCCAACAAACGTCTCTTTACACAGACCAATTAGCCAGCTTTCAATCAATTTTCGAAATTCTTTGAAAATCTGAAAATAAAACGTATTAAAGATTTCGTCAAACTCAATAACGTCATACCCAACCATCAGCTTTGGTTTTAGAGAAAAACACAATACCATCGAACTAGTTCATCGAATTGTAAAAAAAAAAACTATACAAGAAGAGTACGAAAATAAGCGATATTGTTCCACAGTTTTTTTTTTATATCAATCAGGGGTTTGATAAGGTGTGGAACGAAGGAATTTTGCACAAACTGGAAAGCATATTACCTCTTAACATATACGCATTACTTGTAAGCTACTTCTCCGGTAGGCTCTTTGTGGTAAAGCAGAAAAGCTTCATCTCAGCTGAATATCCCATTCGAGCTGGAGTACCGCAAGGCAGCTTATTAGGCCTCTTGCTCTATACTTTGTTCCCCGCAGATATTCTAACTGACGTCAAGACGACGTCACCTTTACTTTCGCCGACGATACAGCTATATTATGCACTCATGCAAATCCGAACGAGGCGTCAAAACCTCTCCAAGTATTATACATATCAACAGGCTTCAGGAATGGCTGGGCGACTGAAGAATCAAAGTCAATGCGGTCCAAATGCGTTCACGTACCATTCACTCTATGTAGGAGTTATTGCCCACCTGTGCGAATTAACTCTAAGCCTATCCCTCTGGCCTTAGAAACTAAATATCTAGAAATGCATCTGGATCGCCGGCTCACTTGGGCAAACCATATAAGTGCAAAAGTTACCCATATAAAAATAAAAACAAACGAGCTAAACTGACTTTTAAACAGGCACTCCTAACATCAATCTGGACTATAAGTTTCTTCTCTACAAAGCCATTATCAAGGCCATATGGAACTACGGTATCCAACTCTGGAGTACCTTCACCTTCACCCTCAAATGTGGAAAATCTCTAAAGGGCACTATCAAAAATCCTCCTCTTGATTACCAATGCTCCTTGGTTCGTCAAAAATGCTAATATCCACAGAGATTTGCATATCCCGTATGTAACTGAAGAAGAGTCCCGACTTGCTAAATCTTATTTAGCAAAGCTTGAAAAGCATCCCAATGCTTCAACTAGGCGCCTACTGCACCACCAAGGACACACCCGCCTGAAGAGAAAGGCAGGTTTCCATTGATCCCTATATGCCTCGGAACTCATAAAATCCACACCTGATTGAGTTGGCCCAGGATGTTCAGTTTTTCAATGCACTCCATCACCAGTTTTGATGTAACTTGGTGAGATTTGAGTGCTTTGATAGCTGCCTGGCTGTCACTCTATTCTGCTATTCTGAGGTTCCGGTAATTCCGTTCGAGATGAAAGTGCGCACATCTACCTATAGCATACACTTCCGCTTGAAAGATAAAGGTGTTCTTACCTAATGGTTCAGAGTATTTTTTCCCTGGTCCGAAGACACCTGCCCCGGCTCCGGTGAGGGAGCCGTCGGTGTATCATGTTATCATGTACTGGTTTACCTTATATGTTTCTGATACACCTTCCCAATGTTTTTTTATTACTAAGCTCAGTTTTAAAATGTTTCTTGAAACTGAACGTTGGGAGTATCGAGTCCTTTGGCATCGAGATTTCAGGAAGTTGCTCAGCGAGAAGTTCTATCTTTCTTCGATTAATATAGGTTAGAAGATTTAACAAATATTATGAATATAGATTGTTTGACTATGATAACTACCGTAAAATAAGGCAAAGAAATTACAGTACAATGCGTTCACCTTACTTATGAGACTATTCAATCTGCTATGCTACCGAAATCACATATTATTCTGTTTCTGCTCTTCTATATGCATACAAAAATAATTTAAATTGTAAATACTCAAAAAAAAAGCACAAAATCGTTTAATATTTTAATAAAAATTTTAATAGAGCGTGATTCCTTCACACAACTTAATGTAAGACATTCCTAAACGAAACCGCGCCCACAACTATTTATTTATATATCAAACTTATGTATGCATACACACACACACGCACACACACACTTATACACTATCGCTCATTCAATATTCATGATGTTATCGTTCGGTCTGTCTGTCTAGTGTATAAAAATTCCTTCTGAAATCACAAATGTATACTTGTAAATCCATATATACATATATACATATACATATACATACATATAAGATTGTTCTACACGAATATTCCTTATAATTTTTACCCTTTTCGCACATATCATACATACTTACAAATATGTATATATTTAGAGAATTATACTTAAAATAACACACAAACACACACACACACACACACATACACACATTGTGAGGGTTTCAAGTATTTATGGTATACTATAAGTATATATGCAATTGCTCACATTACATCATTGCTATGTTATGCATAAGCACCACAAACTATATTTATACTCTTAAATATACATCGTGATAAAATACTCATAAAGATAACTTCATGTGTTTCTCATATGCGAGTATGTATGAATATAAATTTTGTGATTGTGTGTATGTGTGTGTGCGCGCGCATATACTTTAAACGTGTTTGGAATTTAAAATCATATTGTGCACATGCACAAACATACATTTTGCTTTAATGATTACTTACAACAAACGCACACTCAAAACACAGCACATAGAAAATGCATTATTTAATACACTCATATGCAGCTAAGCAAACTTCTTATCCTGACAAACAAAAAAAATAATAATAAAAAAAAAAAGGTTCACTCTCGCACATACTTCTACACTTACATATGTATGTATGTATGTATGTATGTATATACTTATAAAGTTTTTATCGTTACACTAATACTATACTATATATACTACCATATATAAATGGATATATATATATATATATATACTGCATGACTATACGTCTAGTTTACTTATATACATATTATATATACAAGTATTTACAATATTATATATAAGTAGCATTGTAAGTTCATAGTGTTCATATGTATGTATATAATAATTGAACAAAAGTTGCTTTAAAGTGCAATCATGCATTAATAAATGCCAAGATTTTCTACTACAATGCTAACAATAATGTGGTTGAGTTTTAATTAAACCTTCTTAAACTAAAGTTTTCTTCTCTTTGTTACATACGATAAGCTGCTATACATATGTAGATATAAAAAGTGGTTTTTTAATTGATTTTATTTTTATTAATTAATTTCTACAACTATTAAATTTTCCATATGAGCAAGATATTATAAGATATTTTAGATTAGTTTGATTGTAAATTGTCTCTTTAAAGAGAATATAAAAATACACATTTTTTTGAGAGCCTTTGGATTTGATTTAAAACAAAAAACACATAAAATTTAGAGAAATGTATGAATTCTTTATTTGAGTCGATAGAACGATCTATATTATTCAATGTTTAAAGATGATTTCATATAAATATTGACCGTGGCTGTGCTTCAAATGGTTCATACGCTGGGTCTAACTTGGGCATACTCTCTCTCCAACATATCAGCTGGTATCAACCGTTGCTAACTTATCGCTATAGACATTAGCCTTAACATAGCCCCACAAAAAATTGTCTAAAGGCGGTTAATTGCACGATCTAGAAATAAACTGTCGAATCGAACTCGCCTCTCAATTGAGCCATTCATTGTTTCTCGTGCTGTGTGGCATGTGACACCGTCTTGTTGAGATCAATTTTGATTGTTCACGTATCAATTCAACCAGAAATGAGCTTCGTCACTGAACACAATTTTCCGATAAAAAAAAAGTGGATCTTCATCGAACTTTGCCAGCGCCCATTTACCAAAAGTCAGCCATTGTGGTAGGTCATGTGGCTTCAATTCTTGCCACACCAGCTGTATTTTATAAGGTTTTACAACCAAATCCTTGCGCAAAATTTTCCACGTAGTGGAGTAACAGAGACCCAATTGCTGCGAACGGCGCCGAATCGATAATTTACGGTCATCATCAACAACACTGGCGGATACAGCTGCGATATTTTCCTCTGTCCGCACTCTAAGTATGCGTGTTGGTGGTTTAATGTCCAATAATGTAAATTTGGTACGAAATTTAGTCACACGATTCCGAATAGCCGCCTCAGAAGATCGCCCAAACTTACTATAAAATGAATGAATGAATGAATGAATGAACCGATCATGAAGTTTGATAATAAAATTCAATAATCTGCAAGCGTTGTTCGTTTGTAAGTCGAATCATGGTTAAATTATAGACCAAACTGAACATGTTTGACAGCAACATGTTACACGAAAACAGCTGAGCTGCCAAAACCAGTGTTGCCAATAAAAAAGTTGCTAAAAAATCACCCTGTGCAAGCAAAAAGTGTCATAGTACTAGAAATCATTCAACAACTCCATGATCTGATGTTAAATGATCGGCGACTGACAGAACATGAAATAACTGATTCCATGGTCACCTAAAAAGAACGACTTGAGTAAAATTTCACATTAAGCTGCCGCAATTGCTAACAATTTACCAACAATGCACACGAATGCGAATTTCCCAAGCTTATTTGGATCGTTTGAGGCAAAATAAAATACATTTTAATCATCGTTTCATAAATGCTCTTGAAACTTGAATTCACAACTAAAGTGTGGGACCATTTGACCAACACTGCATTGCTATTTGTAGAATTCCTAGAGAATTACTTTGAGCTCAATGAATCATGAATTAAAGCAAACAACTTATTTTTTTATCATTAGAAGTGAAAGCTCTTTTTGACACACCCTATTTTCATGGCTTCATACTAATAATCTACACATATGATAAGAGCTATAATTAATGATGCTGCAATAGGCTTTTTAACAATTCTCAATTATTAGTTTCTATTATTCTTTTGAATACATTATGTCCTACTGGCATATGGATACATACATATATCGCTACATTTACTCCAATATGAATATTCTAAATTTAAGATACTTAGTTATGCTCATTGTTTAAAAATGTATTTAAAAAACACAAAGAGTAATTAAATATGTATCTTTTTTTTTTTTATTTACATAATAAACAGCCGCATATATTGTATATTACATCACCATAGATAATAGGTATTTACATATTATGGTACAAAATATTGAAAATGGAATAAAAATATAAACACTACTATAGTAAAGGTTAGAATGTTACTAAAATTATGATACTTTAATATCAAGAAGAATATTTACTTATATGCATTTATTTTCTTCTAAATGTACCATATTTTGCAAATAAAATAAAATTTACTAATTTAAAATTAAAAATATACCTACGTACATTGAAAAATGAGCACGAAAAAATTGGAACAGCAATTTAACATTTAACAATTACAAAATAAATGTTCAAATCTTGCACTTAGTTTATACAGCTTTTTTCCAATTTTTAAATGCTTTTATTTAACATCCTAATGAAGGTTAGAATCTTGCAACGCTAAATAAACTAACTTCTAATGGTCAGAAAATAATGAAATTCTGTACACAAATGTCTTCTTTATTGTTTAAATAAAAATAAAAAAATCTCCTTACAGTCGGCTGGGGCCGACCAAACTATACCCTGCATATGTAGATTTATATATAAAAAGTTTACTCGAATATCCAACTTTTCTTTTATTTCCACTTTTCGAGAAACAATTTTTGCATATACTACTAATTTACACCCGAAATATGGTTGACTTTGACGAAGTAAAAGGATTTTAAGATAATTACGAGGCTTAGTATGGGAGCTATATAAAAAGTGGGCGTGGCTTACCACTTTCTAGTAAATCCAATTAATTTTTCCACACCTTAAATTTGGTGTCCTACGTTGAATAGTTTCTAAGTTATGGTGGTTAACATTTTTGTTTAATTTCCTCAACTTTGTATGGGAGCCCCAATAAGAAGTGGGCGTGGTACGCTGATTTTTTGCCAGATTATTTCCGACTACCATATTAACCTAAGTGTTAATTATGATTATTCTAGACAGAAGGATGCAGAAGTTACAGCTGTTTCAATTTAAAATTTGTATGGGGGCTACGATAAACAGTTGGCGTGGTGCGCCCATTTCCTGTGAGTTTAATTGCTTGTACAATACTAATCCATACCTTAAATCTCGTTGTCCTAGGCTAAATGGTTTGTAAGCTATGGAGCTTACAATTTTAGTTTAATTCCCACGACTTTGTATGGGAGACCCATGAAGGAGTAGGCCTGGCACACTGATTTTCTGCCAGATTATTTCCGAATACGATATTAATTTAAGTGTCAATTATAGTTATTCTAGACACAAGATTGCCGAAGTTACAGCTGTTTCAATTTAAAAGAAGTACATACACTTTGTATGAGAGCTACGCTAAAAAGTAGGCGTGGCTCAACCACTTTTGGCGAGGTTATATAGTAGTATAATATAAGTCTATGTGCCAAATATTGTTGTCCCAAGTGGTATATTATGTGAGTTATAGCAAGTTAAAGATTTTGAAAATTTCGAGGTTAGTCGCTTTGAATGCTTGGTGTGGGCGTGGTTATTGACCGATCATGCCCAATATCAATCCCCTCCGTACCCTTGGATCATAGGTTACTTGTGCCAAATTTCATCGAAATAGCTCAATATTTACTCAAGTTATCGTGCGAACCAGCCAGGTGACAGACAGACGGACGGACGGACGGACGGACGGACGGACGGACGGACGGACGGACGGACATCGTTAAATCGAAAATTTAATCGACGCTGATCACGAATATATATCTATGTCTATATCTCCGGAGATTCCTTCACGGACGGACGGACGGACGGACGGACGGACATCGTTAAATCGAAAATTTAATCGACGCTGATCACGAATATATATCTATGTTTATATCTCCGGAGATTCCTTCAAGTGGACACAAACATCTGACCGAAATGAATATACCATGCATATTGCATTATGCAGGGTATAAAAACCATTTTTCACTTTCAATTTCGTTTCAATTTCTCTGAATCTGAATGTAATGAAATGAAATGTTTCTATAATTTCTATTCTATTCTATTTAACAATTTATAAATGTTATCCCTTTCTTTTTCTCATAAATAAATAATTTAGTTATATCTTCCGATTTGTTCACATACCTGGCTTATGTTTATATTCACCAATTTATCCACATATCTGGCTTATGCTTTGACGTAGGTTGCTATAAAGGGAAATTCTTTTTTTTTAAGTTTGTACACAAACCGAGAGGATTTGTGACAGACATTTTTGTTGAAATGCTTGAATTTGGGGAAAATCCCATTTGCTTCAGACGAATAAAATCATATGATGTCAAGCCTGGAGGCCTTTTTAAAAATAAAATATAATAAATATGCGGCACTTAAAACCCCAAAGGGCTGATTGACCGGACTTCTCTTACATTACTGTTGTACGTGTTAAATTTTTGACAGTATTAGAAAGGACCTACTTATTTTAGCCGGTTCCGAACGGCAGAACCCCTCTGACATCACTTTGTCTAAGCTTTGTCACAAAGTTCTTTTAGAAGCTTTTTCATGTCAAGTTGTTACTGTCGGAAGAATTGCCAATTGCTTGCCAATAGGTGGGTACCGTTCGAAAGAAAAATCTTTTCAATATTAAATTTATTATGCTTCAGCCAGAGATTGAACCCACGACCTACAGATCAGAAGGCCACTCACCATGCTTTTCTTTAACATTTGCGAGCCAATGATTATTTATATAAAGTGAAAGTTTCGAAGGGATTTTCAAATTAATTTTCCAATTATATTTGGCATTCATGTTTTTATTTTATATTTTTGAGAACATTTCTATTTTTTTGAATGTTTTGTATTTGTACTTTTTAGTACAATTTCATTTTTTTGTAAATTCTTTTAAGTTAAAGAAAAGCATTTTTGGAAAAACTTTTTTTGTGTGTTAAATTTGCTAAGCTAAATATGCGAAATATATTGTGGATTTTTTCACAAAACATATAAGAAACAACATATGAGAGAACGATTGAAAAAAACATTAATTATAAAAAAAAATCGTTTGTTTTAAAATGCTCTGGCCAGCCGCAGGAGTTTGTTTAATGGTTAATCCTTTTTGTACAATAAGACACTCTTAAATAAATCCTTTATTCAACTTTATTCAATTTTATGTATGAATAAGTATGTATTTTTACCTTATTTCTTGCCTTATATATTTATTTTCATCCATCTTCTCCATGATGTAGAAACATAATTTTGTTTTGATTAATATCGTTTCTATATTTTTTTTTGTTTAATTATTCATATTATTGTTTTATGCATTTGCTTTAATTTCCTACCATTTAATTGAAAAATTTACTATCACACAAAATTCATCATTCATCACCTGTGTTATTATACATTCCAGCGATTTTTTCATATTTTAAATATATTGTTTAATATTTCTAAGTATTTTTATAAGCTACTTAAATCTACAAATGAGTTGTTTAGTAAATGAAACTATAATATATCATATTATTATTATTTTTCTATTTCTTGAAAAATGAATGATGTATGAGTTTTAAATTATGCGGAAGTAAAAGTATATATAAATAGCGATTATAGCTATAATAACGTTTATATTCTAGACAGCTTATTTTAAAGCTTTACTATAAATAGACGTCAAAATAATAAGCTGGAATAGAAAATGCCTACATCTCACATAAATGAATATGCATTTATGTCATTCTTAATAATTAGTTCTTTGATCATTTAAAAATGTTATTTTTTTATTTTTTTTCAAATATATTTCATATTAAACACTATAAATCAAAATTCATAGACAAATTTTATATAACATATTTTATTTTATATTAAATAAATAAGGAGACTATACCAAACTAAAAGCCCAATTATATATTTATAACACGCACGAAAAATCGATGAGTCTTTTAAGCACACATAATATAGAGTCTAGTAAAAAGAAATCCATTATTTTTGCATTAAATTGAAGGTTTTATTTAGCATAGTTAGAATGATCCGATTTAGATCAAATATGCATCGTTTTGTTCGATAACTTGTTGCCATCTTGAAGGTAATTTCAGAATGCCACTATCATAGAAACCCTCGTTCCTATTGACAAAAAAATCGGACAGTCCATTTTCACAAGCTTCTCTTGAGACGAATTTTTCACCATCAAATTCATTCGTCATAGACAGGAACAGGTAGTAATCACTTGGTGCCAGGTCCGGATTATTAGGTGGATGCATAAGAACTTCCCAACCAAGCGTCCGGAGCTTTTGGCGAGTCACTATCGATATGTGTGTCCTGGCGTTGCCCTGCTGGAACACAATTCCTCTCCTATTGGCCAAAGCTGGCGGCTTCTGGGCGATTACTTCCTTCAGACGGCCCAATTTTTAACAATACATGTCCGAATTAAGAGTTTGGCCGTAGGAGAGTAGCTCATAGTAGATGATTCCCTGCCAATTCCACCAAACACATAGCAAAACCTTCCTGAATGTCAATCCTGGCTTGGCCACCGTTTGCGCCGGCACACCGTGATTCGACCACGACCGTTTTCGTTTGACGTTGTCGTAAGTGACCCATTTTTCATCACCAGTAACCATCCGCTTCAGAATTCAGCAGCGATTCGCAGATGGAAATTCGGTCCATGAGGTTTTTTTTTTGCGTTAACTCGTATGGCACCCATACATCGAGCTTCGTTTTGTATCCAGCCTTATTTAAATGGTTCCAAACTATTTTTTGTGCAATGTTTAGCTCTTGGGCAATAGAAACAGTGCTTACATGACGGTCAGAAATTATTTTGCACCAAATCATTTGACTGTTTGTTGTCAGTGTTTCTGAATTTGACACATAGAAAATAATGCTATCTGTCATCGAATAATTTCCGATATCACGTCATTGACTTTATTTTGCACCATTCACTCGTAGTATGAATATGGAATGCATTTCTACTATATTCCAAAATTTTGAACGAATGCAACCAATTTAGTTTATATGTCAAAAATTAATCACAATACAAGAACTTCATCGAACTCCAAGAGTCTTTAATTGATTTCAAAGTATTCATGACATTCAAGTCATATGAATTACAATCACATTACTTCAAAACAGAATGCATTCAGATGTTCTCCTATAAAAAAATTATTATAACATACATTAACTGTGACTGCAATGAACGCATTCATGAAATTGAATGCATTCTTTTACGACTACAGCTCTATTGTATAATAAAATAAGCCACAGGTGAAGTTGACACTTATTTTCCTAATTTGCTTAATTTGTGTCTGATTTTTAATTATACTATGATTAAATATCATTAGGATGGTATTGTGTCACTAAGGAGATCGTTTCATCGCATCCTTTGACTGGTTTTTTGTCGAGTGCTTTTTAATTGGCGCGTGCCAATGTAGAATCTCACATTTCGTCATTTGGAACATTATATTATGGTGTTGATGCGGTTGTTAACGTTGTTGTGGTTGTTATGGTTTAGCCTCATACATTTATTTTTTCACTTTCAGCATTCATGATGTTAAGCACATTTTAAGCTAAACAATTTGTATATATTCATACTGGCAATATGGCAATAGAGCAAGTAGAAAGTATAATGAAAAATGAGCTAATGAAAAGAGAAAAATTCATCAAAACATTAAAAACACAATTATATGCATTAACGTTAGCGCTTGTTTTTCGAAAACCGTTCCTCTGACTGTTATCATTATTTTGTGCTTGTTGTTGTTTTGTTGTTACTGCTGCTGCTGCTGCTGTTGCTGCGTTGTAATAAAAATTTCAAGGTTAATTCGGCAAAATATTGTACAAACATATACATAAATTCATGCGTATGAAACGAATGAGATGGCTACGGATTACCAGTCTCATATGTATCATAATTTTAATTTGCATACGATTTGTTTTGACCATTTTGTTAATGTTGTTGTTACTATTATTATTTTTATTATTAAGACTATCTACCTACCTTTTGTAGGTATCATTGTTATTAATCATTATTTTTTTTTTTTAGATATATATTTATATATTATATATTGTATGTAAAACTTGAGCTCGCCATACATACATCCAATTTGGTTTATTTTTGTCATATTTACTTTAACCTAAATACCTAAATTTATTGAATCGTTAACATGTATGCCACGCCCTTCGTCAAATCATTGTTTATTTAATTTATGATGACTTTTTATGGAAACATACAGATAAACATATGTGTATATGCACTATTTAGCGCATGCATATTATACACACGCACACACACACATAGTTGTGTACATATGTATATTTAAATGTGTTTTGTAAATTAGCTAACACATTTTTAATTGGATATAACAAATAAACAAAAACAAATTGTTATCTGAATATAAGTATTCTGCTAGTTTTTTTGGTTTATTGTTTATTATCATTTGATTTTTTTTTTTTTTTGAGTATGTGCTGAGCTTGTGTTTTTTCCATCTTTTAAGAATTTACTTATTGCCATAAAGCTCATATAAACTGACACTAGAGGCTCCAAAAAACTTCAACTGAGCTTCTCATTTAGTATTTTTCTGCATATTATATTTAAATAGTGTTGGAAAATATCCATTGATTCCAAACGGCAGATCCCTTTCTCTTTAAGCTTCATCACAGAACATTTTCATATGCTATTTCATTTCAATTGTTGGAACAATAGCACATTACTTAACATCTTCAATGCAAATTTATATTCAAAGATGGTTATGCAATGCATTTGTTGGATTTAAAAAGCAAATTATTAAATATGAGCTCTGTTTATAGCAGAGTAATTAAAAATTGCAGCTTGTTTCCATAAGGATTCAAAATCCCAGATTACCGGAAACACCGAAATACAACAAATTGATTTACTAATAATAAATTTTATTTGTTATTAATAATCAATTCTAATAAAAATGTGCAAAGAAAAGGCTCTCAGCAAAGCTATGTGACGAAGCTTGGCAAAAGTGATGTCAATAAAATGTTCATATTCATCGTCAATAAAAGTATATCCCTTCTAGTGATATTTAAATTTGACATGTACTTACTTACTTACTTATGTGGCCATAACAACGTAATATCGATTTAGGACGAATATAATATGCTTCGCCAGCCACCTCTGTTCTTCACCAGCTGGCGCCAGTTAGAAATTCAAAGGGCCTTCAGGTTCTCCAGTACTTGGTATTTCCATCGGAGGTTAGATCTTCCTCTTTTGCGTCGTCCTCCAGCGGGTTCCGAATATAACACCTTCTGGAGCGTGTTCTTCCATTCGCTCGACATGACTATGTCAATATCGGCATACAGCTCGTACAGCTCATGCTTGTACCTTATTCGTTACTCGCCACCAACGCAAATAGGTCCAAAGATCTTACGTACGACTTTTCTCTCGAAAACTCCAAATTTGACATGTACAAAAATTTTTTTGACAGTAATGTGTAATGGAGGATGCCCTACACCTGGCAGGGCCTAACATCTGAGATCTATTAATATTTCTTGACGTTAATTCAAGACCACTGTAATTGTAATTTAATATTTCTTTTCTTTTAGCAGCTTTCTTCTGAAAAAAAAAATTATTTTTTATAATTTGTTTGCAGATTATAAAACCCACTTCGACTTCAAAAATCAGTTTTAATCTCAAAATAAAGATTTTAGGATAATTTGTTGCAGATTATAAAACACATTTCGACTTTCATAAAATCAATTAAAAATGTTTGAAATATATGTACTGGTCCGTTTTTCATTGGGCTTCCTTTCATAATTTGTTGAATTCAATGATTAAATAAAGATTAGTATTCAAATTTACTTGTAATGAACCCTTGGCACACTTTCAACATAATTTCTCTTATTCTTCTAATTATAAATGCCTATGCATGATGCAATATTGGTGCCATCGCAGAAAATCTATTCTATTTTCTATTCAAATCACTTTTTTGTGTTTTCCAGATTATATAAAATTGTTTAACTTACAACAAATCTTTCCTAAGGTCAATGAATAAGCCATAAGCAATTCATAAAATGGACTGCTATTATTAGCCTTTCCAAATTATAAAGAGAGATCCAATACGAGGTACTTTTTCCAATAGGGATTCTCAGATATCACGTGACAACTGTCATGTTCATATGACATTTGTGTTCACTATTCATTGACGTTTCACCATGAATAAACTTACGCCAGAACAGCGTTTACAAATTGTGAAAATTTATTTCCAAAATTAGTCACACAGAATGCTAAACCATCGATTTATTGAAAGAAAATTTTAATGAGAACATCATATCAATAAATGGACCCGTGAATTGGCCTTGAAGATCTTGTGATGTCATGCCGTTGGATTTTTTTTTAAACCACAATAGATTTCTGCATTAGAAGTGAGCATAACACGCGTAATTAACGGAATGTCGACCGAAGTGCTCGAAAGAGTGCTCGAAAGGTTGGACTCATAGAATGGATCATGCAAGAGCCAATTGCGGACAACATTTAAAAGAAATTCTTTTCAAACATGAAATATTTTTAATCGCACTTACGCCTCAAAAACTTGATTAATATCAGGTAATATCAGGTGTAGTAAAAATAAAAAAATTTTTCCAATAGATGGCTTTAGTATCTCGGGTTACGCTAGATGGCGTTAGAAAAATAGGATTTCGTACTAAATAAATTTTTCAGGCAATTTTGTGATTTCTTGACTCAGTATTGTTTGAGCACGCGTCAAAGATGGACACCATTAAAGAAAAAAAACTCCATATTTTGCAGTTTTTCTTCGATAAAAGCGAAAACGCAAGCCAGCCGGCTGAAAATGTGAATAGTATTTATGGCCCTGATACTGTAACAGCCAATCACGTGCAATTTTGGTTTCGTCTAATTTTGATGTCAATGATGCACCACGCTCTGGAAGGCCAATTATCGAAAATATCGACAAAATAATGGAAATCGTCGAGTCTGGCCGTCATGTAAGCACTGTTTTTATTGCCCAGGAGCTAAACATTCCACAAAAACCGTTTGAAACCATTTAAATATTGGCTGGATACAAAAAAAAAAGCTCGATGTATGGGTGCCACACGAGTTAACGAAAAAAAAACCTCATGGACCGAATTTCCATCAGCGAATCGTTGCTGAATCGCAACAAAATCGATCCATTTCTGAAGCGGTTACTGGTGATGAAAAATGGGTTACTTACGACAACGTCAAGCGAAAACAGTCGTGGTCGAATCGCGGTGAGCCGACGCAAACGGTGGCCAAGCCAAGATTGACAGTGAGGAAGGTTTTGCTATGTGTTTGGTGGGATTGGCAGGGAATCATCTACTATGAGCTGCTCCCTTCCGGCCAAACTCTTAATTCGAACCTGTACTGTCAAAAATGAAGGAAGCCATCTTCCAGAAGCGGTCAGCTTTGGCCAAGAGAAGAGGAATTGTATTCCATCAGGACAACGCCAGGCCACACACATCGATAGTGGCTTGCCAGAAGCTCCGGAAGCTTGGTTGGGAAGTTCTTATGCATCCACCTTATAGTCCCAACCTGGCACCAAGTGATTACTGCCTGTTCCGGTCTATGGCGAATGATTTTGCTGGTGAAAAATTCGCCTCAAGAGAAGCTTGTGAAAATCGACTGTCCCAGTTTTTTGCCAATAGGGACGAGGGTTTTTATGATAGCGGCATTACCTTCAAAATGGCAACAAGTTATCGAACAAAACGGTGCATATTTGACCTAAATGGGATCATTCTAATTATGCTAAATAAAACCTTCAATTTAATGCAAAAATAATGGATTTCTTTTTACTTTACCTTATTCTTTAATTATTAAATTGATTTTAAAGCGTTTTAAAGGACCACCTTTTACAAATAATAGTCATTTTCAGTGAGAAAAAATACTATCAACATCCATGTCTCACATGCAACGGTGTTTATTCTCAAGAATTGTATATAGTCATAATATTTGTTATTTATTCATTGTCACAACAGATTTTTTATAAATATTTAGTATTCACTTATTAATTTATGTTATATTAAAAGCTTAAGCTGACTAAAATTGATAAAAACATCATCACTGATTAAAACCAATTAAGTAATTAAACTTATTTTGATATTTAGCTTAATTCTGTGTGTTTTTTTTTTATGTGACCTTATTACAATGATGATGTGTCGTGATAAAACGAGTGACTGGCTGAATTCAATTATTCTGAATAGTACAAGTACCTATACATACTTATACAATCACTTTTGTCCTAAATAAAAACATCAAAATTACACATGCATATCTAAAAAAAAAAAAAATATTAAGATGTATGTTTATTATTTTGTTTTTATTTTGCATTTTTCGCAATATTAATTGATATCTTCATATGAAATGTATTATTGAAAATACATAATTTAAAAATGCAGAATTTTTGTCACGTTTAATAGTTTCATCACATACGATGCTATATGAGGGTTTTGTAATTTTTTTTTTTTTTTATTACCAAATTTGATCGTTCAATTATTGATCACGAATTCTAATGCAATAATAATCAGAGAAGAACAAATTTGTAGTAGATATTATTTATGGGAAACATAAATACAATCATTTGTATTACGAAATTCTACGAAATTTCTTACTTGAAAGGTAGATAACATTTAATTTTAAATATTATATAAAAGTTATATTTATAAAAATGCAATAATAACAAATATTGGATGATTTCGATAAATATCGAAATCCTTGTAACATTTTTATCAATGTTTTGCCACATCTCTTGTAAATGAAATTTGCCACCAGTCTCATTTGAGCTATAATATTGAACTATAGATGAGATTTTATTCTGTTTATTATTATAAATATAATTATTGGGACTATCGATTTTAAAGGTTATGCATCGACCACACCGCAACCATTTATTACGGCTGTCATGAGGTTATAAATTTCAGTATTAGTCACTGGAATTGGAATCATTACTCGACCAAGATTGTTGTCATACGCAAAAGAAACTCTTAGAAACCTTGGAAGGGGCTCAATCAACCATTTCCGAATGTTTAAAAGCAGTACGATTAATTCAAAAGCAAGGAAATTGGGTGCCACTTGAACTGAAGCCAAGGGACGTTGAAAGACGATTTTGCATGTCAGAAATATTGCTCAAGTGATACGAAAAGAAGTGAGTTTTTCATCGAATTGATGCTGGTGACAAAAAATTTATTTATTACGACAACCCGAAGCGGAAAAATCGTATGTGAAGCACGGCCAACCTCCAAAATCAACGGCAAAGCAGAATATTCATAGCGTGATGGTAATGCTCTGAATTTGGTGGATTTCAGAAGGGTGTGTTGTATTATGAGTTGTTGAAACCTGTTCATACGATCACAGTGGACCTGTACCGAACACAATTAATTAATTTGAAGAACACAATCGCCGAAAATGGACCAAAATATGCAACTAGACAGGAGTCTATAATATTCCATCATGACAAAGCTCGGCCTCATGTTGCAAAACCGATTAAAGATTATTTGGAAAACAGCGACTGTGAAGTCTTACTTAACCTGCCTTATAGCCCAGACATTGCCCCATCTGATTACCATTTTTTTAGATCGATACAGAATGCTCTTACTGGAAGACGCTCCACTTCAGCACAGGATATCCAAAATTGGCTTGATTTATATTTGGACTCAAAAAATGAGCAGTTTTTTTAAAACCGAATTCATGCACTGCCAGAAAGATAGGAACAAGTCATAGCTAACGATGGCCAATACTTTGAATAATGTCTTGATACAGGGTGTTCCATTTGATTTTGAATAAAACTAAAATGGTTCGGAATTTTTCCAAATATTTTATTTCATTGGAAATGCTACACAATAGAATTATGGGCGGAAAATGATTTCGCGGATATGTTCAACGCGACTATGGCGTAGATATTTGACTCTTTTGGCCATATTCTTGATGACATTTTGCAGTATGATCTCCGGAATGGCCCGCATCACCGATGTAATATTACTTTTCAAGTCTGTAATCATCTTCGGATCATTCACATTGACTTTATACTTCGCATAACCTCACAGAAAAATGTCTAACGGCGTAAAATCGCATGATCTTGGCGGTCAATTCCCATCACCGTGACGAGAAATTACACGGTTTGCTCATTTGCGCCGCAAAAAGTCCATATTGAGGCGAGTTGTGTGTGCTATAGCACCATCCTGTTGAAACCACATATTGTTCAGACCCTTAGCTTCAACCTCCGGCACAAAATAGTCCTTCAACATAGTGTGATACCGCTGAGAATTCACATTTTCGGTGTTTCCGTCTTCATATTCAACAAAATATCGCCCAATGAAGCCTCCGACCCATAAAGCGCATCAAACCGTGATTCACGATGAATGCATTGGCTTCTCAGCAATGACGTGTGGATTTTCCGAGCCTCAGATACGACAGTTTTGCTTATTAACATAGCCGTCGAGGTGGAAATGAGCCTCATACAAAAAGATAATTTTTTGGAAAAAATCATATCTTCAGCAATCATTTGTAGGACCCAAGTGTCGGAAATGTCGACGACACTTTCATTTATGGCACCAATATTCCCAGCACTGCGTGCATTCCGTTCTCTGGTAGGCCTCGGACCATCAAGTACGGACACAGTTTGATAAAATTTATTCACAATGTTGCGCACAGTTGTTTCACTAATATGGTGATTGCGACTCTATTTTTGGGGAATCAACTGTAACGTTTTGATGTTAAATTCCATCGAGTTGGAATTTAACATCCAAAATTCGACGATTTCAATGCGTTGTTCTTTCATATAGGAAAGGGACGATAATGTATTTTAATCTATAACAAAATACCACACCTACTATTGTCCCAATATATTAATTTGTCCTATATGAAAAATATATAAAATAATCACATGAAATTGCTGAAAAATAAAGATTTTCGATTAAAGCAATTTCTGCATTGTGATCCATATGATTTACTCAACATAAATTTCATATTCATACACACTTATGCATAATCTATGATGGTCATATTTTGTTGCAAATATTTAATCGAATCTGGTCGTTGTCTGACAAATTAATCTTTTATCTTATTAGTTTTATCTTATTGTTTGTTGTTGTTGTTGTTGTTGATATTATATTTAAACATATTTTTGCACACTTTTTGTTATGATACAAAACCAAATCTATAGTATTTATGTATAATAGAAGAAACAATTGAATTAAAATATTTCTCATGCTTTTGCATTTGCAAACCAATATGTCATTATCAATGTCAAAATTGACACCATCAATGAATATCAATTTGATGATCAAACTGATGATGGTAATGCTGATGATGATGATGATTATGATGATGATGATAAAGCATAAAATAAATACGCACCATCAATTCACAAGCTGATTAATGCTATCATTGAAAAAGTTGAATTTATAAATGTATGAATTACTTTTATTAATATTGAAATAATTTATGATATTAATATGGACATACAATATCATCATACATACATATATACATATGTATGTAAGTATGTAGGACTATTTCATATATGGTTTATATCCATAAAAATAGATAGAAACAAATGCTGTCCACAAGCCGATTGGGGTTTCCCCCCCACCCAAATAAATATTTTGAAAAAGTTTGATTGCCATATATTTTAGTGTTTGTTTTGAACACAAAGCGCGAGAACCTATTGTCTCTGATCTCATTTAATTTAATTGCACACAGTCATCACATGGTTAAGGTCATTTTACAGAAACTGGCAATTTGTCACGTGATGAATTATGTATATTGTTTTATTATTATTGTACAATATTATTATTTTATTTTTCGTTTCTTTACCATAGACATATGACAATAATGTTGATATTGTATGTAAATAGTAACATTTTTTCTGTCGCAAACGAATTAAACTCTTTTTTCTTCTTCGTCTTCTTTCTACTACTATAGCCGTCATCACGTCCCGAATCGGATTTTACATTGGATTTGCCACGTGCCGAACAGTTACGCATTAAAATGGAAAAGGAAAAGAAATTTCGCCAAAGATGTCGCTATATAACAACATTCCTAAGTCTGATATTCTTTTTGCTAACTGTGGTGGTTGTTAGTCTAGTATCAACGCGGGGTAAACGCATGTTCGGCAGCATGATATAATGTAGCGAGACAGAGAGATCGATTTTCTTTTCTGTTCTTTATTTTTTCGTTTAATTTTTATTTGATTTTTTTTTATTAGCTTAATTATTATTATTTAAATTCTACACACACACATTTTTGCTTTGACATTTATCTGATTCAATTTAAATTTCAATATAAATTATTATCTATATTTTAATAATTTCCAATGTTCACATGAAATACTTACTATCTTAGATCTGGTTATATGGTGTTCAACTCCAACCAAAATATCACTAAAAATCAGAGGTGATTCTGATTTTCTTTTTTTAATTAATCAATCAATTTTTTCAATTTAATATGCAACAAAAAAAATTTTCAGATCTTGTAAAATAGTCCAATAATGTTTTTGTAATAGATTATCCAAGGTACAATAAAAGAGGGCATTGTAATGAAATTCAAATTATATATAAAAATTATTTTTGGTTTGCAAAATGGTAAATTTGATTTGAAAATGGAAGAATTTTAAGTGCAAAACCAGTATAAATTTAAAAACATAAAATTTTAGCACCAAAAGCAAAGTTATTTCTTATAAAATTCTAAATATTTTGTATTTTTACATGAACCTCCAAGCCTCGCACATAAACAAACTTAATTTGTTAGCAATGGGATTTTTGTTTCCTATTATTTTAATGATTAAGCAATTTCAATAAATTAATTGTAACCAAAACAAACAAAAAATACAATGTTAATTTCCTGTTATGCATATTAGTTTTTGTAGACAGTTTTTTACGTTAATACTTTGAGCTTAGCACAAAAGGTCTTTTTGACCTTTTCTAATAATAATGTTCTGAAGTAGCTTCGTCTATTTTTCAATGAGGATGTAACTGAAATGAAAATGTATCAAAAACTGCCAAAAAAAAATAGGAATATGGAGAGGATGTGTGAGTTTCATGTTCAAATTAAATATATTTTGAATTTGAAAATGTTTATATTTTTTTTGCGAAAACAAAAAATATTTTTGTCCAGCATGTTGCAATTTCACTTTATTCGCAATGCTTTCATTTAAATTTTTAATGGAAATGCTTAACCCGTACTATGTAACGTAATTTTTCACAACTCTTCTGTGTAACGTCGGGTCAGTTGTGTCCGGCTTCAAAAAAAAGTACCGAAAAGTGCTTAATAAAATTTGAAAAAAATCCACGAAACTTTATTGAGGATTCTATTTTAAGGATCAATCGCTATATTACCGATTTTTTAATTTGTTTCAACAGTTAGAACAAACAAAAACGTGGAAAATTTCAGTTTCGGCAGGGCACAAGTGACCCGACGTTAGACGTTAAGGGTTAAAAAATATAACTTTTTTCTGAATCCAATAAGACATACAATTTGTATCGAATTTTTTTTTTTTTTTGAAAAGTTAATTGAAATATTTAAAATAATCATTATTTTGCGTCAGATTTCGTGCAGCATTGTAATTCGATATTATACAAATAGCCTGGGTTAATGAAAATTGTGTATTTTTTACATTTCAATCTTCTATGCTATTGACAGGCTAGCTATCTAGAAAATTGATCTAAAAATAAATGATGTAGTAAGTTTAAAAAAACAAATATTTTTTTTTTATTTGGATACTCTTTAAGGATCTACAGTGTTGGGCAAAAGTCAGATTTCTTTTTTTCATTAACTTACTGTGAAGAGAATTAATAATTAATTTATTAAATAACTATCAAGATTAATGTGGCAATACTATACAACGACATCCTCGTACACTATACTATATAAAATGAATCTTGAGCATATTTTAATCGACTTCATTTTTCCTATATTTTTGTAATTTTCAATTTTTGTCTAAATAAAATCCGTTTATGAATTATATTCTTTTAGTCATCATTCTGTATGTAATCAAAAGAAAAGCTATAAGGCTTTATAACACATTATAACATTGATGATTTGTAAAATTATATATTATACACATGTAATTAATTATTTGCTCTATGTTAATATGTATGTGTGTGTATGCAGCAACAGTATTTTTAATAAATTTATTAAACATATATATTATTATTTGTTGTGATGCTAGAAATTAAGTCTTTATCCTTATGAAAATTATAATTATACGATAGTTTTTATGTGTAAACGATTTATTTTCGTTTTCTGGTAAATTGCTCTAATTTCTGAACAAATTTTTCATGTATAAAATTGAATAATACAACTATTTCATTTTGTAAATATGTACAATTTTAATAAAAGAAAAATGTATTTGTGCATAAAAAATAAATACAATACTTAATTTAAGAACTTATCTAAATATTATATAAAAAGCTTATTTGAAAATGAGAAACGTAAGAAAAAAAACAAATTATACTTATAAATAAATATCGTATTAAATAAAATATTTTATAAATACTCCAATAAAAAATTTATTGTAGTTTGATTTAATATCTCTATTGTTCCATTTTGGGCGCTGTAGCTCAGTCGTTAGTGTGTTGGCCTACTGATCTGTAGGTCGTGCGTTAAATTCCAGGCTGAAAGAATTTTCTTTCAAACGGTACACACCTGTTTGCAAGCAATTGACAATTCTGTGATAAAGCTAAGAAAAGTAATGTTACAGTGGCTATGTCGTTCGAAACCGGCTAATATAAATAGGTCCCTTATAATACTGTCCAAAATTTAACATGCACTTAACCGTATTTGAAGAGAAGTTTTATTTTTTTATTTATTTTATAACATTTTTCTTTGTTTATGTTTACTAGGTCATCTAAAAAGTATAACCAAGCGATCTAACAAAGAAAAACCAACATTTCCATTTTTTTTTATTTAGTCGGCTTTCAGCTGAATAAATATGGTCCAATCCTTTTCAAGTTTTTTCAATCCATTACTACTAGTACGATCTCCAAAAGCCTCAAAATACGTGTTAATTTGTGCTTTGGTGTCTTCATTTCAGTTAATTGTGGTATATTGCCTACGAGCCACATTTTCAAAGTTTGAAACATAAAAGGAACAGGGTGCCATTTGAGATACTTACACTTCGATCTAATGAAATTATTTAGTTTTTATTATTTCATACCACTGCACTTAAATATAGCTATTCATGTTTCAACCAATCTGTACGACAGAGCATTTGCACCATATTATTGATCGATTATCGTAAATATTAATTTTATAAAAATTTACTATTCTTATGCGTGCTGTTAAAACAACCATAATCATTGTTGTTTTGTATAACCTTTGTTTTTGGTTCATTCGTTAATAGTAAAACAGAAATCGACTAACTTATTTAATTTTATCCATTGAATTTTTTGAAATAATCAGTACTTCGATAAGTATTTCTTTTTTTTTTCTTCTAAGATTTTCAATTAAAAAATCTTTTTTTTATAATTGAGTCGTTAGGTACGGGAATTTAGCAAAAAAAAAAAAACAAGAATAATTTAAATAGTAATTTGAAATTTAAAATGTAACACTTGTTCTTGCATAACAACATTACTTTTTGTCAAACATTGCATTGAATAGAAATCATTAAAAATTGAATTTCTTCAATTACCGTCGATATTTTAGCTTTTTCGCTTTACTTTTTATCAATCATGTTGTGCCTTTGTTTCATTTCCGCAACGTTCCAATAGAAAATCCAACAATGTTGTTTGTGTAATTGGCAGCAAGGAAGACAACTCATCGTGAAAATCTAAGAATCATCTCCATAGAGACGAAGGAAAACCATCCGCATTTTATTTAACAGGCAACATAAATGAACAGGAACTATATCATTTTGAACGTTGTGAAATGGTGTTGCAAAAGAACCAAACATTTAAATTGGTTTTGTGTCTTTGGATCGTCCTTCTTTTGGGAGTAATAGTGGATGTATATACACAGCCGATAAATAACCAAGATGATGTCATGGTGCAGGATCAACCAAAATCGAGTAAAAAAAAAGAATTGAAAGATTATAGTCCACCTGTCGATAGTAAAGAGACGATTGGTAATGATAATATGGAAAACAAGGTGGTTATCATTAGTGAGAAAACACTTTTGGAAAAACAACAACAACAACAGAAAGCAGCTGCAGCAGTACCTGCAACCATGATAAATAAAGAACATTCAGTGCAAGATAAGCCAGTAAATGAAAGGATTACAACGCAAGCCACGCCAGCGAAAAGGCCAGAAGACAATTATAACATTATTCATGTGGAAGAGAGCAGCTATATTGAGAGGGATACCGAATTACCCAACTCATTCAAAGTAGGTTTTTACATATTTCTCTCTCTAAGCTGCGCTGCAGTTTTGTTTATAGTTGTTAAATTTTATAGGTAAGCTATGCTAATATGAAAACATGCTATGTATTTATTATCATTTACTTACTAGAATGCGTTTATCACGTGCCGAAAGAAGGTATGGCGTGCAAGGTGACCGTGCTGCTCAAGAGCTTACTCCACTACCCATTTCCATAGAAGATGGTAATAGCGATGAAGAAGATCAAACACTTTTCGAAATAAATCGCCAACAAATGCGAATATTATGAAATCTAAACATATATTTTGTTTGTTTTGATTTCAATTTGAATCATTATCACTATCATTAGTAATACATAATTTAAGTGATATATTGATAATTAAAATCATTATATTTATTTCATATTCTACCTTCAATAATACATTTATCATATTATTTTAGTTTTCTGTATTATTTTTTAAATATGTACATAAGTAAAGAAACTAGCTTTATAAAGCATTCAGAGTGTAACATTAGATTCTTCTAAATACCTTGCTATCTTTGTTGCGAGCGTAACAAATTTGTGATACTAATAAAGAATATATTGTAAAAATATTGAATTTAAAAACAAATATTTTTCTTGTGTGAAAAGTATACAATCATATTTAATTTCATGTGTTTATTTAAAATTTGTTATAACTAAAATTATAACTAATTACATATAAGCACTAGCTTATTTAATCAGCGCAATCAGCTCATTATTTAATTTTATATTTGGGAGGTACAGCGTTGGACCCTGAATCATTATCACTATCATTAGTAATACATAATTTAAGTGATATATTGATAATTAAAATCATTATATTTATTTCATATTCTACCTTCAATAATACATTTATCATATTATTTTAGTTTTCTGTATTATTTTTTAAATATGTACATAAGTAAAGAAACTAGCTTTATAAAGCATTCAGAGTGTAACATTAGATTCTTCTAAATACCTTGCTATCTTTGTTGCGAGCGTAACAAATTTGTGATACTAATAAAGAATATATTGTAAAAATATTGAATTTAAAAACAAATATTTTTCTTGTGTGAAAAGTATACAATCATATTTAATTTCATGTGTTTATTTAAAATTTGTTATAACTAAAATTATAACTAATTACATATAAGCACTAGCTTATTTAATCAGCGCAATCAGCTCATTATTTAATTTTATATTTGGGAGGTACAGCGTTGGACCCTGCTAAACTAATTTTTTAAATTTCTTAAATTGGATACAACATATATATCCTTTGAATTGATGCTAGCTTTATGAATTTTGCACAAGTTAGAGGATTTATTATTCATTCAAATTTTCCAAACTAACGTGCTCATGAAATGTATACGGAGCGCATTTTTGAGCGTTTACTAAGAACTGGGAACTCTGTTAAAGAAAGTAATAGATTTATTCCAATTTGCAAAGAAGCAAATGCAGACCTGTTTTAAAATTTCAAGCAATCCAATATTTTCTCGCAGAAACTAATACAAATTTATTCTTTCATTATTCTGCACCCTTTTGCTTACGAAACAATAGTGAGATTCATATAATCGCATAAACATGTAAACTGCATAATTTCATAATGCTTACACGCCTCGATATATAAACGCTTAATAAACCTTAATAAATATTTTTTGTGAAACTTTTGCCACAATTCATCGTCAATTTTTTGTTTATTTTTATTTTTTATTTTTGATAACTATGAGTCACCCTATATATTACAAATCCCCGAAATGTCAAAAGTCCATACAATGAACGAGTACGTTATATCCAATGCATATTATACAGTAGTTTCTTCTTTCTCTAGTTACAATACGGAAACTAAACATACGAAGACGAAGTTTCACTTTTTCGCTGCAATTCATCGTCGATAGTTGTGTTCGTCGTTTGGTGTAAAGAAACTAATCAAATTAGAAATTTATATTTTATTTATAGGTAGTGTATTTAATAAACTTGTATTGTGCGTGTATGTTAAAATATAATTTGCCAAAAGAAACGTAGTATTTTATTTGTGTAGAATACAAAAATCAATCTACGATGCAATGTGAATTATGTTGTATAAATGAAATTTGATAAATTTTCCATATTTTTAAGTCTAATTAGGCTCCTTTGGACTTATAGGTAAGAATACCAACATGTAACAATTGTTAAATTTATTTTGTATAATGCTTTATGGAAATGAAAAACTATTCTATTGAATTTTTTTTTTTATGTACATAATTATGCATTGAAAATTTTGATGCAAATTCTGAAATCGTGCAAATTTTCCAAGGGAAACCATGTCTGATGTTCAATATTGAATCATTGAAATTATAAATTTCAATTTGTATGAACGAAGGCATCTCAGGTGTGAAAGAGATAACTCGAACGTCTTGTGTTGTTGAAATGAATAAATAGCATGCACAACAAATATGAACAATTAAATTGATTCACCATCTTAATTTTTTTTTTATTATTGAAACTGTTATAAATCAATGTTAGCATTGAACGACAATTGAAAGGGACTCAATTTTCTACAATGATCTCAAAAAATCAAGTAATAAAGTTATTTGGAGTTACATAAATAAATTTAAATGTGCATTTTTATGAGTTGGGAATGTCAGTAATTATCATTATTTAATTATATGTTGCACAAAACATAGAAATTTATTGCATATGAGAATTGCAATTTTCTTGTTTCCTCATCTCATAATTTTTTTTGTTGTGTGCTAACTCCATGTCAAATAACGCCATCTTAAAATATTCTCATGCATAGATACACGGCAGGAATTGTATTTCTCCGAACTTCACATTAAATTCTGTAACGAAAGGGTGCATTCTTATTTGCAAACAAAGAGTTTGAAAAAAGTGTGATTTTTTTTTTTGTCACATGGTTGGTGTTTGTTTATTGAATTGTTAAGTACTTATTGTCGGTAATTTCCGTGGGATTGACGTTGGACGGGATAAATAACAGAACATTTATGGTCTATCAGCTTCGAAGGTGACTTCAACCTTAATATATTGTTTGCTGTGTCCGAAAAATAAACTGTTTTGATGAACATATAGCATACATAGGTATATCATTTGCATAAATTTCTTAGATAGCGGTAATTTAAACATGATATCGTGGTTGGTGTGGTCATGAATTTTGGAAATAATTAGTATGCTTTTATCTTATAATGCATGTTTTGTTCTTTCAGTTATCGTTTACATAATAGTTCTATATAATTACTGTCACCTCCATCATATCACTGCAATCACAATAACTACAAAAATAAAGAAGATAAAACCCACAAAGAGACAAGCGAACGAAACACCTTCGCAGCTACAACAACAATCTCCCGAACGTAAAATGCAGCGTCAAGGTTTACATGGGTCATCACTACCGAAGCATACAAATCTTGATGAGATATGGAGTGATGTCGAACAGGGAATAGTGCAGGTGTTTCGACAGGAAAAATCGCTTACTCATGAACGCTATATACAGCTGTACACATACGTATATAATTATTGCACTAGTGTTAATCCCCCACAGAGTACTCCTGCGACAAATTCACATCGTGTAACACAAGGTGTAAAACATGGAGGAGCCCAATTGGTTGGCAAAAAACTGTACGACCGTTTGAGAGATTTTCTCAAAGACTACCTCAATGGATTGTTGCAGAATTTTGTGTCAATCAAAGGCGAGGAAGTGCTATTATCGCACTACACCAAACAATGGGTGGCTTATCAATTCTCCAGTACTGTGCTTAATGGTATTTGTGCCTATTTGAATCGACACTGGGTGAAACGTGAGTGTGAGGAAGGTCAAAAGGGTATCTACGAAATATATCGTTTGGCTTTGGTCACATGGAAAGAGCATCTGTTTAAAGTGCTCAACGAACCAGTGACCAATGCAGTACTGAAATCCATTGAGGAGGAGCGTAATGGTAAAACCATAAATAGATCACTGGTGCGCAATGTTATGAATTCATATGTAGAACTTGGCTTCAATGAAGAGGATTGTGAACCAAAAGAGAACAAATTGAATGTGTACAAGGAAAATTTTGAGAAAAAATTCATTGGCGAAACAGCTGCATTTTACGAGCATGAATCTGATGCATATTTAAATAGTAATACCGTCACGGAATACATGAAGCATGTGGAGCAACGTCTCGATGAGGAACGGAAACGTGTTAATCGTTCTGATTTTAATTGTGTATTGACTTCGTATCTTCATGAAAGCACACATGATTTGCTCGTATCGACATGCAAACACGTACGTAGTCAACTAACTTCTTACCAAATACATATATACATTATCTGCATAATTTTGTTTATAGGTACTGATTGAGAAGCACTTGGATCTATTTCGTTCGGAATTCCAAAATCTACTCAACGCCGATAAGAATTCAGATTTGAAGCGAATGTACTCACTGGTAGCACACACACCGGAAAATCTCACCGAACTCAAGTCCATATTAGAAGAACACATTCTTCAGCAGGGTACACATGCCATTGAGAAATGTGGCAACACAGAGGCAGCCAACGATCCAAAAATATACGTACAAACTATTTTGGAGGTGCATAAGAAATTCAATGCGCTTGTGCAGAACTCTTTCAATAATGACAATGGATTTGTGGCAGCCCTGGACAAGGCGTGTGGCAAATTCATCAATTCGAATGTTGTTACACAAGCGAATAGCGCTACGAAATCGCCAGAACTGCTTGCCAAATATTGCGATATCTTGTTAAAGAAATCTTCAAAGAATCCCGAAGAGAAAGAACTCGAGGATAATCTCAATCAGGTGATGGTGGTATTCAAGTATATTGAGGATAAAGACGTATTTCAGAAATTCTATTCAAAAATGCTTGCCAAACGTTTGGTAAATCATACTTCCGCCTCAGATGATGCTGAGGCTGTGATGATATCGAAACTAAAGCAAACGTGCGGTTATGAGTACACAATCAAGTTGCAGCGCATGTTCCAAGATATAGGTCTTTCAAAGGATTTGAACAACAATTTCAAACAGCATTTGCAAACCTCCAATATTGTGCAGGAAATTGATTTCAGCATTGAGGTGCTCTCATCTGGGTCATGGCCTTTCAATCAGAGCAGTAGTTTTTTGTTGCCCTCGGAATTGGAGCGTTCCGTACAACATTTTAATGCATTTTACGCCACAAGACACTCGGGACGTAAGTTGAATTGGTTATATCATATGTGCAAAGGTGAATTGGTGACAAATTGCTTCCGCAATAAGTACACATTACAAGCGAGTACTTTCCAAATGTCCGTGCTATTACAATTCAACGATCAAACAAGGTTTACAGTTCAGCAATTGGCCGAAAATACGCAAATTCAAAATGAAAACCTCATACAGGTATGTAGTTAATACGTGAAGTGTATATTTGCACAATTTTCTAACTCGTCACAATTTTCTTTGTAGGTTCTCCAAATTCTACTAAAGGCTAAATTACTAACCTGCACCGACGATGAAAATTCGCTTACACCCAATTCTGTGATGGAACTATTTCTCGAGTATAAGAATAAAAAATTACGCATCAATATAAATCAACCACTAAAGACTGAGTTGAAGGTCGAACAGGAGGCGGTGCACAAGCACATTGAGGAAGATCGCAAATTGCTCATACAGGCAGCTATTGTACGCATAATGAAGATGCGCAAGAAGCTCAACCATACACAACTGATTACCGAGGTGCTTAATCAGCTGTCATCCCGTTTCAAGCCTAAAGTGCCAGTGATAAAGAAGTGTATCGATATTCTCATCGAGAAGGAGTATTTGGAGCGTATGGAAGGACAAAAGGATACGTATAGCTATTTGGCGTAAATTTGTAAATACTGCTAGCTGTTTCTTGCTTAGTTCACTTCTAATTAGATTGCATCAATACAAAACGAGGGCGGCTGGGGTGACGACGACAATGATCGATGATGAAAACTACATGTGTTCGCGCTTTGTGCAATTTTGAAAAACAATTACAAATTATCATTTACCTTTTTTCTGTTTAAACGTTTTATTATTATTATTATTATTATTATTACTATGATTATGATTATGATTATTATTTTCTAAAGGCGCGTACCAGACACATCCGAGTATATAAACTATAGAATACAGAATAATTGCCCGTCATACCATCAAACGCGACGATTCACATACAAATGCATACATACACACATATTTACTTACAAACACTTCAATCAGTGTTTTTGTATCCATGTAATAATTTTTTAATACAATAAATTAATATAATTAATGGCTAATATTTAGAATAAAAATTATTGAGAAAAAAAAAACACTTAATGTGTATACTTATTTCATTGTAGTTAAATATTTTTTGTTCTTGTTTATGTTTGTAATTTGTAAGTAAGTACATTCATGCGCTACAATAAATAAAATAGTGCTTTAAATTCGGTTTTATTTTATTACTACTTGAATTTAAATAAAACACAAATTACAATTGCGACAAAATTCAAACAGTCATCGTAAGAATCAAATAATTATATGTATTTGTTGATATTTGGTATAAATATAAAATTGTATAATTTTGCCTTATACATTATAGTAGTAACTAGAGCGAGTCAAATGAGATAAATCAAATGCATTTGAATGATTTTCAAAATATATTATAATTTTTGCGTTGACAAATTAATTGCTCGTCATATCGACGATACAGATACATAATTAGCAAATATGCTGATGTTTTCATATAAATACAATACATTTGTAAATAGATTTCATTTACACAAACATACTTATATTCACTAAAAATATTACGAATATATTACACAATAATCAAACTTATTTCATATGTTGCCAAAGTATGAATTTTATTGATTACAATTGATAGATTTTGTTTTTATAAATTATTGAAACTAACGTTATTACATGTCCAATGTTATAAATATGTATATACTCGGTATGTGTGCATCCTTAGTGTATGAACAAGTTTTATTGCGAAAAGATCGTTTCATCCATAAACGTATATCTCAATACTCAATGTATATGAAGAATTGAATAAATTTTAAAATCAATAAAATTATAATTAACAAACAAATTTGCAACTGAAGAATTTATTAACATACATGTATACATACGTTTCAATATGAAAAAAAAAAATACAAAAAAAATTACGAACACAATACTTACTAAATTATCTCTACTTAAAATTATTCCTCATCATCGAGGGTTATGGCCTTCGTTTGAAAACGCATACGCTTTGTATTTTTTATTATACCATTGGTAAGTAGATTGGTGCCTTCGTTCTCATGAGGTAACTCTTTCCACAAACGTTTAAGACGTACAACGGCAGTAGCATTAAAGTCCAAATTCTTTGTAGTTGGCATATCAATTTTGGTTAATATCACTCGTGGCACTTTGGAAAAACTAACACTGCTACCGGCCTCCTCGCTGTGTACAACCAACGATGAACAACCACGTTTCTGTTGGTTGGCAGCATTATTCTTTGGTTTTGTGCAGTCTTGCGAATTTGACGACGATTCGCTAGATTCGGACATCTTTCTTTTTTCATAATGATACTTGTTGATTGTGGGCGGAGGTGCAGGGCATATTTTATCTGGTTCCTCTGGATGACAACCGTAATCAATACCTTTTAACCAATTTTCATAACGTTCCGGCTGGAAGCGCTTCACGAATGTCTCCATTGATATTTTCACCATATCTTTTCGACATTGGCATATACTTGCCCGCTTCCCGTACTCAATCCAACGTTTCGAACCAAAGTTCGTCGACTCGGCACCATTGAAACCATGATTGAAGCCGGCATGATAGCCAAACGGAAATGTGATCATAATCTCGCCAGCTTCTTGTGTGATTTTATTGAATGGTATTTTATTTTGGCGCAGCACTTGCGGACTCAACAATGTCATTTTATGTCTAAGATGAGCAACACAATTTTGATGATTTTCATAGAAAATACGATTGGCCACTTTTTCGAAACGCTTCCCATATGCCGGTGGTATGGCATACCAGGTTTTTGGCGCTCCAAAGTGTAAATAATTTATCGAATACAAGTCCATATCCTCTGTATGCCAAGCAAATGATGATTTCCACATGCCAAAATATAAATAGGCAGTATTAACACCATCAATTTCAATACCATAATCCTTATTCACATAATCCAATATTGTGTCTAAGTGATCAATATTCCATACTTTCAAGTCGGGATCACTCAAGCTGCCATTCACATCTGCCGCATACAATGGAGCAATATAAGTGACATTCTTCCAGTATTTCCGCTCTAAGTCTTCATAATCAAAATGACGTGGCGTTTGATAGCGTTCCGATTCTGCCAATTCTTTAAATTGTCTTAATGTCATAGATCGTTTTAGAACATTAATCTGTTGGTATTCGCCCTGTTTGCCTATAAATGACCAAAAATGTAATTTATCATATTAATTATAAAATTGACATGAAATACCGGAAACGACTTGACATATTGGTGCCGGTATGGTCATGTTAATTTCATCGATGTGGTAGCCCGATTTGCGTGGCACCCATTCCAATGGTGGTATGATTTTAGCTAAACCAGCCAAGTGTGCACCACGCGACTCCATATAACTCACGTATTGTGAAAAGTTCTTAAATTCCTCATATGAAGGCCTGAATGTCATAATTCTGGGGATTTTGTTGCGCTCATCTTCAGTGCTTGCAGATTTCGTTGACATTTTTCAATATTTCTTTACTTTTAAATGTATCAACTGAAAAGAGAAAAGTTTGATTAGGCGTTTTTTTTTTTTTTCTTAACTAATTTTCAATTCAACATTTAAAATATTCTACAGTAACTTCAAAGTAAATATTTACTTTACTTTAAACAATTAAGATTACTTACATGTCCTCACTCTGATGGTATGAACCACTGCACCACGAACGGTTCAAAATAACTGTATTCACAATTAAACTACCAAATATAGTGAAGATTAAATAATTAAAAAATACATCCAAAAAAATATTTATTGCATTTATGAATTGCTTCCACTTATGCTCTTTGTTATAATTTTTCATGTGCTACTGCAGTTTAGTGAAATTATCATACAGGGTTGCTTTTATACGGCAGAGGTTATAGAAAATATTTCCGATATGAACGAGTCGAAATAATATTTTAAATTAAGTGCATTAAAAAAGACCAAGTCTCATGTAGGTTTAATTATTTTTAGAAAAATAAGCTCAATTTTATTATTTTATTTTCGTCAGAGTGTCGTTTACTACATTTGAATCGATTGTTTATGAAGTGGCCATATGTTACTTTTTATGTATTTAGCAATAATGTTTTATCACAAAGATAAATTTTTCTTCTGAAACAAAGGATTCAAGTAGCAAAATACAATTTGTCGGATATATGACCATATTCATAAATCAACGATGAAAAAACACATTGACTTCCGGTCTTTGTGTTAAAAGATATTGGTGAAGAAGGTAACACCTCCGTTTATGCCATATTATTTTATTCCTTAAAAAGAGTATTAAATAATTTTCTTCATTAATTTTTTTTTCAAGTTCCGTGTTTTGTTTGTGATAAATTAATAATTACTAGCAATACTGAGTTATTAGGCATTTCCGGTCATATGCGGTTTGTTTAAACCACGTTCTTAATTGCTTCGATTAGTTAGAATGCCTACTTCTCTAATATAAACGAAATATAAATAAATACGCTTTTTGTACATATTCTTTTCCACCCATACATTACAAGCAAGGACACATTTTCAGAAAAGGACAGATAGTCCTCTGGAAACAGGAGATAATCGAATAATATCAAGAATCAAAGAAGAATAAAACTCATATTACAATTTTTGATACTATTTTTGATTTTATTTTCAAATTATTGCTATCTTCAAAATTCGGAAAATAAGAGTTTTTTAATTGTTTTATCATACATTACCAATGACCAATACAACATAAATTGGAATATTCACCATTACTTTTGTTTGCTACATATTTAAATATTATTTCTTTGACAAGACTGATATAGCAACCAATTAATAGTTCTGCCAAGTGTGATCAACCATATCTTTTATAGTAAGGATAGGTGAAAATAACGTAAATAAAACTAAATAAAAACCAGCATGCAATTGCAAGAGTGTAAATTTTTTAAATGAATCTTAAATCCTGAATCGCAAATTTTCTTACATTTTTTTTTAAGGATCACAACGATTCTCATATGTTTTTTTATTTATCATTTGAATCGAACGCCAATTCAATACACTTAAATTCAACCTTTAAATGCACGATTTAAGTGCATTATCGTAGCTAAAAATAACACCTGCTGTTTTAGCACACCACTCAGTTTTGCTGTTACAGTAGGGTTGAATGAAGCAGAGTTTTTAATTCAATAAAATAACTTGAATGCACTCAGCTTTATTGTTATTATTATTATTTTTTTATTATTTAACAAATCTGTTGTTTTTTTGCCATTTTTCACGGTATTCACTATATGATAAATTTAGTTTTTATTGATTATTTTTTATATAAGTATTTCAAATATATGCCATACTCTTAAATACTACAAATCTTCCAATACTTAATATTATATATAGGCATTTCCACAGAAAAGTTCACCATGACTCAAAACTCAAAAGTTCTTAAGTAAATGATTTTTTCTAACATTAAAAAGGTATAAATTCTATATTATTATGAAAAAGTTAGCCTGAAAACTGGAAATATTTTTTTATTGATTAGCTTCTGTTAATAACATTTTGTTTTTATTATTTTTTGCCAATATATTTATGTTGTGGTAGTATTTATGTAATAAAATCTTTCTAACAAAAATAAAAAACACAAAAAATAAGAAAATAGATAAAACTAAGCGCGATTAAAAGCAATTTTTAAACATTTTTTTCAGTACTTTGCGATCGTTATGAGCATGTGCCTGGCAATTTCAATTTTTTAAAAAAATTTAGTGGCCTCTACTTAGAAAAAAAAAATTATTTTCCATATTTTCCATCTCACATATTATTATCTTTTGATTTGCAAAATTGTCGCGTTCGCCATCGTAAGTGTATCATTTTTTTTCAAAAACAATTTTTTTTCATTATATTAATACTAGCGGGCCCCGTGCCTGCTTCGCACGTCAAAACAAAATAAGAAAAGAAACACACTTGTTTTTAATAAAGTTGGTTTTGTTCCCTATTATTCAACTTTTAATTCTTACAATCTTAGACTATGTATCACTTAAACTATCTTAGAGCTCTTTCGTAGACAACATTTTTGGTTTTGCCATGAGTTGTTGTGTAGATAAAGAGAACTGAAGGCTTGCCAACACGTGAGCACGAAACATATAACTGGCCGTGTGAAAAGCAAGGATATTCTAAATCAATTCCACACAATTCCAACGATTGCCCTTGCGCTTTATTTATTGTAATAGCAAATGCAAGACGTATTGGAAACTGTAGTCTTTTGAATTCAAAAGGTAAATCTGATGGAATCATTGGAATTCGTGGAATCAATATATCTTCACCTTTAAACTTCCCCTTTAAAATTGTTGCTTCGATCAAATTTTTCATGACCTTTTTAACCGCTAATCTTGTCCCATTGCATAATCGTGGTTGATTTATATTTCGAAGCATAATAATGGGAGCACCCACTTTCAATTGTAAACGATGAGGTGGAAATCCGGGTAAATCCAATGAATTCAAAAATTCTGTCGGATAATTAACAACGTCGTCTTGATTCGTAACCGTGTCAACTGATTGATATGTTACAACCTCGCCAGGAACATGGGTTAAAATGTCTTCATTCATTTGACCAACGTCTTTATTTTTAGCGGCCAGTATAGCTCTTTCAGCTAACCAATTATGATTGCGATAATTTTCTGCAATATTTGGAAAAACACTTGACACCAATTCTTCTTTTGTCGGTGCAATATTACAAAAGTTATCTGGTAAAGTGATTAAGCCAGTTTCACGATCAACAGCAAGTTGACCATTGCCTATTCCCAACAGTTGCCTTGAAAATGTGTCGGCCGATGGATCGTTTTGAATTTGTACTCGCACATTTGTAGTCAAATTGAGTATTTGTACATGTCTCCATAAATAAGATGACTTTAAACATGCTTTTAATTCATCTGCTGGTGTTGAACAGGGAATCACAGGCAATGTCTGACGAAAATCACCAGCCAACAAAATCAAAGCGCCCCCAAATATCTGTTGATCATTACTACGCAAGTCTTGCAATGTCCTGTCTAACGCTTCCACTGATTTCTTATGGGCCATTGTACATTCATCCCACACTATTAATTTGCATTGTTGCAAGACTTTGACCATTCCCGAATTTTTGGAAACATTACAGGTGGGATTTTCATTTACATTCATATTCAGTGGTAATTTAAGTGCAGAATGGGCTGTCCGACCACCATCTAATAACGTCGCTGCTATTCCAGACGATGCAAGTGCCAATGCTATATTACTCTGTGATCTTATAGTCGCTAATAGCAAGGAAATCAGAAATGTTTTGCCAGTTCCTCCTGGAGCGTCTAAAAAAAACATTCCTCCAGTTTCGTTTCGTACTGATTCCATTATGGTATCATATGCGTGTCTCTGTTCTGGATTCAATTTATGCAAATTAAAGTTTATAAATGTGATCAACTCATTCAAATCATATTGTTTTTCACGATTTATTTCTTGATTGAATGCATCATGCATTGGTCGATTTGGAGCTGGCAAACCTAATTGTGTCAATGCTTTATTTGCAATTAACAAACAAATATCTTCAATGATAATCAATGCCTCATTAAACATTTCAAGTGTAATCATTAAATCGTTATTTCCTGCAATTCGGCGCATTCGATGCAAAATGTCTTCGGTCATAAAATCCTTAAAATTTTCCCATAATTGCAATGGATCAGATGGAAAACATGTTGCAATAATAATAGCAAATAATGTTCGTATTTGATGAGGAGAACCTGTTGCTGATGCATCCCTAATTGTCGCATCCCAGTGATTATCATCTTCCAGTAAATGCAATTCCTGACATGCTTGACGAAAAGTGTGACACTGTAGGCCGTTAACTCTTTTCAAACTCAAAAAAGATGTAGGCCCACGAACATGAATCAATAATAGACGCAAATAAAAACATTCAGCATGACTGGGATGCACTGTGTAGAGACGTCCAATGGCATCACTTTCAAAAATGCCATCATAACCTTGAACTGGTCTTCCTTGCTTACGTCTGTTCCATTTCTTTCCAGATGCATTCCAAGTGTAATATGTTGGTACTTGTGAATAAAGCAATGTTTTAGCAAATTGATCATTTTGACACAATTCGAAAAACGATAATAATGTAGTTGATGGTGGTCGCTCTGCAATTTGCTGTGCAGTATCAACTGTGAAATATACACGTTGTCCATTTTCCAAATGTACTGACAAATGAATAACTGCCGTATTTCGATCATGAATTGGGAACGATAATATTCTCCAAACTGCCTCATTGCTACTGATATAACTTCCCATTTGATATTGTGTTATTTCATCATTTCGGTTCTCTGCAACACCAAACACAGCCATGTCGGTGCCTTTATTTACATACTTGCAGATATATTTAATCGATTTAACAGAATTGCAATATTCTACATTGATATGAGCTTTGAATGCTTTTGATAGTATTGGCGAATAGGGGACAACCCACCTATTATCAACTGTAATATCTTGATTATTGACTCGTAGATTGATTGATTTGCCATTATCATCTGTTGAGCGTCGGCTATACAATGGGTAACCATCATTTCCATTAATTGTCTCGGAAATCAAATCTCTGGGATACCGCTTCGCGCATTTCTCATCTTTCATACATGGCGAATTAATATTTAGAACACCACATGGTCCATGAATCATACTTTTTGTAACAACATCAAATAAACCTGGATCGATTTCCTGATCAGGAATTTCTGCTGAGATGATGTCATCTATTTGATCGCTTGTTATTTTGTTGACTAACCATACCAAAATATGAGCATGTGGTAATCCTCTCTTTTGCCATTCCACCGAATACATCCAACATCGAACTTCGCCGAAAACTTGATGTTTAACAATAAAATCCATCAATGACTTCAGCTTCTGTCTAAATACTCGTGCAGTTATGTCGTGACGGTCTCTAGAAGATTGCCCTTCATATAAATATTGCTTGATTTCGTCCCATTGTGGATTACATGTAAATGTAATAAACAAATCTGGTCGACCATACAAACGAACATAGCAAATGGCATCTTGTGCATATTCATGCATGTGCCTTGGACTGCCTGTGTAACTTGCTGGTAAAATAACAACTTGTCCAACATTGTCAACATTTCCATCATTATTGATTGCATCGCGGAGATGTATATACTCTTCTGATCGCAACTTCCGTTGATTGAATCGAATAAAGTTCAAACGCTCTGTTTCTATCTTTGCATACATGTCTACGACATATTGATGAAAGAGTGTCCGACATTTCAAAATATGATTTTCCTGATTTTGTCGTATCATAATTCTATGTGCATAATAGTTCATAGCGCTGACATTTTTATTGACTTCACGTTCTGAAGAGAAAAAAAAACAAATGGAAATTTAAATCATTTCATACTAATTCTTGTTAAACAAAATTGGAAGAGTATATTAAACACAACAAACACTCACGTGGGTTTGCGGAATCTACCATTTCTATCTATCTATCTACTTCACCCCGACAAAACAAAATTGGGTACTGTAGGGCATCGTAAGAGCGATGTGTTTCACAAACACGTTGTAATTGATTATTTCTTCTACGCTATACAATGTCACGTGATTGAAACTCATCGCCGACAATCACCACAGCAACTTCATTATTTATAGGTGCATTAAATCTTCGTTCGTGTTCTCCGATTGGTCTTCTATCAGCACGAATCACGATTTTATGATCATCAGACGGCATCTGATCAAGTGCTGTCCGAAAAGTATTAATCAAATCACTATGTTCATGAAACAATGCTTGCAATTCACGTATTATTATTCTTCTGGCACTTGTGAATATTGAACAACGGGCATCTACTTCATTTTCATTATTGCCAAGGAAGTAGATTTGCAAGTACTGGTGGTTTGCATCTGGAAATGGCAATAATGAACCAATCCTATGATAAATTTGCCCTTGTATCTGAAATTGTGAGGCAAAATATGATTGATTTGAACTTGTGAAAAGTTCTGAAATGTCGCTGTATGCTTCATTCGAAATTCCCAGAGCCGAAATTACCTTAAATGTCGGCATGAAATTATTTCGTATTACATTCGTCGCTCCAAAGGAAGTCATTTTAAAGCACGAATTATACATTTGGATATTATCCAAAAAATGTTTCGATTGCGGCGTTGTTCCTGAAATTAATGTTGCCAATGGTTCCGGTGGGTATTGTAATTCGGGTAATCTTACTTTGCCACTGGCACAACACATTCCAGGTGTTTCATTATGAAATTTCAGTGCATTACAATGTTGGCATACTTTGTTCATTCCACCAATCACCACAAACTTATGCAAACAGTAATCAATTGCGTGATTATATCTAAATCCAGCACCATTTAAAGCAACATTAACGTAGATTTGTGCGGCACGCCTTTGAACATTTTGATTAATACTTGTCGGTCTACGATCTGAACGCGATCTTGCAACACATTCCCTTGTATTTGCAATCTCTTGTTCTCGCTGTTCTTGCGATTGATTTTCCCTTTCGTTTGATCTATTTTGCGTTTTACGCGACCGACGTCCAATGTCAGCTCTTGCTCTTCGTGGCATTTTTAGAAGAAACTAAACTAAATATAATAAAGAACTTCAGTAATAAATTGATGAAATCCAGCAAATTCTGGACTCGAAAAGCACCAAAAAGTCACAAAAAGACACGAAAATTGTTAAAAATATGCTGAAAATGTGACAAAATTCAATTAAAAATTGGCCAAAAAATCGAAATAATTTTTGTCTTACCGTTCGGAAGCGAAAATGAAACGTTCGAGATCGTCTGCACTCGAAAAGCACCAAAAAGTGACGAAAAGACACGAAAATCTGCTGAAAATGTGACAAAATTCAATTAAAAATTGGCCAAAAAATCGAAATAATTTTTGTCTTACCGTTCGGAAGCGAAAATGAAACGTTCGAGATCGTCTGCACTCGAAAAGCACCAAAATGTGACGAAAAGACACGAAAATCTGCTGAAAATGTGACAAAATTCAATTAAAAATTGGCCAAAAAATCAAAATATTCAAATTAAAACGATGATTAGAACGAAAATTAATTTATTTTTATCAAAATACTCACCAAAAAATGCGATTATGATAAGATCAATCACCAATGACGTCCAAAGAGACGTCATTGCTATTTGCGCAATGCTCTCCAATACACAAACGACCAAATGTATTCAATACTAATGTATGCTGTATGCGGTACAAAAAATGCCTGCAGCAAAAACACACTCACTTCACATACGCACCGCACACACATGCGTTATCGGATTTCAACCAAACTTCATATAAACCATATATGGGTCACTACCTACGTAGTGTATAAGTTTGGTTGAAATCGCACGACTCGTTTATGATTAGTTCGGCGACGTACATATACGGACTTATTTTTATATATATAAGATTCATTTCCTAGTACATATAAGTATGCATATAATTATGCAGATGTGTAAAACACTAGCCAAATATAATAGAAAAATGGAAGAATATATCAAATATTCACGGCATCTCATGTGACAAGTATCAGATTGAAAAATAAAAATAACGCATACGCCAAATTCATTAAAAAATAATATTTGATAATTTTCTTAATTGTATTCTGATTTTTTTCTTAATATTAATTAATACTATTAATGTCATTATATAAATAAATGCGCTTTTTTTTTTGGCAGTTCAATTAATTTTAAATTACTTCAACTAATCCTTATTACAACCGTGATGGGAAAATATATCGCGTGATAAATATAGCATGCTACATTATACTTAAGCTTTAAAAAAAAAATAATAAACACATATCGTACCTATATTTTAACATGAAAACTATCAATAGAAAACTATATTATTCTACTTCAATCTAAAATTAATCTCTTTAAAATATTAATGACGAAAAAAACATTAAGTTTTCATTGCTCTGTTAAACTTTTAAAGTGTACCTATGTACGTACGTCACGTGCTCGACTATGGAAATGCCCATATTTTATATTGTAAGGTGTATTATTTTAAATTTTCGCATAATTGCATTTTCTTAATTTCCCTAAAAAATATCTCTTCAAATTCCTCATAATTTGTATTATTGTCAGAAAATTAATCCATTTAGGAAAATTTCATTGCAGTATATATTTTTGGAAAATTTTTTCACACAAGAGACTATAATATAATCAAAAGCAATTATTGTTATTTTCTACATTATAAAATTTACTAGAAAGCTTGTGTAACATTTAGCATATAATTTTATCAAAAATTCATCATATTGTGAATTCCGTTATTAACTTTCTTAAAGTAAACAAATTTATACTGATAAAATTAACTTTTCAAGGTAAGGGGTCTTCATATTTGATTGTACAAGTTTATCTTCCTTTGAAATTGGGTATGTACACATGTATGTACTTAGCGCATACATACATATGTACATATGTATAAATAGGAATTAATATATTTTTATAAATGCCACAAGTATCTACCCGTTTAACTTCAGTTAGTGATTGACTCTCGCTTCTAATAAACGTTCTAATCTATACATTAAATAAATAATAACAATAAATTCAAGCTTATAATAATTATTATTATGATTATTATTATTATTATTTAAATATTATGTTAAATAATTGTGTAAACATTTTAATTTACCCTATAAAGTGGAATATTTTTGGAGTAAACAAAAAATTTGTGTGTGAAAAATTTTAAAATAATATTGAGTAAAACAAATAAACATGGGATTTGAAATATCAACGACTTCAAATAATGAGATGGAAAAACGTAAGACGATTTAATGAATATATGCATTAAATACTGATATTAAAAAAATACAAATGAAGATTTTAGTAAATATGTAAATGAATAATTCGCACGAAATGACAAAAAATGTGAGTGGTTAGTGCGTCTGGATTGTGTGCCTACAAAATCAGGTTCAAACTCCAGCTTGACTATTATGATAACAGCTATTTATGAAGAAAATGAGAAAGAATTTTTTTTTTTAATTTAATTAGTTAATTTTTTTGAGTCGTTTGATGCTATTGGAAATTGCAAGATAATTTTAAACTTGTAATATATTAATTAAAAGATAGATTTTATTAAATAAGTAGATATGCAACACATATAAAAATATATGGCATCCATCGTTCCACTGTACTAGAATGATTCTACTCATATGAGCCAAATTCCATAAATTTCGTAATTTTTCATGATATCTTCAATATAATCCATAATATTATGTCGAACGATCATAAAGTAAAAGTGAGGAAGCTAGCTGAGGTCACAAAGATGTAATATGTGGTATGGTGTGTTTTTAATATCATATATGGCATTTTGGGTATGAAGAAGCTCTACGAACCATGGGTGCCGCATGTGCTTAACATCACAACAATGCACCTGTTCATTCACAGTTACTCGTTCGAGAATAATTTCACGAAATCATGCTTGAACTGATTCCTCAGCCACTGTATTTGCCAGATCTGGCTACCAGCGACTTCTACCTTTTTCCAAACTTAAAGACATGCTTCACTGGTAAGCGGTTCTACTCAAATGTGGGACTCATAGCTGAAACTGAGATCGATTATGAAGAGATTTCGAAAGACTAATTTTTGGACGGTATAAACAAGTTAGAAAACCACTAGGATCGCTGTCTTGCCTTAAAGAGATTGTAATATGTTCAACAATAAAAGTAAATTTGGCCACAAACATTTTTTTTTCTAAACAACATTTGCTTCACCTAGTACATCAATAGATGTACTATTGTCCGCTAGACAAGGTAAACATTTCTAGGCATATTTGACGTTGCTAAATTCGAAAACGTGCCTGGTTTGACTTGGTCTAAAATGATGAAAATTTAAACATTTATTAAAATACCCTAAATCGACTCTAAGGAGTGGACTGATAAGATCGACTCCCATTAATTTTGTATCCTCGACATTTTTCCCAAACATGCTTGTTCCTATATTCAGCCTTTAGGGAGGCTCCCTTACAAATGTATGTTATTATAAAATTTGGTCCCAATGTGTCCATAGAAGGGTGAAATAATGATAGGTGAAACATTTATTAAAATACCCCAAATCGGCTCTAAGGAGTCTAGTGATAAGATCGACTCCCATTAATTTTGTATCCTCAATATTTTTCGCAAACATGATTACTCCTAAATTATTCAGCCTTTAGGGAAGCTCCCTTACAAATTGCTGTTATTATAAAATTCGTTCCCAGGGTGCCCATAGAAGGATGAAATATATGACCAACACGCAATCACATTTGCTAACCAATATTTTTCCTGAACATACTTCCACCATATCTTTAATTCTTAGGGAATTGCAGCTACAATATGAACTTAAAAATACATGAGAATCTACAAATATCTCCATAGTTGCCAAGAAATCGAACCTAGAGCGATGAAATATGTATATAAGGAAATATTTATCTTGTCTGATGGACAATCTATTGATTTTACCTGCACTTACATTTTCACTGCTCAGTGCTGATATTTAGGGTGTATCCGAGTTCTCCTAAATTGGTGTCTAAATTGTGACTTTTCCTAAATTATTGGAAATATGTATATCGATAATGCAGTGAATTGTAACAATTTAGAAACTTTTCAAGCAAGCTTTTCTTACTAACTGAAAAAAATTAAACTGTGTCATTAGGAGATTAGGGCTATTTTTCGGTTTTGAAACAGAACAAAATATATATTAAAAAAATACAGAAAATGGAAAAAAGAAGCCATATTCTTTATTCTTAAACACGAAAATTTTTAAATTGATGGTTTTTTTATTTGCTTCTCCATTTAGAAAATGTCAAATTTAGAAACGTACACTCGTACACTTTGTCAATTATCTTTCCTATTTCGAAGTAGTGCTGTTATATTCCAGTATCATATCAATTTAGGTCCTAAAATTTAGCCGAACTCGCACACACCATTAATTCAAAATTAATTAATATTTTTATTTAAATATTTAAATAAATTGTCTAATTGAAAGGATGAGCTTGATAGAATAAATTATGTGTCTATTGTCACATTCAATATAATTATATTTAATAGAATCAAACTATTTCTAGAAGTATCAAAGTATTTTGGAGCATCTTACACTAAAATATTATTTAAATTAATTTAACTGTTTAAATTAAAAATAAATAGATAAGCTAAATAAGATTCACACCAATTAGAAAGGCTATAATAATTTTCTTTTTAGTTTTTATGAATTCTTATCAAATTATATTCAAATTTATTTTAACAATAGGAACACTTCAGTTCACCTTTCTTGCAGTCTTATTGCAAAATCTTACAGGACGTAAAAGGGCGTATTTCCATTAGCCTATTGCAAATTACAGTGCAAAAGTGAATTGGTGTTGTTGTTAACCAAACACTTCAAGCCCTAATATAGATTAGAATAATTATTTAGAACAGCTCAGAAATGCAATCACTTAATATTGCTAATTCGAATAAATTTCATATAATAATAATGGGTAGGTGATGTGCGCATAAAGTCATTAAGATAATTTGTCATTATGTATGTACATATTATTATTATACCCTGCATAATGCAATATGCATGGTATATTCATTTCGGTCAGATGTTTGTGTCCACTTGAAGGAATCTCCGGAGATATAGACATAGATATATATTCGTGATCAGCGTCGATTAAATTTTCGATTTAACGATGTCCGTCCGTCCGTCCGTCCGTCCGTCTGTCTATCACCTGGCTGGTTCGCACGATAACTTGAGTAAATATTGAGCTATTTCGATGAAATTTGGCATAAGTAATCTATGATCCAAGGGTACGGAGGGGATTGATATTGGGCATGATCGGTCAATAACCACGCTCACACCAAGCATTCAAAGCGACTAACCTCGAAATTTTCAGAATCTTTAACTTGCTATAACTCACATAATATACCACTTGGGACAACAATATTTGGCACATAGACTTATATTATACTACTATATAACGTCGCCAAAAGTGGGTGAGCCACGCCTACTTTTTAGCGTAGCTCTCATACAAAGTGTCTGTACTTCTTTTAAATTGAAACAGCTGTAACTTCTACAATCTTCTGTCCAGAATAACCATAATTGACACTGAGCTTAACATGGTAGTCGGCAAAAATCTGGCAGAAAATCAGTGTGCCACGCCCACTCCTTCATGAGTCTCCCATACAAAGTCAAGGGAATTAAACTAAAATTTTAAGCTCCATAACTTACAAACCATTTAGCGTAGGACAACGAGATTTAAGGTATGGATTAGTATTGTACTAGCAACTAGACTCACTTGAAATGGGTGCACCACGCCCACTGTTTATTGTAGCCCCCATAGAAATTTTAAATTGAAACAGCTGTAACTTCGGCAATCTTCTGCCTAAAATAACCATAATTGTCACTTAGATTAATATCGTAGTCGGAAATAATCTGGCTGAAAATCAGTGTGCCACGCCCACTCCTTCATGGGTCTCCCATACAAAGTCGAGTGAATTAAACTAAAATTTTAAGCGCCATAGCTTACAAACCATTTAGCCTAGGACAACGAGACTAAAGGTATGGATTAGTATTGTACGAGCAATTAGGCCACAGAAAATAGGCGCACTGCGCCCACTGTTTATCGTAGCCCCCATACAAATTTTAAATTGAAACAGCTGTAACTTCAGCAATCTTCTGTCTAGAATAACCATAATTGACACTTAAATTAATATCGTAGTCGGCAAAAATCTGGCAGAAAATCAGTGTGCCACGCCCACTCCTTCATGGGTCTCCCATACAAAGTCGAGTGAATTAAACTAAAATTTTAAGCTCCATAGCTTACAAACCATTTAGCCTAGGACAACGAGACTTAGGGTATGGATTAGTATTGTACGAGCAACTAGGCTCACAGAAAATGGGCGCACCACGCCCAGTGTTTATCGTAGCCCCCATACAAATTTTAAATTGAAACAGCTGTAACTTCGGCAATCTTATGTCTACAATAACCATAATTGACACTTAAATTAATATCGTAGTCGGAAATAATCTGGCGAAAAATCAGCGTACCACGCCCACTTTTTATTGGGGCTCCCATACAAAGTTGAGGAAATTAAACAAAAATGTTAACCACCATAACTTAGAAACTATTCAACGTAGGACACCAAATTTAAGGTGTGGATTAACATTGAAAAATTAATTGGATTTACTAGAAAGTGGTAAGCCACGCCCACTTTTTATATAGCTCCCATACTAAGCCTCGGAATTATCTTAAAATCCTTTTACTTCGTCAAAGTCAACCATATTTCGGGTGTAAATTAGTAGTATATGCAAAAATTGTTTCTCGAAAAGTGGAAATAAAAGAAAAGTTGGATATTCGAGTAAACTTTTTATATATAAATCTACATATGCAGGGTATAGTTTGGTCGGCCCCAGCCGACTGTAAGGAGATTTTTTTTTGTTTCAATTAATAGCAATTTCTTTTCCAATCTATGAATATTATATTGACACAATATGTACGAGTATAAATATAAAGTAGATATAATAATTTTCAACTGCTTATTAACCGATTAAAAGGAAAACAAACAACCCTCTCCAAAAAAAAAAAAGAAAGTTATTTCTTACTCACGAGTACCTTACCTTATCAAATGGACATTATTAATGAGTATCACAATATTTTTGAAAACGTATTATAACAACACACTCCAGAAGTACGTATGTATACTTTATACTCGTATATATTTATATATGTCATTTAATCAATAATAATTACCTGATTGGAATATAGCAAAAGTGTGCTTTTTTGTTTATTTCTTTTTTTTTTTTTGTTGATACTATATATTGTATTTTTACCATGTTAAATATAAACATAATTAAATGTATGAATATATGTACGAGGGCGGTCCCAAAACTACCCGACCTAACAAAGAAAACAACAAATATGGAAAATTTCTCTCTATACACTTTTCTCAACGATTTTCTATAGCTTCGATACCCTGTTTATAGTATGAACTGTCTAGCTCATTAAAATAGCCATCTAACGCAGACTCCACACTCTTCATTGTTTGCAAATCTTCTACCACCAAGCCATTTTTTCAAATTTAGAAATAGAAAATAATCCGAAGGTGCTAAATCTGGCGAATAAGGTACGTGCTGAAGCAATTCGAGATTTAACTCGTTGATTTTGGCCATCGCAATAGCGGATGTGTGAACTGTTGCATTGTCTTGATGAAACAACACTTTCTCTTTCGCCAAATGTGGCCTGTTTTCTTTAATTTCATCACTTAAACGCTGCAACAAATTAGCATAATACTCGCCATTGATTATTTTTCCTTTTTGAAGATAATCAGTAGAAATTATCCCACGGGCATCCCAAAAAGCAGACGCCATAACCTTGCCTGCGGATGAAACTGTCTTCGCCGTCTTTGAACATGATTCTCCCCTTTCAGCTCACTGTTTTGACTACTCCTTTGTCTCAGGTGTAAAGTGGTGGACCCATGTCTCATCCATGGTTACGAATCGATGCAAAAACTCGGCTTTATTACTGTGAAATATCGCCAAACACTCTAGAGAAACATCTTCAATACGTTTTTTTTTTTTGTTCTGTTGTGAGCACTTTTTGAAATGCCTGTAATTTCACCTAGCTCACGCACCTTCAGCCAGCGATCATCCAATACCATTTTGAGGATTGTCTTAACCGTTTCTGGCGTGGTCACTACAATTGGTTGACCACTATGGTGTTCGTCTTGGCAGCTCGTGCGACCTCGTTTATACTCCGCCATCTAATATTTTATGGTCGTAAACGAAGGAGCAGACTCCCCAGAGTAGAATCTAGCTTTAATATTCGTTTGACTGAGACCTTTCAAATGAAAATATTGAATTACCAATTACGGTGACCAAATTTTTCCATGTTTACAAATTCACTGATCTCGTTAATTTTCGATGGCTTCAAAAAAAAAAAAAATACTAAACAAGTTGGCGCCTTGAAACTGAAAACATATGTTTTATAAGGTTGCCACTTTTCATCAAAGTAATTTTTATACCCTGCATAATGCAATATGCATGGTATATTCATTTCGGTCAGATGTTTGTGTCCACTTGAAGGATTCTCCGGAGATATAGACATAAATATATATTCGTGATCAGCGTCGATTAAATTTTCGATTTAACGATGTCCGTCGGCCCGTCCGTCCGTCGGTCCGTCCGTCCGTCCGTCTGTCTGTCACCTGGCTGGTTCGCACGATAACTTGAGTAAATATTAAGCTATTTCGACGAAATTTGGCACAAGTAACCTATGATCCAATCGTACGGAGGGGATTGATATTGGGCATGATCGGTCAATAGCCACGCCCACACCAAGCATTCAAAGCGACTAACCTCGGAATTTTCAAAATCTTTAACTTGCTATAACTTAGATAATATACCACTTGGGACAACAATATTTTGCACATAGAGTTATATTATACTACTATATAACCTCGCCAAAAGTGGGTGAGCCACGCCTACTTTCTAGCGTAGCTCCCATACAAAGTGTCTGTACTTCTTTTAAATTGAAACTGCTGTAACTTCTACAATCTTCTAACTAGAATAACCATAATTGACACTTAGATTAATATGGTAGTCGCAAATAATATGGCAAATCAGGGTGCCACGCCCACTCCTTTTTGGGTCTGCCATACAAAGTTGCGGAAATTAAAAACAATGTTACCGGTTATAACTTGCAAACTATTCAGCGTAGAATAACGAGATTTAAGGTGTGGATTAGTATTGTACGAGCAACTAGGCTCATAGGATATGGGCGCACCACGCCCACTTTTTATCGTAGCCCCCATACAAAATGACTGAATTCCTTTAAAATTGGAACAGCCGTACCTTCGGCAATCTTCTGCCTATAATAACCATAATTGACATTTTGATTAATATCGTAGTCGGAAATAATCTGGCAAAAAATCAGCGTCCCACGCCCACTTCTTATTGGGGCTCCCATACAAAGTTGAGGAAATTAAACAAAAATTTTAACCGCCATAACTTACAAACTATTCAGCGTTGAATAACCAGATTGAAGGTGTGGATTAGTATTGTGAGGGCAAATATGCCGACAAGAAATGGGCCAGCCACGTCCATTGTTTATAGTGGCTGGCCCATTTCAAGATGACTGAATTTCTTTAAATTGAGATAGCTGCAGCTTATGCAATCTTCTGTCTAGAATAATCATAATTAATACTTAGGTTAATATGGTAGTTGTACATAATCTGGCAAAAAATCAACATGCCACGACCACTTCTTAATGGGGCTACCACACAAAGTTGCGAAAATTTAAAAAAATTTAAACCGCTATAACTTACGAATTATTCAACTTAGGACAAACAAATTTAAGGTGTGGATTAATATTGAAAAATTAATTGGATGTACAAGAAAGAGGTAAGCCACGCCAACTTTTTATATAGCTCCCATACTAAGTCTCGGAATTATCTTAAAAACCTCCTTTAAATTATCCCTTTTAGAACTCTCATAACATACAAAGTACTTTGTCAAAGTCAACCATATTTCGGGTGTAAATTAGTAGTATATGCAAAAATTGTTTTTCAAAAAGTGGAAATAAAAGAAAAAGATGGATATTCGAGTAAACTTTTTATATATATATCTACATATGCAGGGTATGATTAGGTCGGCCCCAGCCGACTGTAAGGAGATTTTTTTTTTTTTCAAACTACTGCCGCTATCTATATGTTAGGTCGGGATGTATGTATGTATTAGACTAGATCAATATTTCGATTGTGATTAATGAAATGCATACATTCATGTGTGCAAGTGTGAATACGTTTTGCAAATTGATAAGAAAACAATAAATTGTTAATTCATTTGCAATAGCGACACAACTCATTATTAGAGATTTTTGTATTATGAATAGCATTTGATTTCTCAGATATTAGTATATATGTAATCGAAAGACTGTTTGACCTCTTGTTCCAAAAGTTCGTTGTTTCAAACATCGGCCGCAAGCAATTTAATAAAAGAATGATAGTATTATTCTTTCAATTGAAAATTATCACAAGGCATATTGTGTTGTTGTGAATAGATAATAAATAAAATTGGAATATTTAGTACTTAAAACTTTAATTTATGATTTCTCAAAAATATGATTTTTTGACTTTTGTCGTTGTTGCAGCAAATGATCATTATAGACGAATGTTAATTTTATTTTTAAATATAATAACCACAGATTAGATATTGACAAATTATATTTATGTATATGTATATCAACGTATATTGTTAAAATACAATATCCAAATAACAATTCGCACTTGAGAAAGTACTTAAGATTTGTGTATAGTCTCGCAACACAATGTGTTTTGTAATATATACATAAATACTTATTGGAAAAATAATCATATCTAAATAAGTAAGTATACCTTTATTAGATATGTTCATATCTATATTTATGTATATGTACATATATCAACGTATATTGTTAAAATACAATATCCAAATAACAATTCGCACTTGAGACAGTACTTAAGATTTGTGTATAGGCTCGCAACACAATGTGTTTTGTAATATATAAATACTTATTGGAAAAATAATCATATCTAAATAAGTAAGTATACCTTTATTAGATATGTTCATATTTTATAGACAATTGTTTATATAAATATATATATAATATATAGCAACTCAACTGAAGCGCACTTTGACTCTTTGTGAAAAATATAAAATAGCTCAATAGCTATTGCTATATCAAGCAATAGGCTCTTCTGCCTTTTTTTTAAGCCATGCGCCGCCTTTCTGATTTTCAAGCCTACCTAGGCCATCATGATTCCATCATTGTCATTGCATTACGCAGATTATTACTCATCGAATAATTTGATTGTTTTCTGGTATGTTTTTTTGAAATTAACCGCATGCCAATGTTGCAATTTCGTAGAAGTTATTTGAAGATAAGATATGTGAGCAATATAAGTCGCGATCAACAAAATAGGTATTAATTCATACGCTACCACGGTCAAGTGGAGGGAAAACGTCCACTATAGCCCATGATTGTTTTCGACATTATATGGTATGAGACCACTTTGTACTTTGTATTGATATTTTTAAAACATATTAGAAAATGTAATAAATATGTGGCTTCATTTATACATACATTTTTTTGATATTACAATATATTGTGTTGAAAATATTGTACAACTTCGTTCTTATGTCTTCATAAATTGACCAAAAGCTTGTATTTAATATATGAGACGACAGGTTCTGATTACAAAGCGACATATCACACATATGTGATGGTTGGTGGTGAATGAGTTAATGATATTGTGGTAATTATTGTTGTTATTATTTGTCAGCGAATATTTGTTGGGCATTTTAAGGATTATCTGTCGATAATGCAGTGCTAAACTGTACTCCTATGGAAAGTTGTATGGAAAAGTTGTATGCAAAAGCGGATGTAAAAATTATCACCACGTACATTTTTATATAGTTTCGGAAATCACTTTTTTGTGGCAATTACAATTACAATTCTCAACAATTACATATAACATATGAGCTACCAATTAAAATCAACAATTTCTTATCTTTAATATGAGCCCTGTTTTTTTTTTAAACGTGTCTAAATATGAATGAATCAATAAAAATACAATTATGAGAAACTAGCCATTTGAAAATACTGAATTTGTTATTTAGAGTTTTGCATGAATCACATGAGAAAAATTTCATCTTCCGTTTTCAATGCGAGAATTTTATATAAATCTACTACAGAATTTCCAACATGAAAATGTATGTATGTATGTATATGGTAGATAGATTTTTGTTCATAATATAATATTTATATATTCTATCAATATATTGTACTTTCACTGAAATGGAAATAAATACAAACGTTTTTAGCTAAACAAAAGCCTCTAATTAAAAGTAAACAACATGCGATATATTGTAAAGGGTTATCCATTTCGCGGTTTCAAAAGTATAGGGCTAGAATTCGACATCTGTCAAACTGAGTTGTTAAAACAATTTCTTTCTTTTTCAGTTCAAAGTCTGACATTTGCGAAAATGGATCGCTTAACTATCGCACAACGCATTAAAATTGTAAAAACCTACTACAAAAATGGTGATTCTGCCACAGCCACATATCGTGCTTTAAGAGGAGATTATGGTTTACATAATCGTCCAACTACGCAAGCAATTGGCAAAATTGTGAAGAAATATGAAGAGACTGGATCGGTTACAGATATTGTAAGGCCTATGCATCATCGTTTCGCTCGTACCACCGAAAATATCGCTGCTGTAAGTGAAAGTGTTGCTGAAGACCCGAATGTGTTGATTCCTCGTCGTTCTCAGGAATTAGGACTGTCTTACGGCACATTATGGCGTATTTTGCATTTGGATCTACACCTACATCCATATAAAATCCAGCTCACACAACAACTGAAGCCAGCTGACCATTCACAACGTCGTAGCTACGTCGAATGGGTGCTTGAACAACAGGCGGTGGATGGCGATTTTTCGAACAAAATTTTCTTCAGCGACGAAGCACATTTCTCACTCGGTGGGTATGTTAACAAACAAAATTGTCGTATTTGGGGTTCTGAGAATCCTCAAGTAATTGAAGAGAGGCCACTACATCCACAAAAAGTCACTGCTTGGTGCGCTCTTTGGTCCGGAGGTGTGATTGGATCTTACTTCTTCGAAAACGACGATGGAACGACTGTCACCGTCAATTCGGAGCGTTATGGTCATATGATAACCGACTTTTTTTGCCTGCTATTGAAGAATACGACTTAGAGAATATGTGGTTTCAACAACACGGTGCCACATGCCACACAACTCGAGCGAATATGGCTTTATTGCAAGAGAAATTTTCTGGCCGCGTAATTTCTCGTCGTGGCGATATCAAGTGGCCACCAAGATCATGCGATTTGACACCGCTTGACTTTTTTTTGTGGGGCTACGCGAAAGACCGTGTTTATGCAGATAAACTTTTAACTCTTGAGCACCTAAAAACCAACATTCGTCACGTTATGGCTGAGATACCGCCCAATATGTGTCAAAAAGTGGTCGAAAATTACCTCAAAAGAATCGATGCTTGCAACAATTCGCGTGGTGATCATTTAAATGATGTAGTATTTCACACATAATTTCAACGTTCAAACTTTATAATAAAAAAGAAATATCATGATAAAAAATATTTTATATGTGTTTTATTTACATTTACTTTTGAATCCGCAAAATGGATAACCCTTTATATGCATGTACATACATACATACATGTATACGTATACTATTCTATTGATGCTTTCGGTTTTCTTAATACATACATACATACCTACATACTATACATATATGCGTAGTAGGTATATACTCTTACAAGACATACATATCTACTCGTATGCACCCAATCGGAAAACAAGCGCCTTCTAATACGTTGTAACTATACAAATGTAGGTATTGTTTATCGATAGTATGCCATTGGAACTAGCACTTTGGTGCGGGTAAGGAGCTTTTCAACATAACAGGAGACATACTAGAACAGTTAGATAAGTCAGTGTCTTTTTGATAAAATGTATTAGTCTCCTTTTAGTTCTATACATTTAGTCCATCGTTTTTCCAATTTGTTTACTCCTTCCAAATAATAAGTCTTCTCAAAGTTCTCAAAATAGACATTTGTTTCATCGATGACCTCTTCATTCGGGAATATAAAGACGGGGAAGCAGTTCGTAACCTAATTCTAATTGTGTACCTTTGCGCCGGTGCTTGGTCATGGTGGAAGATCACACTTTTCTTCGTCAAATGTGGTCGTTTTTACTTCAAATCAATATCGAATTTGTGATGTGAATAATATGCGCCTGTAATCGTTTTACCTTTTCCAAGACAATGTGAAGACTACGTGAATGACAGCGCATGCATCCCAACTCGCATCCCAACACGTCCACTTTGAACGTTTTTGCTGTACGTACCAGTTTCATTTGGAAAAGTCTACTGCTTTGACTGTTTCATGATAGCTGAAGTATTGTGATGGACCCATATATGGTCCAAAAACTCGTTAAGTTGCAGTTAAACATGTTCAAACACTCTTTCGAAGAAGTCACATGATTTCTTTTGTTGTCAATTGACAACAAATATTGAAATTTTGTTAAAGAAAAAAGTTTTTTCATTACAACTAGACGAAAACTTTATATGAAATTGAACCTGAATTTTGTATAGGCTTTTTAATAGTGCCCCAAAATTTAACACGTTCAAAAGCACTGCACGTGAAGGTCAAAGGAACCTCCGGAGTCTCTAAGTGTCACATATTTATTTTTATTTAATTTTTATTAATTTTTTTTTAACAGATTTTTGTATGAAAAATTTGTCTAAAACTGGCTTCAAAAGCGTATTTCAATCAATTTTATTTTTATCCTGAAGAAATCCATTAGAACTTTTTACATCAAAGACTATCGTCGTTTGCTAATGAATGTTTTAGAACTTACAATTTCGTTAAATAAAAATTTAAAAAATTTAAAACAACAAGCTGCGAAGCATCACACAATTTAGTACAAGAATAGTTCAAAGATTAGTTTACTTTCTTAAACAAAATATAAATGTGACGGTGTGATAAAGAAAAGTCCGACTGGGTATGAACATTTGTACATAGGTATCAGAGCTGTAAAAGAATTGAATCATTTCGGAATTCACTCATCCTGATGACAGAATGACAGGCGATCCATTCACCATTCATTCATCAAACCTTAAAATTTGCCGACTTTTCTATTCATTAAAGAATGCGATTTGAAAAATATCAAATTCAAAACAATTCATTCAGAATTATCATTCTTTTCTTTTCTTACATTTTTAATTAGCTTTATTGATTCGAATAAAAGTGTATAGTGAGGCTACAACAAGTTTCAAACGATATAAAAACCATCCGGTTACTTTATAAACAACGCAACGCGAAGAAGAAAAACTGTAATGTTATCATTAACATTACTATGTTAATGTTATAACATTAACGTTATCGCCATTAAAATTTAATTTCTTTTGATGCTGCAGCCATCGGCGACTGGATTCATCAAAATTTCAATTCAATGAGAATTTTTTTTTTCAATTCATGAATTCACAACGCATGAATTCATACGCTAGCGTGTTAAAACAAAACCCACACCAACAAAGCAATGTAAATAATGAGCAGAAACACTCACTGCCCACCCAACAGCCAAGTACCCTTGAACATTTGCTTCAAACATTGATTCAGAATATGAACCAATTCATGAACTCAATGCAAACAATGATGCAAGAAATGATGAAAAATCAATCGATGTTACTCCAAACATTGCTATCCAGACCATGAGTTGTCTCAAGATATGCCACTGGAACGCCAACGGCTTAAGCCAGCACCGTTTGGAGCTAATTCAATTCCTTGAATCCAGCCAAATCGACATAATGATGATATCTGAGACCCATTTCACTGACAAAAATTGCTACCAAATACCATATTACAAACTGTACACCACAAATCATCCGCATGGTAAGGCACGCGGAGGAACTGCCATATTGATAAAAAGCAGAATAAAACATCATGTTCTTGAAGATTTTAGTAGCGTCTACTTGCAAGCAACATCCATATGTCTGGAAGAATACATCTCTAAGCTAGTAATATCTGCGATATACTGTCCCCCAAGATACAGTATTACCGAACAGCAATATAAAGAATTTTTCTCAACTCTTGGTAGCAAATTCTTGGTTGCTGGCGATTTCAACGCCAAACACACTCACTGGGGCTCCCGATTAATAACTCCAAAAGGCAAAAGACTATGTTCAATCATCACTAACCACGGCTACGATGTTATTTCAAATGGTCAACCGACATATTGGCCGACGGACAAGAGGAAAATACCCGATCTCATAGACTTTGGAGTCGCCAAAGGTTTGCAGATGGAAAATATCTCCACAGAGTGTAATTATGATCTATCATCTGACCACTCACCCACGGTAATATCTATAAAATCACCAAGCCCCCAAAGCAATTGCGTTAGAAAGAAAATAGACTGGTTAAAATTCAAGAAATATATAAATTCCCATCTTCCTCTGAGTACTGTATTAAGAAATGGACACGATGTAGACTCAGCACTCGAAAAATTCAACCAGCTGCTCTCATTAGCTCTCAGCTCAGCCACCTGCACAAAGGTATGCAAGCAATCAAACTATAGCCCATACACACCAGCCGATATTGAATTGCTAGTAAGACAAAAAAGAAGACTCCGAAGACAATGGCAAGAATTCAGATCACCGAATCTGAAAACACAGCTACAGCACTGCACTCGAAAGTTAAAGCAAGCCTTAAAAAATAAAAACAACAAAGAGTTAGAAGAGCACATAGCGAAATTAACACCTGGTGAAGCGTCAGACTACTCCTTGTGGAAATCAGCAAAAAAATCAAATCGGCCAATTCTCACTGATTCCCCCATCCGTTTGAGTGACGGTAATTGGGCTAGAAGCAACTGTGAGAAGGGTTTGGCTTTTGCAAACCACCTAAAAAGTGTGTTTACACCCAATCCACCCTCTTCACAGTCCTCATTACCAATATTAACTTCTCAACCTTGCTCAATAACGCTCAAAATTAAAAAAAAGGACATATTCAAAGCAATTTATAAAGATTTAAACCCAAAAAAATCACCTGGTCCAGATAAAATTACCGGTAAAATGATAAAAGAGCTACCTCCGGCTTCAGTAATTCATCTGATGCACATTTTCAATGCTATCCTTCGTATTAAACACTATCCCAAATGCTGGAAAACTTCAAAAATTATTATGATAGCAAAACCAGGAAAAGACCCTACAAAAGTTGCATCGTACAGACCTATCAGCCTCCTGCCTCTACTTTCTAAAGTATTCGAAAAGCTACTTGTCATGAATATAACTCCATTTATTAATCTCAACCAACTGATTCCTCAACATCAGTTTGGATTTAGAAAACAGCACGGCACAATAGAACAAGTCCACCGCATTGTAACTCTGATAAGGAACACTTTTGAAGAAAAAAAGTATTGCTCAGCTGTCTTTCTTGATATCACTCAAGCTTTCGATAAAGTATGGCACGATGGCCTTATTTACAAACTCAAACTATTACTGCCTGCAAATGTCTCCTCATTGCTTAGTAGCTACCTCACGAAAAGACAATTTCTCGTACATCACAAGGATTACACAACAAATCCATTGGATATTCACGCTGGCGTTCCTCAAGGAAGCGTTTTGGGTCCCTTACTGTATCTCTTATACACTTCAGATATGCCCAACAATAACTATACATTCATATCGACCTTTGCTGATGATACGGCAATATTGTGCTCTCGCTCTAACCCCATAGAAGCTACTAAACTCCTGCAGACTCATGTCGATTCTCTCGAAATCTGGCTAGCAAAATGGCGTATAAAAGTCAATGAATCAAAGAGCGTACATGTAACCTTCACGCTAAGGCTAGATACATGTCCCCCACTTAAAATTAATGGCCAATCAGTTCCACAATGTTCCTCAACAAAGTACTTGGGTATTCACCTCGACAGAAGGCTGACATGGAAAAATCACATAGAGGCAAAGAAAACTCAGATCAAGCTTAAAATGAATCAGTTATGGTGGCTGTTACACAAAAGATCAAAGTTGAATCTTGAATACAAAGTGCTATTATATAAAGCAATCCTGAAACCAATCTGGACTTATGGTATTCAGTTTTGGGGCACCGCATCTCCCTCTAATATCGAAAAATTGCAGCGAATACAATCCAAGTGTCTGCGAATTATTGTAAATGCGCCTTGGTATATGAGGAACGTTAACATCCATCGAGATTTAAATGTATCCACAATTTCTGAGGAAGTTGCAATGTCCTGCAGAAGCTACATTCAAAAATTACACAATCATCCGAATCCCCTTGCTAGGCAATTGTTGCTGAGCAAGGGGCATCGTCGATTAAAAAGAAAAGACACACTGAATATGCTGTAAAATTGCTACATCTCGCGACTCACCAAATTGTGATGGAACGTAGGGGATATCACATAGTTTTATTTAGTTTGTAAGATTTTAATACTTATTGTTAGTTTCTTGTATAAGAAAGATTCAATAAAAAAAAATAAGCTAAAAAAAAAAAAAAAAAAATGAATTCACAACGATTAATATTCATTCATTTTTATTCAATTTTTGCAAATTTATATAAAAGAATGAAAACGAAATATGATTTCACTCATTTACAGCTCTGATAAGTATATTCTTTAGTCAAATGACAATACATAAAACGAAAAGCACCAACAACAACAAAAATCAATTAATAAAGAAGAAACTAATCAAATCAGTAATACAGTCCCAAGAAAATTTGCACATGCACACAAAATATCATAACTAAATGCACTAGTTGACAAAAGTCAAGACGTTCGAATATGAATATGTACGTACCTACATATAAAATATTACATACATTTATATAGATTATCATACACATCATTTCGATCATCACACATCATGCTTATTGTACACGAGTTGTAGGTATGTATGTATGTATATATATATAGTCAAACCTTGAATGTACCAATAAAAATTGAAAATGAAAACAGAGTTCGATTAAGTATTCCAACACACTTCGATCGTATCAGTTTAGTGGAGCTTGTGATGCTTATAAATTCATTAGTAGTGATTGCAGGACATTGAAACGTTTCAATTATAATATTATAAATCGAACAAACATAGAATAGCTATGGTTTATTTAATAACCACAGAGACGACACCATTATTGATTAATTATGTTCGACACAAAAAGGATATAACTTTTTATTGTAATAATTTTAAATTTAAATTTTAATTTTAAATATTTATACTAAATACACTTGAAACATAAATCGTATATTCACAGCAAATAATTTTGGTGTACGACATGTGCAAGCAATACTCATGTTCTTCGGTATGGCATTCGGTTATTTCTTACGTGTGAATATTTCCGCTGCAATAGTACCAATGACACAAGCATCAGACACAGTATCATATTACGATTGGGATCCATCAACGAAATCACTTATACTGAGCAGTTTCTTTTGGGGCTATGTGATTGCACAGTTACCAGCCGGATTGTTGGCAAAACGTTTTGGTGCTCGCATGGTTTTAGGTATTGCAACAATAATTGCATCCGTACTCACAATATTCCATCCGCTTGCTGCTAGCGGTGGCAATTGGAAAGTTGTGTGTACATTGCGTGTATTAATCGGTTTGACACAGGGTGTACTATATCCATGTATACATACGCTGTTGGCAAAATGGTCACCACGAACTGAACGCAGTTTTTTGGCAACATCTGTGTACTCGGGTGCACAACTCGGTACGGCTCTGATCTTGGCAACAAGTGGTGCTATTTTTAATTCGAGCATGGGTTGGCCGGGTATATTTTATATATCCGGTGGCATAGCATTAGCATGGTCTATTGTATTTCTAATTTTTGGTACGGATACACCAGAAAAATCAACTGTCATCTCAAAGGCTGAACGTGAATATATTGAGAGCTTAACGGGTAGTGGTGCAGAAAGTGAGGTAAGTGGTGGTATTGCATTTGTTTGAAAAAAAAAAACAAAACATTTCCATACGAAAATTATTTTCGTACAAATTTTCTAATGTGAAAGCGGCATGTTTAGTGTTACTTCGTACATTTTATTGATAAAGACTGTTTTTTATGGCGCACCTTAGTCAAGTATCTATTTTATTATTTTTGCAGTAAAGTTAAATCAAAAATGCATTCAAGTATTTTTAAATAGTTATATAAAGAACGAAAATATAGAAGTAAATTTCACTCGAAGCGAATTGCATAAAATATGTTCTCTCACTCTCTCTCTCTCCCTCTCTGTTGATTAAATAGATATTATGACACAAAAGCTTTCAAGAAAAAATGTGTATTTAAAAAAAAAAAAAAGGAAATAATTTCTTTGCACAAAGTCGATACTTGTAATGAGTAATAGTACTTGACTTTAGGTTTATAGCATATGGAGTTCAATATAAGGTTTAGCGAACGCTAACTGACAAATTTGTTAAGAATTGTCGATAGGAAAGCATTCGCGTACTCGATTTATGTGAGAGAGAATCCAAAAAATGAGAGCGTAAAAATTGAAGAGAGACGATAGCTTGTGATAGTAAACATTATGCCATCACTTTCCATCACCTGTAGAAAAAAAAATCGAACTATCAATTACATACTGTGATTGTCAATTTGCATGTTTCTGATAGGTTTCTATTCGTGTACTTTCTGTATATTTTCTCATATCGAGAGTGTAATTTGTTTTTACTCTCTTCATGACAGAAAGTGATGGTAATGTCATTTGATAACTTCCATTTTGTCACAGATTTTATGAGCTCATGAAATAAAAATCGACTCAACTTAGCATCTAATCATTTTAGGGATTTTACTGTATTCACATATTTAATGGCCCGTAGTTATTGATAAAGTTAAGGTTTTAAAATTATAATGTATGGGAAATATGTCCAACAAGTTGGATCTAACTTTAAGATTATCTTAACTTTGACCATAACTACAAGCCAATCGATGCAGAAATCATCCCAATCAAATCAAATTAATATTTTATATATTGTATTTACAAAACACATAAAACACACAAATTTTTTTTTTTTCTTTTTTCTTTTTTTAGACCATGACTATACCTTGGTCATCGTTCTTTACATCGTTACCATTCTATGGTTTAATTGCTGCACACTGCGGTTTTACATGGGGCTTCTATACACTACTCACAGAGATACCGAGTTATATGAGTAATGTATTGCATTTGAATGTCACTTCGAATGCCTTACTCTCGGCTCTACCGTATTTTGTTATGTGGTTAATGTGTCTCATTGTGAGTCCCATTTCGGATATGCTAATCAATCACAATATTTTGGGTGTGACAGCATCACGTAAACTTTTCAATTCAATCGGCCAATGGATACCAATGGCGTGCTTAATTGGTCTCGGCTATATGACAGAAGATCAGAAAACATTGGCCATCACACTGTTGACACTCGGCGTTGGCTTTAATGCTGCTTCATTTTGTGGCTATTTGGTTAATCATATGGATCTTTCGCCAAATTTTGCTGGTCCCATGATGGGTATTACGAATGGTCTCTCAAATCTATTGTCAGTTTTTGCACCATTAGTTGTGGGTGCCATCGTTACTAATGAGGTGAGTATAGGAAAATTGACTAATTAGAAAATGTTTGGTTGTGATGCAATAATACAGGGTGAATCAGTTAAATGAGGAAATGCATATATTTGGCTATAACTCATAAGTCTTAACTTTTTCTGGGTTTTTTTTTTACACAAGCAATGGAGAACAAAAACTTAATTGAGGAAATGAAACAACGCGCAGTGATCATGTCTATTCATGCAAATCACAGCGCTTTAAAAATAGCCAGCTGTACAAAAGATCTTCAGGTCGCGGTGCTTCATAGCCTTAATAATAATAAAAAGCCAATTTTTTGAAAATCGTCCGATCATTTATTTACAAAGATCGCAAGTAGTTGGAAAGCGAAATAAACGTGAGACAGTTCCACATAAAACTTCGGACAACGGAATTTGTCTCCCAAGTTCAGAGTGTTAATAATGAAGACACTTCGAAATCAATAAAAGCCATATTAAAAGACCTTCATGCCTTTGAATGAGCTGTTCCAGCAGGTCATTCACGATGACATTCGTTGCAAGTCGTATGCGATGCGAAGAGGTCAGCTAATGCCTCAGCAAATGAAAGAGCATCGTGTCATCTGCAGAATAAGGCTTTTGAACAATTGAAAGCATCCAGAAACCACGAAAATGATTTGCTTTTTTCATATGAAAATAATTTGGACCAGGATAAAATAATTAAACGAAGAAATGACTGGTGCTTCCGTTTGGATTCTCAGGAGAAGGCAACAGTCATGCTATTGAGAGTGATAAGCAGTGAAGGACATGTCATGAAATCTCACTTCTGTTCCCAGGGTGCAACTGCTTACATTGCTTACAGCTGTTAAGGCTTGGATATGTAGCGTGCGTGGTGGGAGGCCATACGTGTTTTGCTTCCTCACATAAGGCCACGACGACGCGAAAGTTGATGTCTCAAAATCTGTATAACCACATTACACCAAACATTTGGACTACGAGCTCTTCCGATCTCAATCATTTGGATTATTACGTGTGGGGCATTATTAAAATGGAGACTGATAAATATCCTCACAACATAATAACATCATTCACTGCAGCAATAGCCGCAGTAATGACCAACAAGGACGAATACCACTTAATTCGGTCATACCAACGTTCTCGGCAAGGAGTTGAAGCCGTTATTAATTCAAATGGCAATTTTATTGAATGGATCTTTTATTTAGGGGTTAATCCATAAAGAAAGGCTTTCAAACATAATAATTAATAAAGGAGTTTTTAAGTTGTTAAGTTGTGGTGGTGGTTAAGGTTGGTACCGAAGCTCAGTGGTTTGTGCGTTGCCCTTCTGATCTGTAGGTCGTGGGTTCAATCCCCGGCTGAAGCATAACATAATTTAATATCGAAACGGTCTTTCGAACGGCATGAATTGGCAATTTTTCCGGCAGTAACAATTTGCCAAAAATGCTTCTTAAAAGAGCTCTGTGACAAAACTAAGTTAAAGTGCTGTCACAAGGGTTCTGCCGTTCGGAACCGGCTAACATAAGTAGTTCTCTTCCAATTTTAACACGCACAATAGTATTGGAAGAGAAGCTGGGTGGTATCACAATGATCATTTCTGGCCTAAGTATGTTCTCTCAGAGAGAGGGCAGCCACATAACCTAACCTAACATAACCTAAGTTGTTTAAGTTTCGAAATCAGTATGTTCTCATTTAACTGACGCACGACCGTATATGAAAATATTGATATATGGGATTTTTATCTTAGTTAAAACGAAATTGTTATCATGTTGGATTGTTATAGAAATCGCAACCAAATTTTATATGGGCAGATTTTAGAACAAAAGGAACATTGTTTCACCCGACAACATGAATTTTAACTTTTACTAAACCCATATTGACACAATATTATATTACTTTTTTCACAGGAGGATCCCAATCAGTGGCGTTTTGTCTTCTTTATAACTGCAGCAGTTTATTTAGTATGTAATGCGCTATTTGTTATCTTTGGTAAGGCAACAGTTCAGCCATGGAATGATTTGAGTGCAATAAATAAAAAATCATCATCATCGACATCATCATCAACACTGTCACCACCATCGACACCGGTAATAACTGATTCAGCAAAAATCTACAATATTACAACACCGGAACATGGTGGTAGAGAAAATATTGTAGCAGTAGATTAAAAAATGCAGCGTCATAAGTATAGGTACATAGGTGTACACATACTATATGGTACATACATAAGTATATAGATACATACAAGACATATGTATATTGTTTAATTGTTAAATAACTTTTACTTCATTTTTTTGTTTTTGTTTTTGTTGGAACTGATAAAGTATTCTTTAATAATATGAACATATGTATTATATACATTTACAATACTTACTATACATACAAAAATACATATAAATATTTTTATATATGCAACTATTAAAAATATACGAGTTTTAATTGCGTACAACTTTATAGGCGAAAAAATTTTTTAAGTGAACTAATAAATACATTTTTTTTAATTAGCACGCAATACTATATAAATTCCAGCACTTTTTATTCCGAAGATTAGTGGTATTATGTACACCAATCCATGGGAACTTTTTCCATATCACATCTATAAATATGATGCACATAATGTCAATGATGTCAAACAAACATATAATTTACATATCGGAAGAAATCGACATGTTTTGAGGCAATCCATAAATCGACCCAATTTTTTGGCTTCTTCGTAAGAATGGTGTGCTGTTCTTCTAGGCCGTGTGCCATCCATCGGAAAAAGTAGTAATCGGAAGGAGCAATGTCTAGGCTATAAGGAGGATGGGATAAAAATTCCCATTTGAGCGTTTCTAAGTACCCGTTAAAACGTACTTAGAAACATCGCAGCATCTAGCCGAGTATTAAAATGTTGCAAAATAACTTTGTCGTGTCTATTGGCGTATTGTGGCCGTTTTTCTCACAATGTTCTTCTTAAATGGATCAATTTTCGTCGGTACAGGTCCCCTGTGATTGTTTGACACGATTTCAACATCTCATAATAGACCACACCCAGCTGGTTCTACCAAATTCTCGGCATAAATATTCGGCTTGACTGTCGACGATGAGGTATGACCGGGGTATCCATACGTTGCCCGGTCCACGTTGTGGACCCACTTTTCATCGCCAGTTACATATTCGATGCAAAAACCCTTTTCTTTTTTTGCCGTTGAAGCAGTTGTTCACACGTGAAAAAAGCAGCGTTCGACATCTCTTTGCTTCAGTTCATACGGCATCCGATTTCCTACCTTTCAGATAATTACCATTGTGTTTAAACTCAGGCAAGTGGTTGGCTGAGTGAATCCAAGTGTTTTTGTGAATTCATCTTGCATTTGTGATGAGTCTTCGTCGAGCCCTTCCTCCAATTCTTCATCCTCAAACTCTGATGGCGCTCCGGGTAGTACTTTGTCTTCCAAATCAAAATTGCCACATTCAAATCACTTCTGACAGCTAAAACATAGTCACCATAAACTTCCACTACAATACGATGACTTAAGCAATGACGTAAAACTCTCCGCAATAACACATTATTCAGTACAAAAGTTGAAATTTTCGGAGCACACAGAAAGTATGTTCTTTATATGTTTGTCCGAGGCTGAACAGTGTTACAAAGCGCAACATGCTTCGTCTTATTTGGATTCCGGGACACTGCGGTGTCGAAAGGAATGAATTGGCAGATGGTTTGGCCAATGAGGGCTCTGCTGGTACGCCCATATACCCTGAAGCTACATTTGGCGTCAGCTCCGCGTGGATCCAACGATGGATCAAAGACTCGGTGGGCATGATCCACAAGACTCGATGGTCCACTTTGGAGACATGCAGGGCTGCCAAAGTCTTTATGAATGAACTTGACAGCACACGAGCAAACACTCTCCTACGATTAAGGAGGAAGGACCTCAGGATGCTGATTGGGGTCATTACAAGGCACAACACTTGTGGACAACATATGGCCACTATAGGTGTCATCACCGATCCAACATGCCAGTCTTGTGTAGAGAATATGGACACAACAGAGCACTTCCTCTGTCACTGTCTAGCCTTTGCACGAACAACATTGATATTGTTGGGAGGAGATGTTTTTAGCTTGAAAACAGCTCAGTTTCTCCCTCTATCCAATCTTCTTAGATTCATTAAGAGTACTAAGTAGGAAGTCTGAAGTAGAGTAATATTCTACTTCTACTCTATCGCTTCTTTGTATTCTTCTATTTATTTTCCCTTTCCTTTTATTTTATTTTCCATTTCTGGGTTTGAGTACAATGGTTGTTTGACTGAGCGCCCTGGTTATTGTTCTGCTCACCTCTTTCACTTCACTTCACACTTCACATGTTGTTTACACTGCAACGAAATGACAGATATTGAAATAATCATGACACTTCAAAATGACGGTGTTGCCAGATGAAACAATGGAATAATAAACTAGTAATGACAACTGTTAATGACAATTGTGGGTGCCGTAGCTCAGTGGTTAGTGTGTTCGCCTTCTGATCTGTAGGTCGTGGTTCAATCCCCGGCTGATGCATAACAAATTTAATATCGATAAGATTTTTCTTTCGAATGGTACCCACCTGTCGACAAGCAATTGGCAATTCTTCCGGCAGTAACAACTTGCCATGAAAAAGCTTCTAAAAAGAACTCTGTGACAAAGCTTAGAAAAAGTGATGTCACAAGTATTCTGCCGTTCGGAACCGGCTAAAATAAGTAGGTCCCTTCTAATACTGTCCAAATTTAAGACGCACAACAGTAATGGAAGAGAGAAGCTCGGGCAATGAGCCCTTTGGGGCTTTAAGTGCCACATATCTATTTTTTTTTTTAATGATAACTGTTATCAAATCCGCATGAACTTATTTATACTCCCATATATCAAAATGTGTGGGGTCTGAATTTTTATTAGATTTTTGTATTTTAAACCTATAAATTCTTTGCAGAGAAACACTTTGCTGAAAATAATTTAGTACCAAGCCGATTGAAGAAAGTCGTGCTAAATACTTTCATTCTAAAATCTAAATTTAATCTGAATAAAGAATATACTAAGACGTTTCGTGGCCATCTACGAGTAAATCTATTACCTCAGAGTGCGATGAACTGATAAGTAACCTATGAAAAATATTTTAAAAAATTTGTTGTTATATATGGAACTTGTTAAGTAACTTGTACTTCGCCTTTTGTTTAATTTTTCTTTCTTTTTGTTAGAATTGATCAATTATTTTTTAGTGATATGAAAAAATATACATTAAAGAAACGAGTTTTAATTACGTACAACTTTCTGTGGACGGCAATTTTTTCATGAACATATCAGAAAATACTAATAAATACAAAAAATTATAAGAATAACAATAAGCACGCAGTATTTTATAGATGCGAGTACATGCAAACATTTTTTATTCTGAAGGTTAGGGACATACTACGTACTCCTTCAAGGAAAATTTTTCCATTTCACGCCTATGAACACATGAACATGATAAGATGATGTCAATCAAACATATGTATAATTTATGTGCATAAATGTGCATATACCCACATACTCTGTCATATTGCTTGATTTTTGCAATTAATTATATTACTATTTATATGATGAGAATATTTCTTTTGCATTAAATGCTATTGTTTGTCGAACTCAAAAAACTGCAATGAACCGTTCATCTTGAAAATTGATTTCACTTAATACAATAATAATACGAGACTAGGTCAATAAGTCCCTGAATATTGTAAAGAGCAACACCCTATTCGACAAATTAACGTTTTATTTTATAGGCTCGTTTTTTCTGCATTTACTGATGGGCTACCTATCGAGTTGTTTAAGATCGACCGGAGGCGATAAGCGGCTCAACCGAATACACTAACTCATAACCCGAATATGGTCGAACGAAAGCATGTCCCATGATTGGAGTTTCAGTGTTCTCTGTCTCGTACATAAGAAAGGAGACCTTACAATATGCGCCAACTACCGTGGTAAAGTCTTTTGAACATGGCATACAAGGTCTTACCGTGCGTACTGCGTGCTCAGCTACCAACCTGATTGGATGTTATCAGTGTGGCTTCAGACCTAATAGATCCACCATTAACCAGATTACCACCTATTTGTTGGTTATAAAACCACTTTCGACAGTCCGACAATGTCCGATGAATGCACTGTATAGCTCCAGATTGGGAAAAACCTCTCCACGCCATTTAATACTAAACACACAAGGCGTCATTACAGTATTCTCAGAGTTGGAAAGAGAATCGCGTCAAATGGGTCTTACGGCGAACGAGGCAAGACGAAGTACCTAGCGTAAACAAACAAAGAGTCCATTCGTCTTGAATAGTACGTCACTGTTGACAACTATACTTTTGAAGTAATGAAGGACTTTGTCTGTCTTGGAACTAGCATTTGGGCAAGAGTCTCATCATGCCTGTCCTTAAATATGGCGACGAAGCTTTGCGAATTTCCACTTCAGCTGAAAAAAATCTTGGAGTTTTCGAGAGAATAGTCCTATACAAGACGTTTGGACCTATTTGCGTTGGTGACCAGTATCGAATAAGGTGCAACTATGAGCTGCATGCAGATACCGACATAATAAAGCATTCAAAATTCAGCCGTTGTGCTGGCTAGGTCATGTCAAGCGAATGGAAGAATACGCTCCAGCTAAGAAGGTGTTATATTCCGAACCAGCTGGTGGACGACGTAGTTGAGCCACACCTAACCTCCGTTGGAAAGACCAAAATACTGTAGAACTTTTGCGGAGCAGCCAATAGACTGAGGAAATAGTCACAAAAAGCTAAATCTGGAGAATAAGCTGTATGAGATCGCCATCGCTACTGTGCGCTACTTGTGCGCCGGTGCGTTGTCCTGGTAGAAAAAAGCATTTTTCCTCAAAGGTAAGCAATGTGATTGACATTCCATACCGTGGTCTCTGGTATGCTATTATGGGTCCACGTTTCGTCCACAAACACTAAATTGAATTCACTGATCCATGCGATAAGTTTGTAGTCCCTTCAAGTCCGCGCATCTTCACTCGCCGATCGTCCAATGTCATACTGTCGTATTTAATTGACTATTTAAGTGGTGCGAACCTCAATTTGCTCGTAGGCAGATTTTTGAAATGACTATCACAATAAAACTCTTTAACAGAATAAGGGTGCATTCGTTTAAAAGATGGATCTTAATAAGCAAAATATTTTTTTTGCCCATCTTATTATTACGATATTCAGAAACTCATTAACTCACCCTCGTAATAATGATGTGGTTTTGTAATCAGCTTTCACAGATACGAGTTTTAACGAGTATTATGCGAGGAATAAAAAAAAACACTTTAATAATAGACATGGAAATAAAAGACAAATTTAATAAACTGTCAACTTTCATCCGACAAAAGTTGAGGCTGAAAGATGAATTTCATTAGAAGAATGCATACGCGTAATAGGTTTAAGATCGCGAGACGAAATTTTGTTCCATGAAAGGCGATTATAATAATATCAAGCACGATTTTTTACTTGTACAAATAGTTTAAACTTTATGAGATTTTTGTATTTTTATTTGTTATTTTTTTAAAATTATTCAAAGTTTTACATATTTGAAAACAATTCCCAAAGACCTTGATACCACTAAAAATGCCAAATTTCATTTGCAGAAAATATCTTTGCAAATAAATGTAAACGTGCTGTTTTTCATCAAATTATTTATCAGATAATACTATGATATTCATAAATCTGAAATTATCTAACAAATATTTGCATAGATATCGTTAAAGTTTCTAGATAGTTTGTTGTTGATTTTATTGCTAGAGATGAAAAGAAAAGTTATAAATACATAGTTATCTTACGATTTCTGAACATTGTAAAAAATTTTAAATGACTAAAACAAAAGGTTTCATATTGAAATGGTGCCTATGGAATTTTTAAATTTTTTTTCTTTGTTTTTTCTACTTTATTAACATTTGTAAAAAGATAATTAGCTGCTGGTATTTATTAAGTAAATAATATACATAGTAAGTACTTTGTAATGCTATGCAAGATATCAAGTAAATATGTTTGAATATTTATTTAACTTTTGTTTGTAAAATACGTTGTTCCTCTAATTTTTGATTGATACGACGCGGTACGAAATGCGTACGTGTTACTGTCCATATTGATATAACCCAACTTAAGATAATTGTAGCATAGAGTATAGGCGGATATGCTTTTTTATTACCGATTGGTATTTTTGCACTCAATGTAGACTTTAATTGATAATCTACATTTATAATTTTCCAATCACAATTCGCATCCCCCGTAATTGATGCATCATCATCTTCATTATTGTTAGCGTATTGTGTAAATGTACTAAGATCATGTTGTAAACAATATTTAATATTTGGATTCTGTAATAGTTCGTTGCCAATAAAATCATTATCATTGTCTGGACAATTCATATACATTTGTGGTGCAGCTATATCGACAGTCACAGAAGTTCTAAAATGAAGCAAAGATATTTTGAGCAATATTAGGAAATATTAGATTAATATCAGATACTTTTTATCACTTGGTGCATGATAACGGAAATGTATTGGTAATTTAATACTCTCTGTTATCTTTGGCATTCCCTTCAGCAGCACTGTAAATGGTTGTGCCTTCTCTGTTGGCACTTCAATATCAACAAATTTTGGATAAATTGCATTTAGCTAAAAATCAAATTCTTAGTAATGTGTTAAGTTCTTTATGTAAACAAATGAGTATATATATTGTATAATTTATACCTTTTTTAATCGTTTTAAATCATCCAGTTGATCTACACTGACATACACTGCGGCTGGCAATGATTGCTGTAGCACATATTCACATTCTTTGCCCGCTAATGGATAATCGAATTGTACACTATATGACAAATCTCTGTTTGATATCGTAATAAGGAAAATTAGAAATATAAGAAATAATTACTTATAAATTAACAAGCATTCTTGTTTACCGATGCAAGCCGGTATCGCTCAGTTCAATGCTTACTATCGGTTTATGTATAATATTGCATTGATATAACACTGGTTGTAAAATTAATAAAATATAAAATGTCGTTGTTGAAATGCTCATTTTCTAAGCAAATTTTTCATATAAATCTATAGAATAAATAAAAAATTCAATTTAATACAAATTTGTAAATAAAAATATTTCTACAATGCCTAATCAGAATGAAAATACCAATGTCAAAATCAGCTGTTCTAAGACATTTGCGAAGAGAGAGCTAAACGAAGAATAGAGAATAAAGCAAAGAATTGTAAAAATGAAAATAAAGTTATCGCATGGTCAGTACTTACTACCTTATCACTCATTTCGAACTTTTGTTCATTCGACGAACCGATGTTTCAACCAAGGTGAAGGCGCTGTGCAAAATGTAAACAAACGGTCCCTTAATTTCAATCCAATTCATTAATTGACTTTAATGCATCATAGTGCACTTGACAGAACTGGACGAAAATATATAACCAATTGGTCTGGTTGTTGATATACAGAAATTAAAGGGTGTATAGAACAGAGAAATCGATTATAATTATGTATTGACAATTATACATATACACAAAATATTGTACAAAATTCAAAAATTTTAGTAGGTTATTCTTCGTTATCGTGTTACCGTGCTGTTACTATGACAAACTTTAATCGTCTGATTCTTCAACATTTCTCTAATAAACTTTAAAAATTATCTATTTATCACTTTCACTCTCCTACTTTTTTTCTTTTCCTCAACTACACTATTTAGTTTTAAGTTATTACTTGAATTTTTAAGTAATTTGTTGTTAATTTTTTATACGAGAAATTGTTAGTTTGTATTTTCTTTTCGCATGTTGCCCTTCAGTGAAAGCAACTAGATAGAGTAGCCAGTCGTAATAGAGGCATTAAAACGAGTAATACTATATTTCGCTACTTTCATTACAAACATATAAGTGTTCATTACACAGTGAGATAAAATCCAAAGAGGCAAATATTATTATATTTTTCATTTTTTAGTAATTTTTTTGAACATTTTAGATTTATAACAAAACCTCTGATAGAATTGGGAAATTCTTCACATTTCTTATTTTGAATGGAGCGAGTGATAAGTTACAACAAACTGAACAAATTGCAACTGAACTTAGTTGCATACGAGCCCACAAATTTCCTCGGTTGCCATCAATACGAATTTGTTGTCACAGGCAGCTGAACTAAATTAAGTTGCCAATGTACAATCTTTCCATAAAACCTTTCATTTTATTTAATAAGTTTACAAATAATAATTATATTGATATGTTTTACTCCTTTGTTTGCTGTTTCCCATAAATGTCAGAGCCTTCACGTGCCAATTTATCAGCCATTTCATTTCCTTTGATACCCTTGTGAGCTTTCACATAATTCTAAAAATAGCATATTTGGTAAGCAAAAAAAAAAAAGAATGCACAATCACTAATATCTTACCCATTTCACATATAAATCGTTACGTTGAAGTAATTGATCCAGCTCTTTAAAATCTACAACATTCTTTACGGGTTCACCATTTTTTAAACGCCAATTTTTCCTCTTCCAAGCTACAACCCATCCGGTAATAGCACGAATGAGAAATTGTGAATCAGTACTAATGCATAATTTTTGTACGCCCACGCCAATAGCAGCTTTAATCGCATATATAGCAGCTTGAATTTCACCAACATTATTGGTAACACGTCCATTCACAGGTTTAGCTGTGTTACTAAAAATATTCCAGTAATTAAACCAAAACTTATGTTTCAAAACTCTCAATTCTTGCTTACAGTTTATGATTCTCGCCAAAATATACCCCGAAACCAGCGCGAGCATTTGTGGTGCCATTATTTATACATGAACCATCTGTATAGACAATAACATATCCTTCGGAATCGATTTGGAACTCATAACCCCCAATTTTTTTCACACCCACAGGTTCCCATATCTTAGATTCGATTTTGGCTACTTTCGATGAAACATATGAAGAAGCAGAGTTTCCTTTGCGTTTCAATTTAATTTCCGAGGCTTCTGTTGTTTTTTTTGCGCTCTCTTCCACTGCAGTCATAGCCGCTACCTAAATATTAATATATGTATATTGATTAATGATATTAAATAATTTTATCAAAAATATTTTACTAATTCAGTATCGAGTAATTCATCTTCAAAATTATCACCATCACAGTCTGGCCAGAATTCTTCTATTGTGTTATTATTTGTTGATTTTTCTTTATCTTCCTCATTTGACGTTTTTTCTTTCCAATCTGCACATCCTTTCTTTCCCAGCGGAACAGCAACATTTTGTGGTGAGAAGCATGTTGATTTGTTGTTGCTGAATTTACACGTACCATTTGTTAATTCTATGAAAGATTCTGCTTCCTCAAGTTTTGTAAATTTTTTATATTTGGCACCTTTAAATCCTTTCACTTGTTCTTCACATTTTGCCCTAAAATTTTTATTGTACTTTATTGTTTATGCATTTTATGAAATATGTATGTGCTCTAGCGATTCTTACCATGTATCATAAATTCCGATTTTATGTCCACGTGCGACCGCATAGAAAGACATTGTACGATACGTAATATTTAAACTTCTAAATGCATTCCGAACTAAATGCATGAGTTGTTAATAAAAAAAAAAATTGTTTTGAAATCACAAGCTATATGTTTTTCTTATTGTCTTGTGTTTACATATTTCTATGCTCATGAAGTTTTCATATTAGGTTTGTTCCCCTATTACCATCGCTTTCTGTCACTGATAGAGTAAAAAAATTACGTTCTCAATATGAGAAAATATACAAAAAGTATGCGATCTGAAAATTATGAGAAACTCGCAAATTGGTATTCACAATAAGTAATTGACAGTTCGATTTTTTTTTATATAGATGGTGGAGGAAAGAGATTTTTACTATTACAAACGATCAGCTCTCTTCAATTATTACGCTCTCATTTTTGGATTCTCTGTCACATAACTCGAGTACGCGGACATTTTTTTGACGACAATTGTTGAAAGTTGTTTGGTACGAAGAAACCTCTTGTTGTCATATTTGAGTTCAAGGTAATCAGCTGTGTTTGCAATTAGGTCTGTTCACTTGTGAACAATTGGTGGCAGGAAAACGTCCAACTACTTACTTTATGTGTCCGTGAATCTAAAAATTGTAGCGTAAAAATGCAAAAAGAGTTGAACGTTTATACAGGACAAGGCGTCTTATACAGGTAACATAAGGGCAACAGCTGGTTTTATTTTTTTAAATTTAGTGTGACCCCGGAATAGTCAAACATTGTTTATCTTTTTGTTTATTTACATTTCATTCAATATTTAATTTAATTCTCTAATTGACAAATTTTTCATTTCGTGTTGTGACATTCTAAAGGTTTTAAGTAACAACAAAATATATGGGATTCATATTCGATATGCCTTGATATAGGAAAATGTTTTTTTATTACTATATATTTATAATCGGATTGCAGGATAACCTCAGTCACAAAAACACAAATAACATTCGTTAAACTCAAATTTTATTCATTTTTTTAATAATATAATCCAAAAAAATGTAAATATACAGATGCATAAATAAATACGACATATCAAAAGAATGGAAAATCAAAATCACAATCTAAACTGCCATCCAAATCCTTTGTTGGATGCAACATTAAATATTCTTCTTTACCAATGGAAGCCAATGCCTTACTACGCAGTAGCCAGTGGACATAATACAGGAGTTTTTAAAAGTTGGGTTGAATGTGAACGGCAAGTGAAGGGTTATAGTGGAGCAAAATTTAAAAAATTCAAATCACTTGCTGAAGCTGAACAATTTATTGTGCAAGCACAAGTATTGAAACAGGAGCCAGTGGAAACAGCTTGTTCTAGCTCCAAGGGTAACACGAAAGGTAGTTTTAGTAAAGCCTGTGCAAGTACAAAAATGGGAGCTAAAAAATTGGAAGATATAAGAGCATCGAAAGAAAATGTTAAAGAAGAAGTTACCGAAAAAAGTGTAATTCCGGTTAAGAAGGGTCCATTTGAGTGTCCCGATTACATTTCACTATCTTCGGCTGATGAAAGCATAAAGGAAGAGTATAATGATGACAATTTAAATACCAGTCAATGGTTTGAAGACAAAGAAGGTGACGAGGATTTGGTAAGTGATTTGTGGAATCTTGTGTAAACAGCTTTGTTATGGCTGACCAACATTTTGTTTTGAAGCTTGTAGCTTTGTCCGCATTACAAGAGTATCCAGATAAAGTACCTGAAACAGAAATGAAAAAAAATTTACCCGCTACAAATCAACGAAATTATTCAAAATCTACTCTTAGACGTGTTAAAATTGGTTCCTTCCAATTCCATGTAGATGATGAAGATTTTGTTCAAGTTTACATTGGTGGTTATTGTGAAAATATTGGCAGCTGGGATTGTATGGCTGGATTCGGGGTATATTTCGGTGATAAACACCCATTGTAAAAATACATATATTCAATATCATTTTATTTGATTAAATTTGAGTATATTATAGAAACGCATCAGAAGCAGCCACTGGACGTATTACACGCAATGTCGGTGATATTCAAGCTGCATTACATGCAATAAAAACTGCAATGGATGTGGGAATAAAAAAGATTTGTATTCATACTAATTCCGAGTTTTTACTGAAAGCAGTTACATCATGGTTATATTTTTGGAAAACAAATGGTTGGCATACAAATAAGGGTAAAGTTGTACAAAATCGGAAGGAACTAGAGAAATTGAATGATTTACTTAACGATGACAATATCGACATCAAATGGGTGTGCATCATATCTATATATCTATAGTTTGTGATTCTTATAAATAATATCTTTTTCATTAAATATTTAGCATGATGTTACAGGTGATCGTGACGCTGCAAAAGCAATGCGTGAAGTACGCAAATTGGCTTCCATTGGTAAAGAAGAATATTTAATGTTGCATCCAACAAAGGATTTGGATGGCAGTTTAGATTGTGATTTTGATTTTCCATTCTTTTGATATGTCGTATTTATTTATGCATCTGTATATTTACATTTTTTTGGATTATATTATTAAAAAAATGAATAAAATTTGAGTTTAACGAATGTTATTTGTGTTTTTGTGACTGAGGTTATCCTGCAATCCGATTATAAATATATAGTAATAAAAAAACATTTTCCTATATCAAGGCATATCGAATATGAATCCCATATATTTTGTTGTTACTTAAAACCTTTAGAATGTCACAACACGAAATGAAAAATTTGTCAATTAGAGAATTAAATTAAATATTGAATGAAATGTAAATAAACAAAAAGATAAACAATGTTTGACTATTCCGGGGTCACACTAAATTTAAAAAAATAAAACCAGCTGTTGCCCTTATGTTACCTGTATAAGACGCCTTGTCCTGTATAAACGTTCAACTCTTTTTGCATTTTTACGCTACAATTTTTAGATTCACGGACACATAAAGTAAGTAGTTGGACGTTTTCCTGCCACCAATTGTTCACAAGTGAACAGACCTAATTGCAAACACAGCTGATTACCTTGAACTCAAATATGACAACAAGAGGTTTCTTCGTACCAAACAACTTTCAACAATTGTCGTCAAAAAAATGTCCGCGTACTCGAGTTATGTGACAGAGAATCCAAAAATGAGAGCGTAATAATTGAAGAGAGCTGATCGTTTGTAATAGTAAAAATCTCTTTCCTCCACCATCTATATAAAAAAAAATCGAACTGTCAATTACTTATTGTGAATACCAATTTGCGAGTTTCTCATAATTTTCAGATCGCATACTTTTTGTATATTTTCTCATATTGAGAACGTAATTTTTTTACTCTATCAGTGACAGAAAGCGATGGTAATAGGGGAACAAACCTAATATGAAAACTTCATGAGCATAGAAATATGTAAACACAAGACAATAAGAAAAACATATAGCTTGTGATTTCAAAACAATTTTTTTTTTTATTAACAACTCATGCATTTAGTTCGGAATGCATTTAGAAGTTTAAATATTACGTATCGTACAATGTCTTTCTATGCGGTCGCACGTGGACATAAAATCGGAATTTATGATACATGGTAAGAATCGCTAGAGCACATACATATTTCATAAAATGCATAAACAATAAAGTACAATAAAAATTTTAGGGCAAAATGTGAAGAACAAGTGAAAGGATTTAAAGGTGCCAAATATAAAAAATTTACAAAACTTGAGGAAGCAGAATCTTTCATAGAATTAACAAATGGTACGTGTAAATTCAGCAACAACAAATCAACATGCTTCTCACCACAAAATGTTGCTGTTCCGCTGGGAAAGAAAGGATGTGCAGATTGGAAAGAAAAAACGTCAAATGAGGAAGATAAAGAAAAATCAACAAATAATAACACAATAGAAGAATTCTGGCCAGACTGTGATGGTGATAATTTTGAAGATGAATTACTCGATACTGAATTAGTAAAATATTTTTGATAAAATTATTTAATATCATTAATCAATATACATATATTAATATTTAGGTAGCGGCTATGACTGCAGTGGAAGAGAGCGCAAAAAAAACAACAGAAGCCTCGGAAATTAAATTGAAACGCAAAGGAAACTCTGCTTCTTCATATGTTTCATCGAAAGTAGCCAAAATCGAATCTAAGATATGGGAACCTGTGGGTGTGAAAAAAATTGGGGGTTATGAGTTCCAAATCGATTCCGAAGGATATGTTATTGTCTATACAGATGGTTCATGTATAAATAATGGCACCACAAATGCTCGCGCTGGTTTCGGGGTATATTTTGGCGAGAATCATAAACTGTAAGCAAGAATTGAGAGTTTTGAAACATAAGTTTTGGTTTAATTACTGGAATATTTTTAGTAACACAGCTAAACCTGTGAATGGACGTGTTACCAATAATGTTGGTGAAATTCAAGCTGCTATATATGCGATTAAAGCTGCTATTGGCGTGGGCGTACAAAAATTATGCATTAGTACTGATTCACAATTTCTCATTCGTGCTATTACCGGATGGGTTGTAGCTTGGAAGAGGAAAAATTGGCGTTTAAAAAATGGTGAACCCGTAAAGAATGTTGTAGATTTTAAAGAGCTGGATCAATTACTTCAACGTAACGATTTATATGTGAAATGGGTAAGATATTAGTGATTGTGCATTCTTTTTTTTTTTTGCTTACCAAATATGCTATTTTTAGAATTATGTGAAAGCTCACAAGGGTATCAAAGGAAATGAAATGGCTGATAAATTGGCACGTGAAGGCTCTGACATTTATGGGAAACAGCAAACAAAGGAGTAAAACATATCAATATAATTATTATTTGTAAACTTATTAAATAAAATGAAAGGTTTTATGGAAAGATTGTACATTGGCAACTTAATTTAGTTCAGCTGCCTGTGACAACAAATTCGTATTGATGGCAACCGAGGAAATTTGTGGGCTCGTATGCAACTAAGTTCAGTTGCAATTTGTTCAGTTTGTTGTAACTTATCACTCGCTCCATTCAAAATAAGAAATGTGAAGAATTTCCCAATTCTATCAGAGGTTTTGTTATAAATCTAAAATGTTCAAAAAAATTACTAAAAAATGAAAAATATAATAATATTTGCCTCTTTGGATTTTATCTCACTGTGTAATGAACACTTATATGTTTGTAATGAAAGTAGCGAAATATAGTATTACTCGTTTTAATGCCTCTATTACGACTGGCTACTCTATCTAGTTGCTTTCACTGAAGGGCAACATGCGAAAAGAAAATACAAACTAACAATTTCTCGTATAAAAAATTAACAACAAATTACTTAAAAATTCAAGTAATAACTTAAAACTAAATAGTGTAGTTGAGGAAAAGAAAAAAAGTAGGAGAGTGAAAGTGATAAATAGATAATTTTTAAAGTTTATTAGAGAAATGTTGAAGAATCAGACGATTAAAGTTTGTCATAGTAACATATATATATTTTTAAGTGCAACTGTTATTCCCGGAATTATTACCGAAATTATTTCTTGATGCTATACAACAAAAAATTCTCACACTTTACCAATTTCTCAAAGAACAGTTTACCAGAAGTACCCTTATTGCATCTAACTCCTGAAATCCAATGTCCATAATTGGGACGTTGCTTAAATAGTGCCTGTGGCTCTATAATTATTTAAAAACTATTTATGTTTGTAATTTTTATTTACATGACAAATATGGTGGTTCAAAGCCTGTAAAAACTCCACGACGGCTATTAGGCTATTAACAGCACGCTAATCAAACATATATATACTTCACTATACCTTCGGAGCTTCCTTCAAGTGGTTACAAACATCTGACCGAAATGAATATGCTAAGTACTCATGCACGGAATAAAAATAACTACATAGCGATATGAGCAAAACCTCAAAATCTGGTAGCACTACAGTCTGGTGCTATAATACGATTCTATTCATTCGTGCAGACCCTTGTTGTATATGTCGGCAGTCAGCTGATTATTATCAATTATTGTGAATAAGACGGTCGTTTTCAGGTAAATTTTCGGCACCACATAAAATGATTAAATAAATATATATAATATAATATATATATTTAATAAATATATATATAATAAATACTTAAAAAAAAAACAGAGAGATGAGTTATCCACCACCTTTACCACCACTTCCGCCGTTGCCGCCGCCTCCACCACCACCTCCAGGTGTTGCACCGTCTCAACCACCATTGCCAAAACCAGTGACACCAAATTACATCCAGGAACCTCCGCCGCCTATTCCAACTTATTATCCATATCCACCACCAACTCTACAACATCCAGCTGCGACATCGGTGCCACCACCGCAGCCCCCCTATAGCTATGCTTATACACAGCCACCGCCAGTAACTCCAACTGGTGGCAATGCACCAGCACCACCAGTGTTAGTTCAACATTATGGTCATGAAAATAGTACGTATGGTACGTATAGCGGCTATGAATATAGTGGATACGAATATGGATCATACGAGGGTTACTATTATAACAGTCGCTACAGCAGTGCTGCAAGCTCTAAGACGTACAGTCATCACGGTGGAGAATATAATAAAAGATATTCAAGTCGTCCACATCAGAGTTATAGTCGCACCACATATAGTGACGCTTACAAAGCACATAGTATAAGCAAGCAAATTGACGAGAGGTAAGTTAAAATGTTAAATTCGCATTAAATATCGCAGTTATTTTACTTCTCACTTCTTAGAGCACAGTCATACACACATTCCACTCGTTCGTATCGTGAAATTGAACGAAATCGAGATCGGGACTCGAATAGTGAGCGCCCGAGAATACAGAAACCCGAAACAGAACGTGACCGCCTGTTAAAAAGTTGGCGTTCCAATTATTGTGAGACTCCAGAAGACATTGCAAAGAAACTAGCTAAATTGGCAGAGTTAGACGAGGATTCACGTGAAGTATGGTTACGTTCATCACCGGCAGATCCATATTATCGGCGAACGAATACAGTTAATGAAGTGATAGCCACAGCACGCTTGGAGGCGCTTTGTAATCTCTTCAATGAGGAACTGATAGAACGTTCTGAACGTGTACGAGCAACATTGGCTCCGTACGAACCGCCACCGCGTAAACCACGACGACGTCTATGCAAGCATAAATCAGAGGTGTGTTCCTCATCATCGAATGATTCATCTGACGATGAATTCAACCTCGAACAAGATTGTTGTATGGAAGAATTGTCACGCAAACTGCAGCATCCATATCGTATACATCCTGATTTGTGGCACAATGATGCCGGTGAAATGAATGACGGACCGCTTTGTCGCTGTTCGGCGAAATCGCGTCGCATAGGTATACGTCACGGCATCTATCCGGGCGAAAATGGATATCTCAAGTGTAAAATGAATTCAAATAATGCATCGAATTTGCACCACTATCGCATTACAATATCGCCACCGACGAATTTTCTCACCAAAACTCCGACAATCATTAAGCATGATGAACACGAGTTTCTCTTCGAAGGGTTCTCACTGCTATCGCATGTGCCATTGGGCGATTTGCCCACCTGCAAGGTTATACGATTCAATATCGAATATACGATATTGTATGTGGAAGAGAAAATGCCCGAAAATTTTACAATTAATGAGTTGGATCTATTCAGTAAGTGCGTGATAGTCTCCTGTATCACATTTCTTTAATTCAGTTGATTTATTTCAATTTCAGGCAAATATTTCTTTCATGAATTACTCGAGTTGATCGATTTTTCGCTGTGGCCCAGTGGCATTAGCACCGAGGAGACTTGTCCAGCATTTCATTTCTTGCCACGCTTTGTACGTGACCTTCCAGATAACGGCAAAGAGGTGCTTGCCATGTGTGAGGTGCTCAAGTATTTACTAGATAGTGCAGCGCCACTTGTAGATCGTGAGCACTTGAGTAGTCTCAACGAGATCGCTCAGCACGATTGGCAAGACTATGTCGATTTCATTAAAGGCATGTTGGTGACGAAACCAGGCTATAAACCGTGCTCAGTACGTGTCGATCAACTCGATCGCAATGTCTCCGATCTGCCGGAATGCTTTGATAAGGATGAGGGTGTTGCGCATCCGGCTATTGTTCATTTTGGCATACGACCACCACAACTGAGTTACGCTGGTAATCCGGAGTATCAGAAGGCGTGGCGCGAATATGTAAAATTTCGTCATTTAATGGCGAACATGTCGAAGCCTTCGTTTAAGGACAAACGCAAACTGGAGGAGAAAGAGGCACGCTTGCAAGAGATGCGCACTCAAGGCCGTATGAAACGAAATATTACTGTGGCGGTCAGCTCGAAAGGCTACTATCGAACGGGCATCATGTGCGATATGGTCCAGCATGCAATGTTAATACCAGTATTGACCGGACATTTGAGATTTCACAAATCACTCAATTTGCTGGAGCAAAGTATCGATTATAAATTTAAGAATAGGTATAATTGTGTTAAATTTTCATTTATTCCCCATGTAACAACATTAAATCATTTGTATTTACATATTTACAGATATTTATTGCAACTTGCCTTAACACACCCCTCGTATAAGGAAAACTATGGCACAAATCCGGATCATGCACGCAATTCCCTCACAAATTGTGGCATACGTCAGCCCGAGTATGGCGATCGTAAAATACACTATATGAATACACGAAAGCGTGGCATCAATACGCTCATTAATATAATGTCACGTTTCGGCAAGGAGTATGAGACGATGTCCAATATAACCCACAACGAACGTTTGGAATTTTTGGGCGATGCTGTAGTCGAATTTCTCAGCTCGATTCATTTATTCTTCATGTTTCCCGAATTGGAAGAGGGTGGTTTGGCAACATATCGTGCTGCCATTGTACAGAATCAGCATTTAGCTCTGCTGGCCAAGAAGCTACATCTGGAACAATTCATGTTGTACGCTCATGGTTCGGATTTATGTCATGAACTCGAGTTGCGGCATGCAATGGCAAATTGTTTTGAAGCTCTGATGGGCGCTTTACTGCTTGATGGTGGCATTTCAGTGGCAGATAATGTTTTTATGAATGCTCTTTTCATGGAAGACGATGTGTTGCGAGATATTTGGAAAAATTACCCAGAACATCCATTGCAAGAACAGGAACCGCTCGGTGATCGTCGTTGCATTGCTTCATATCCGCTACTGCAGGAACTGACAAAGTTCGAAGATGCGATTGGTATTCAATTTAAGCATATACGTTTGTTAGCGCGCGCCTTTACGGATCGTTCAATCGGCTTCACACATCTCACGCTTGGCTCCAATCAACGTTTGGAGTTTCTCGGCGACACAGTATTGCAACTGATCTGCTCCGAGTTTTTATATCGACATTTTCCCGAACATCATGAGGGTCATTTGTCACTTTTGCGTTCGTCACTCGTCAATAATCGAACACAGGCTGTGGTCTGTGATGATCTGGGCATGACGAAATATGCGGTGTACTCAAATCCGAAGGCAGAACTGAAAACGAAAGATCGTGCTGATCTCTTGGAAGCATTTCTAGGTGCGTTGTATGTCGACAAGGGTCTGTTGTATTGCGAGCAATTCTGTCACGTTTGTCTATTTCCACGATTACAAATGTTCATCATGAATCAGGATTGGAATGATCCGAAATCAAAATTACAACAATGCTGCCTAACACTTCGCACCATGGACGGTGGTGAACCGGATATTCCCATTTATAAAGTAATCGAATCGATTGGGCCGACCAATACACGCGTCTATACAGTTGCTGTGTACTTTCGGTCCAAACGTTTAGCCACAGCAACTGGTTCGTCCATACAGCAAGCCGAAATGAATGCAGCCAAGCAGGCTTTGGATAACTCACGTGATCTATTTCCGCAATTAGATCATCAAAAACGTGTCATTGCCAAGAGTATCAAGAAGCAGACAGGTGGCGATATGAATCCTGAAATAGGTAATCTCTTACAGGCGAATCGTAAACCCATGGCATTGGCTGCCATGGAGGATGAATCACATTTACCAAAGCAGTATCGCGTACGAGAGGATATTTCGAGTGATGAGTTACCTGAAGAGGATGATGACGATGACAACAATGATGATGATGGTGGTGGCAAAGTCAATGGTATTGATGCCGGTGATGATAATGGAAAAGCTTCAAGTGGTATGCATCATCTATATATATATATATATTACTGGTCTCTTTCATTGCTAATTTCCTTTATAGATTCTTCAAGTGATGGTGATAGCTCATCAAGCATGAGTTACGACAATGTATCTAGGCGATCGTCTACTGACACAACAGCAAGACGCAAACGTAAGAAACGATGTGCAAAGGGTAAATCGACTTTAATGGCAGCAAAGAAATTCCGAGATAATAACTCACTGCCGCAGCAAGAGCAAAAAATCTGTGAAGATGTTAGCAGCGATGAGTGTTTCGATGATGCCGTTGTAGAACCAACAGTGTCGAGTGCAAGCAGCGAAACAAAAAACGTTAATATTAAGCCAATACTGCCTGACTTGAAGGACTTAGTTGAAGATGTTTCATCTAATTCTGACTTGGAATCAGGTGAATTAAGTAATTGATGAAACAATGAAATAAGTATGCTGTTAAAAGACTTACAGGATAAGATAATGACTAAATAGAAATCATGTTATATCAATTTATTGAGTGTGTATGTATGTGTAGGCTTGAAATATGACATTGTTTTTATTTGCTTCTCTGTAAATCATATCATTGAAAAATTTATTACGAAACAAATGTAATTTATCATGGCTCAAAATAAAATCACATAAAATATTCATAATAATATCAACAACGTGGAAGGAAATTAGCATTATTGCTTGATGAGGTTGTGTTTATGGATGAAATTTATAATTCATACAAAAATTGAAAAATCATATTTTATGCCTTTTTGTTATGGTATTTTAACATTGTGGACTTTTCAAAATATTAAAGACAAAAAAATAATCATAATCACTCCTATTACGGTGGTCGATCCATGTAAACATTTGCATCGCCAAATTAAGCAAATGTGTAATTGTTTTAATTGATTGCCAATCCATGACAAAAGTTACTTAAATCAGAAATAGATCATAAACTCAATGGCCGGCAATCGCAATAGGTTTGAATAACAATAAATTTAAAAGATATCCTATATAAAGAAACTTAAAAGCTGAACGCTACATGTTTATGTACACTTTGTGGAAAGTGTTCACTTGAATAGCGAAAGTCTTCGACTTGAAAGACGACCTCCATTGCAAATGGCACTTTGTATAACTTTCATTTCAGGCAACGAACCAATATCACCACGTGCTGCCACTGCTGGTATAGATCCTAGAATACGTCGTGCTACACGTTGTATATCGCCGGCTCTTATTTTATCTACGAGATGAAATAAATTCCAATATAATATAATATTAAACCACTCAACTTCATCGAAAACTTACCAATCTCATTGATGAAATGTTCAGGTCGTTTACGATGTCCGGTAGCTAACACTTGCCGTCCAACATCCTCAAAGACTACTGGCCGTGATTCCAAATTCATTAACAACATCGATTGCAATTGTATTTTTGAACGACTCAATTCCTCACTACCAGGCTCGCTTGCCATATTTACTAATTCACGTGATATCACTTCAACCATCTCGTGTACATGACTTGGCGGCGCACTCGCGTGTATACAAAAGAGACCAGAATCGGCATATGCATGATTATATGCAGTAGCACTGTACATCCAGTGATAACGATTCAAAACATTCGTATAGAGACGTGAGTACATGCCTTTGCCTGGGCCACCAGCCGAAAATGACCCACCACCACCCATCATTATGTTCAATACGCATAGCGCAACAAAATCTTCATCCTGATGTGAGCAACCTTCCAAGCCAATAACAACATGTGCTAATTCTGGCAAACCAGCTGCTGCATAAATTGGTATCTCACATTCTTCCTTGACTAAACCACCAGTGTATTGTGATATTGATGTGTCGACTGCATTAGCACCAGTGCCGCTAATTTTTTCCTTTTCCCAAATGGCTGGTTCATCAACGAAAAATTTCTCAACGTTATACAATAGTTCATTGTGATCAACCTTAAATATGAGCAACAATTTTTTATTCTCTTTTGTTATTTTCTTAGTGATCACTTATACTCACACCAACACCTGCTATCACCATGCGTTCAGGCGTATGATGATATTTCAAATAGTTCAATAACGTGTTGCGCTCTATGATATCTAAATTTTCTGCGGGACACAGCTTTGGCAAACCAAGTGTATTATCACGATACGCTGCTGCATGTATCATATCCATTAAGATGGGCTCCTGTTCGGGACGCATACCTAATGTCTCCAGTTCAAATTGAACAGCACGACGAGCCAAATTTACTTCTTCATCATTCAATGTTGGTCGTAGCGTTACATCGGCCAATAGACGTGTTACAGATTCGATGGCACGACTATCAATGCTAGCTGCATAAATTAAAGTATCACGTGAGCTTTGGCAATCGCAAATACCGCCATTCTTTTCCAATTCTTTCAAAATCGCATCCTTATTCGGGAAGTTCGTTGTGGACTACAATTGAAATATTTTGAAATATTATTTCTTAGCTATGCTATCCAACATTTTTTATGCATTTCAAAAATACTTACATTAAATGCTAACTTCTCCAGAAAATGTGATACGCCACTGGGGTAAGCTACCTCATAACGTGGACCCGAATCGATAACCAGACCCACAGTACAGAATTGACCAAAGCGTGGCTCGGAAGCGACACGTAATCCATTTGGCAGTGTTGTGACTTTTGTGGTGTTACTCTCTACCAAAGGCTTTGCGTACTCCACCTCGGGTAAATCGGGTATTGGGTCGGTAAGTGGAGGTAAATATGTTACAATCTTATTAGAAGGTTCATTAATGCGATATAATCCAGCATTGTCACGCACACCACCAGTGATGTTGCCAATGCCAGTACTACCACCACCTATTTCATCACCGGTCAACGAGGAGGGTTTTGTAGCACAATGCCGTGAGAACCTGTAAGCAACAGCGGTATTGAGAAAGTGAGGTTATTCCGTCGAGTACATATAAATGTACTTTGTTATCATAATACTTTGCGCTCCCTATATACACTTACCTCTGCCAGCATTTTCTTATTTGGCTTAAAGCACGTACATTCATCATTAATTTTTTTGTTTTACACCTTTCCTTGTCAATGCTCCTTTCAAATTAATTTAACGCAATTTAAAATACGTATATGCGTACAAATTTAATATGTTTTTTTATTAAAACATAATGTAATAATAGCCGAAATAACGAAAAAATCTATCTCCACAAGAGCACAGATGATTTTGAAATGTCAAAAGATTATATGGATTTTATATTTGTCAGATGTGGAATGCAAAATCAATTTGACACTTAGAACTAAATTTATATAACATTAAAAGTAAAGATAAATTCGTTATTAGGAAAAGAAATCAAATTTAAGTTTAAACATAAGTTATTAATATCGTTGGAATAATTCCATATTCTAAAATATATATTGCAAGACATTTATTAAGGCATGTTTAAAAAGTTGCGGTACGATATTCGAAAGCAAGCAATCTACGATAAGATCTAAGTTCTAAAATTATACTGTAACCACAGCAGTTGTTGAAATTCAAATTTTCTGCGAAACCTCTTCTCATAAACTCTCAAAATCACTTAAATCAGCGTAAATTAAGGGACATAATTTTTTGAAGCAACTAAATTGAAAATTTTACCGGTTTTTAATTAGCAGGTGAACCAGATGAAGTCAAAACTGGTGCGTTGCCTTGACAAACTGAATACACTTGGTGAATGTAATCAGGTGTAGTTCCTTCGGGTTCCAGAACACATTGGAGATGGAGGGAACGAGTTGGCAGGCAAGCTCGCCATGAAGGGTGTGGCAATACTCTTTGTATGCCCAGAATCCTTCTGTAGTCTGGGCAAGTCAGCCTTGCCTGTACTCATTAAGAAGAAAGAAGAATCAGAAAGACAATCATACTGGGAAATTCCAAGTCACTTTTAGGTACCTACAGCCTAAAACGATTTGAGGAATGTATTAACTTAAAGAAGAATAATGTAAGGACCATTACGGGAATACTTACAAGACACTGTGGTTTGAATTATCACTTAACGAAACTGAGAATCTTTTCGGATGAAATCTGCCAACACTACAGGGAGGAGAAAGAAACTGCAAAACATGTGTAGCACTAATGCACACAAGAAACAAAAAATTGGTGGAATTTTTAATACTCTAAAATCTATTGAAATCCAATGAGGTATGATATATGTTAAACTTCCTTATGGATGATGGACTTAGCGAAATACTCTACGGGGAGAGACCGAATGGGGTTTCAGACAAGGTTATTCGTTATCGTGCGATTTCTTCAATATCTTCAATATCTACGACATAATGGCACTATCTTCAACAAAAGTGTCATGTTGTTTTCGTATGCCGAGGACATTGACATAATCGAAAAATTTTAAGTAATATTTTTGCTCAACTGTCATGAAATTTCGTTCAATTGATACCCACAACATTATACTGTGTGTCATTTCTGTGTTATAATTTGGCGGACAACGTACAAAGAATTATTTGTGTAATAGTCTTGAGTCATGCACCAATTGGCAAAGGCAAAAAATTTACACATGAAACCACTGGCGTGATATCGCCCTTACCGATCAATTTATTATGTGATTGTACCATGCTGCAAATGTTTGACGACACCTTTGTACTAATTGTACAAACTTTATACTGTTCCACTATTGTGAATGTACGATAAAATCCACTAGTGTAGTACAAGTGGATCATATTATATCGGTATAATTTTCTGCACATAACAATGGAGTGGAAGTTGTTACAGTCATTTGTTTATGAAGATTTCAGCTATATTTTATTTGTTAATATAATGTTATAATATTCCTAACATGACAAACATATTTGAGTATCTGCAATGAGCTTAATCGAAGTTAAAACGACGTTTGCCATCGAAACGATAACCATAGGCTGCTGCATTTTTCGTATCCACTAATGCTGGATTGCGGTGTTTGAAGAAACTGCCATGAGCGTGCGAAGGACGTGAAGCACTATTGGGCACTCCATCTACTTCTCTTGGATAGAATGCCTCGAACATGCCTTGTGGTGGTAGTACTGATGCGATTTTTTTATCATTCGGATCATAGGCAAATGCTGCATGTAAGTAAAGTAAAATACAAACTACTGTGATGCTAGAGTGCCACCAACTTGAAGCATCATACACCATTGTCATTATGATTACAAAGTATATTTTTTATGCACAGTCAAATCTCGGAATTTCGATGATATAACACATGCAAACAATTTTCTTTCACTTTTTTTTTTAATACATTCACAAATATTTTATACTGTATTGCATGAGAACTTGTTTTTGGTCGGATACAACTTATCTATCCGCAAAATTCATCCAACATTCGCAATTGTTAAATCTCTACTAACTTTTTGTTGTATGTATTTCTTTCGCTTTTTATGTTTAATTTTGTTGTCGTTTTGTTGTTTTGTGCTTAAACAATTCCCCCCATAATGGTTAATTGTATGTAAATAAATGGCTATTGTTACATTTACCTTGCAATTGTTAATGTTGTAGAGCGTGCTATACTATGCAAAATTACCATACATAAGCAGACACATAAAAGTTGATATATAAGCTAACAATTGTAGGTGCCGTAGCTTAGTGGTTAGTGTGTTGGCCTTTTGATCTATAGCTCGTGGTGCAATTCCCGGCTGATGAATAACAAATTTAATATCGATAAGATTTTTCTTTCGAATGGTACCCACCTGACGGCAAGCAATTGGCAATTCTTCCGGCAGTAACAATTTACCATGAAAAAGCTTCTAAAAAGAACTCTGTGACAAAGCTCAAAAAAGTGATGTCACAAGGGTTCTGCCGTTCGGAACCGGCTAAAATAATTAGGTCCCTTCTAATACTGTCCAAAATTTAACACGCACAACAGTAATGAATAGAAGCTCGGCCAATGAGCCCTTCGGGGTTTTAAGTGCCATAGTTGGAGTGTTCTTTTGTAACTCGCGTGCAAAATAACACAGCTTTTATTGTTTTTTCGTTCGATGTACCAACAAGTAAAATAATAGCAAGATGTTTTATGAACAATTTTGTGTTTTATTTCTAGAAAATTTGTTTTAATAAAATGCTAAATTTGTCCTTAACGCTTTCATTTCTACTCGTCGACAGCAAAACAATTTTTGCTGCAAAGATTATATTGTTGTTGTGTTGTAATGATGCTGACACAGTGAATCTGTTTAATTCTTCAATCATATTTTTGTTTTAATTTTGTCTCACCTGAGATTCATGACTAATGCACAGATAAAAAATATTATATTGTATTATTATATGTATTCAGATAAAAATACAATATTTTCCTGATAGCTAACTACTTCTATAAATGCAATTTAGCATTGGTATTTTTCATGTCAAATTTTGTATGGGGGAAAAATGTATTTCTATCATATGGCAGCACAATTTGAAGATTGCGACATACCAACCTAGGGTGCATTTCACAAGCAAATGATGCTGTAAAGTTTGCTAGTGACTGTGAGAATATGGCAGAGTAAATAGCTTAAAGTCGATTAGAAATTTAAACATTTTGTTTAAACAATTAAATACGATCTACCTCATATACCTCTATAAAAAATGGATATAGCATATACATAAATACGTCTTAGATTATTTAATATAACAATATGAATCAACAGCAAGGATATCCGCAGGCATACCCACAAGGTCATCCACAAGGATATTCACAAGGGTTTCCGCAGCAGTTTCCTCAATGTAAGTTATTGATAAACAATTGCCGACAGTACAATAAATACGCAGGCATATAAAGATTTAGAATAATAATCAAGTAAATGGAACAAGTGGTCTTTTAACATCTTTTGGCATATTGACATAGTTTATGTCTATTAAATTGAAATTGAAAGTAAAATTGACAAAAAATGTGTGTATGTGGGAAATTCCAGATAGAATAAATAGATGAAAATGTGCAAGTGAATGAGCGTATTTATGTACACATTTATACTAATATTAACAATGAAGTGGCAGCAGATGTGTGTTTTGTCTGTATTCATTATTCATAATTCAAATGTGTATCCACAAAAAAAGCAATGTATATAATCAACCAACAACCATTTCAAATTATTTCGATTGCTATTAAATTAAATATCAGGGGAAGACGCTACTAAGTTTATAGCACAGTAATTTAATTAATTATAAAATTAAGAATTGTATGTATGTATTACCTATATGTGGTTACCAATATCTTTGCATTTATTTTATATATCCACAAATCTACATGTATAATATTTAGGGATTGAACATATATGTATCACATTCATTAGAGTAGCATCACGTTAACCCAACCAGCCATAGCTAAAGAATTTTACGAATATATATATATTGATCTGTAGGTCGTGGTTCAATACCCGGCTGATGTATAACAAATTTAATATCGAAAAGATTTTTCTTTCGAACGGTACCCACCTGTCGGCAAGCAATTGGCAATTCTTCCGACAGTAACAACTTGCCATGAAAAAGCTTCTAAAAAGAACTCTGTGACAAAGCTCAGAAAAAGTGATGTCACAAGTGTTCTGCCGTTCGGAACCGGCTAAAATAAGTAGGTCCATTCTAATACTGTCCAAAATTTAAGACGCACAACAGTAATGGAAGAGAAGCTCGGCCAATGAGCCCTTTGGGGCTTTAAGTGCCACATACATACATACATATATATTTATGTATGTATATTTTATAGGCCATAAAGAAAATTGAATGGCTGTAATATGAGGAAAAAATTAGAACAGTTATAAAATACTGAACAAATAGAAAAATTATTTCATATAAAGCCTATTAGAATTAATTACTAATTAATTAATAATTTGCATAAAAAAATGTCGACATTAATACAGCACACTCATCAGTTGCCGGTAACTTTGGTTAATATGTTAATTAATAAATGTATATGTATATATCCTATATATAAAAGTCATAAAGCCATCTTTCTATTGAATGGAGAAAACAAGAAATTTGGTTAAGGCAGCAGCAATTAATGACGATCATTGCATTTTCACCATAAGAGCAGGTTTCAGTAATCAATAATAAATAGATCATTGAACGCCGATATAATATACCGAATTCTGGTTGCAGAGCAACAACAGAGAAAGAGAGAACCCTGTCTGTTATGTAAATAACATTGTGCTATATAAAGTAATAAAGCTATCTTTCTAACGACTGAAGAAAACAGGAATTTTTTTAAGCAAGCAGTATTTAATAACGATTAATAGAATTGCATTTTCACCATAAGACCAGTTTCAATAATCAGTAATATACATCATCGTACGTCGATGTTACATACCGAATTCTCATTGCAGAACAATAACAGAGAGACAGAGAACTCGTTATGTAAATAACATTGTGCTGTATCTTTCTAATGACTGAGGAAAACAGCAAATTTTTTTAAGCAAGCAGTATTTAATAACGATTAATAGAATTGTAATTTCACCATAAGAGGACGTATCAATGGCATACATACAATAGAAGAATATCGTTGTATGTCACGTTAATCTACCCAATTCTCGTTTCAGAGCAACAACAGAGCAACAGAGAACTCTGTTATGTAAATGAAAACTGTGCTAAATCGAATGAAATTGAATTTCATTTAGAATGGCCCAGTCGTATCAGTCGTTTTTCTAAAAGAAAGTGAGGGAGCGGGGCTGACATAAAATATAGATAAGAAGAATTGCACAAAATCTAAAATGAATTTAATACGGTGCCAACCATACATGGTTATTTATTCTTTATCCAGTTCAAATTACCAGTAATGCATTGTATAATATAGTCGGTTGTATTATACAAATAGATTATAAATAGTTAATGAAATATACAATATGCAAAATACAAATATACCACTGAGCTTGCACCCATAGATGTCAGGGACATTGCTCTATTCATTAGGAAATCCCAATGGTTCCGCCTAACAGAGAAGATAGGATAGTAAGCATCAGTGATGCATGGTGACGCAATGGGCCAATTATTTGGCCCAAGTGCGCCCCCTAACCTAACCTATACAATGTACTTGTACTTGATTTCATTATATTTGCATATACATATGTGTACTTACTTACTTACATATGTGTATGAATACAATTTATTGATATAAATATTATTTTTGTATTTCAATACAACAGCGCCCAATTGGAAAGCATCTGATGATGAGGAACAATCATCAGCACAAAATGTTGTCGGTTATATTGATCCAGAGAATTCGGAAGCAAAGAATATGGCATGCAATGATCAAGCCATAAGTAAAGATTGCACACGTAAAGTCTATATCATTTTAATGGTTTGTAATTTGCATATGTAAATATTATCAAATTGATTAATAATATCAATTTTTTGGTCCGTTTTACTTTACAGGTACAATTAATCATTACATTTGGATTTGTTGCACTATTTTTATTCCATGGTCCAACAGCACAATTTATAAGAGAAAGTCCGGCCATTTTGATTTCTGCCGGTGTTGCTGCTCTAGTATTGGTGCTTGTGATGGCATGTTGTGAGAGTACACGACGTAAATTCCCATTAAATTTTTGTTTACTCGGTGCGTTTACACTTTGCGAAGCCCTTCTAGTCAGTGCCATTGCAAGTCGTTATGAATCGAGCGAGGTTTGTTCTATATATATTCAATCGTATTATTGTAGATATTCATATAATTTATTTATTTATTTAATATCGACAGGTTCTATTAGTAGTTGGTATTACGGCAATACTAAGTTTGGGATTGGTAATATTTGCGATGCAAACAAAATTTGATTTCACTATATGGGGAGGCTTTATAGTTTGTTTAGTGCTTTGCGTAATGATATTTGGCATCGTTGTCATATTCATTTATGATGGGCGGTTCTCATAAGTATTATAACCTTAGTCCAGAAGAGTATATATTTGCGGCACTAACTTTATACTTGGATGTCATTAGAATTTTAAAATATATGTTCTAAGAATAGTCGGCGGTAAGAAGATGTAATAAGATGTAAATTATAACAACAATTTTTTTTTGTATCATATTTGTTGTATTTATTTATTTATTTATTTATGCTAAAAAAATTTTGGCTTTTTTCAAATATTCATTAGTTTGAGTTTTGATAAATAATATACTTTAATTCACTGCCTCGCCAAGTACAAAACCATATTATTTAAGCGCTAAATCAAACAACTTTACAATATACATATGTATTTATATTAATGAAACATACAAATAATGATATACTCAGATCTGGATTAAATTACTTATAATTTGTAATTGTTCCTTGTGATCTCAGTTGTTTCGTATTTTTAAAATAATTACTTTATTAAAGGAAAGTAAACAATTTATATAATTAAAATAACAAAATTATGATCTAATATTTAGTAACTTAACACAGCTGATGTTATTGGCATTATAGCATATTAAAGACCATTTTTGATTAGGTTAAAGTAGAGAATTGTTTGAGAAAAAGAAAATCTTCAAGAAATGAATAATAAAATTGAAATAATGCAATTACAAATTACAACTAATTGAGAGTGATATTTAATAAATGTAATAATTATAACCCATCTCTGAATATAGATAGTAATGCGATGAAGCAGCAGCAGCAACCTACACATATGTTTGATGCACAACATTTGTTTTATTTCAGTTTTTGCATTGTGTTTGTTTTTATTATTGTTATTATAATTATTATTATTATTGTTATATTAATTTATTTTAAATTATTACAAAGTACGATCACAAAATTTGCCAGTTCTTCATTTTCTATCGCTTTAAAATAAAATCATCATTAAATTAAATTACGAAGTACGATATATGCATGTATGAGTGCTTACAAAAACAAATAAAGAAGTACAAATCAACAACATAAATACATAGTTAGTGTTTGTGAAGGGCAAATTGGGGTTAAGGGATACGTGTGAAATTTCAAAATAAACTAAAACTAACTTAATTAAACTATGATAAATAGACTTTCAACATGTTTTTTTTTATTATTATTTTTTAGTCTTCTTATGTACTACTATCCTATAATTTCATTCGTTTATTTTGCATTTATAACAAGCATTTTCTCATGAAGTTATTTATTATATATATATATATTTCTTTTTCATTTCTATTTGACTATTTGACATATTATTTTAAATATCTATGCATTATTTTATTTGATATCAATTTATTTAAGCGATAATTTCAATTGTAATATAAATTTCATATTTGATTTTTTCTTTCATTCAAAATTGTGTGATGTTTGCTTCTATGCATGTGTGAGAGTTTTTGTATTGATTCTATTCATAAGCAACAATGTGTATACATACATTTTGCATGCTCATTGCTCATATACATATATGTATAATATAGCCATAAATAATAAGAGAGTAATAATAGTAATTGTTTGTTGCAACGGCTAATTGATAGTGCCGGTGGTATTGCTGTTTTACTATTCTTCCGTAAACGGATGCTCAGATGTTTCACTACTGTTGCGTCGTCGATTCTCTAATATTTTTGTAGCTTGTTCAAGTGTTTCTTTATAAAAGATGTTGTATGTATCACTTGGCAGTGAATATTTGGTATCATCCAAATGCCATGTAAGGCCAAGGACAATATTAAAGGCGGATGCGTCATAGCCATGGCAACCAGAATAACGATATTGTGGCTTTTTATTGTACTTGCAGCCATACGATTGTGCTCCTAAAATTGAATAATCATAAATTGAGAATATAAACATTAATAATTATTGTTATGAGAAATAGCAAAATATAGCATGTACATATCGCTCATTTGCTGCAAGACCGGCATAAGTCAAAAAAATCGATTTTCCATAAAATGCGTTAGAAGTTTTCAACTGACTCCAACCGTACACGGAAAACACGGAAAAAATTCTCTTCTCAAGCGGAGCATATAAGAGGTATTCATATGAATTTTTCACTCAACATGAAGTATGATATAACGAACAATTCTGCAGCATTAACTCAAAAATCACGTTTTTTGATTTATGCCGGTCTTGCAGCAAATGAGCGATATGTCAGCAAGCAATATGTATCAATATTAGCAATGTTCATATATTTGTATAATGACTCTTAAGTCCAACAGATAGGTATATACATATACAAAAAGATGGTTTTATTTTTATTTCAGTACACTCGAGTTTCGTTTTCAGTAATACCAAAAAACAAAATAATATACATACCACCTTGATCAAAAAGTTCCCGGAATAACCATCGTGTGGCGCTCCTATCGTTCCAATTAGGTTGGTACATCTGTTGATGTTCTCTCTAAATTTTAGCGTCATAGCTTGACATTTGCAAAAGTTACGTAGCCAAAAGTACATCTATCTCTGTGTGTGTTGGCGATTTTTCACAGTTTTCAATCGATTTCATGCAAAAAAGAGACCGTGTTGACGTCACAAAAGGATCATTACTGGAGACGAGACGTGGGTTTATGAGTACGACGGAAAGAGACCAGAATTGTGGGCAGAAAACTTGTGGATTTTGCACCATGATAACGCACCGTCGCACAGTGCCATCATTATTCGTAATTTTTTGACGAAAAATACAACAAATACCATCCAACAGCCACCGAATTCACCTGATTTGGCTCCCTGTGACTTCAATCGAGTTAAAAAACTATTACGGGGAACGCGTTTCCGCAGCCGAGAGGAAGTAATGGAAAAATCGCAGGAAGCACTGAAATAGATGTACTCTTGGCTACGTAACTTTTGCAAATGTCAAGCTATGATGCTAAGATTTCGAGAGAATATCAACAACAGATGTACCAACTTAACAAAAAAAAAAAAAAAAAAAAAAATTGAACTCAAATTGGAACGATGGGAGCGTCACACGGTGGTTATTCCGGAAACTTTTTGATCAAGATGGTATTTCATAGCCAAAACGGAATGGTTGTACCAACAATGTTGATTTTCAACACTTTTCCTATTAATTATTACCCATATTTTGTGAAATTGTTACAATATACAAATTACATAAAAATACAATTATATAAATTGTAAGAGATGATAATAAAATTTTGATGAAATTTAATCAATAAAATTAATTAAGTTTTTTATATCGATAGTGCCAATACTATCTTTGCATATACTACATACCTACTACATATTTAATAACAATATTGATTGCAATAAGAGATGCTTGAAATAATACGAATCGAAGCTCTATTAATATAGCATATAGCGATAAAAATTTTTTTTTTGTTAAAGAATGATAAGAATAATCACAACATATAGATATTTAATATATTCGCTAATCGACATATGATGTCGCAGTAAAATATCATTTGTTAATTATGTACTAATACAAATAAATAACTTGAATAACGAAAAAAGTAATCTAAACAAACATTATTGGGGAAGGCAACACTGGCAAAATATACACGCCGCTTTCGATAGTGTTGCCACATGCTCAATTTTATCCAAATGTTAATATAATTTCTAATCCAGAGGAAAATATAGAAGAAGAAATGACTAAGTATTTCATTGTGCTCTTTCAGTTGTATTAAGGTACATGACACAGGTGGTAGTGGGGGAACAATAGATGTGATTTTATTTTCATTTTGCTTGGGCACGAAAATGTCAAACATTGCTACTATCATCTGTTCAATCTATATTGAGTTGTATAAAGAAATTCAATATGATTTCGGTCTTAATCGAAAATATTTATTTGCTGTTCTATTTTATTAAAATACGATGATATAAATCGATTAAGTCCGAAATAAATGAAATCAATAATATAAGAATTTGATTGTAAATTTTCTCAGTAATGCACTTCAGGTATCAATATCCATTAATGAATAATTCATACAAATATATTATATATTATCGTATTAAGAATATTTATTTCAAGATTTTTAGCAAAATGTTCAAATATAAAAAAAAATTTATTAAACATATCGTTCCTTTTCGAACAAAAATTCGATTTTTTTTATTACAATTTCAGCATACTGTCGGAATATTTTTTGCTTTAATCTTCGCATATGTCATAATAATATGATTGATATTTGTGTTTTGTTGTTGTAATTACAATTCGAGTTAATTCGAATTAACTCGGGCATTAACTGCAGCTAATCCGCATTAACTCTATGAGTTAATTCTCAAAATAAAAAAGGATTAGGGCAATTTGCGATGGCAACACTGCTGAAAATTTTCTATTGTGAATTTTTCTCCATCCATTTTACAAAATATTAGGTGTGTTCACTTATAAGAAACTTTCAACAATTGTTAATAGTTTTCAACATGAAAAGCGTTGGCGAAAAAATAAATCCAGCTTTCAATTACGAACTGTGAATGTCAATTTACAAGTTTCTGATAGTTTTCAGTTCACATACTTTTGGTAGATTTTCTCATATCGAGAGTGACAGATGACAGAAATTGATAGTGATAGTAATGTAAGTGAGCAGACCTAAAAAACAGCAATCAGCCGTTTAGTTAATCCGCAATACTGCCGTCTGTCAGGTTAATATTTTATTCGGATCAAGTGCGCCGATAATCCGGATTAACGCTGCCCTCTGTTTAGGCTATAAAGTAGTAAACAGATTGACTGCGGCTGCAACATTGCAACTACTGTCAACACTTAGATAATATGCGTTCCATTAGTAGACGAATGAATTGACAGCAATATTGCAACATTACAACACGACCGCATTTGGTGTGAACGTTGATTTCAATCGGTATCTATTTTGACGACAACAAACAACAAACAACAAAATGAAATGTTAACAATTCAATAATTTAAATAATTGAATTCAGCTTATTTTATTGTTTTTTTTTTTTTTTTTGTTCGACGTACCAAGACTTAATTGAATTGCGAGATGTTTTATGAACATTTTTGTGATGCATTTTTAGAAAATTCAATGCTAAATTTGTCGTTAACGCTTTCATTTCTAGTTGCCGATAGCAAAACAATTTTTGCTGACATAGTGAATCTGTTACTTCTTCAAACATTTTTTGTTTTGTTATTCAATTTGTCTGGCTTCAGATTCAGACTTACAACCCATGACTAATGCACAGATAAAAATACAATATTTATTCTAATAGCTAGCTACTTCTATAAATGAAATTTTGTGTTGATATTTTTTATGTCAAATTTTGTATGGGGGAAAAATATATTTCTATCATGTGGCAACACAATTTGAAGATTGCGTCGTACCAACATAGGGTGTATTTCACAAGCAAATGATTCTGTAGTTAAGTTTACTAGTGACAGTGTGAGAATACGGCAGAGTAAATAGCTTAAAGGCGATTAGAAATTTAAACATTTTGTTTAAACAATTAAATACGATATACCTCATATATCTCTATAAAAAAAAAGATATAGCATATACATAAATACGTCCTAGACTTTTAATATGTCATATAACAATATGAATCAACAGCAAGGATATCCACAGGCATACCCACAAGGCCATCCACAAGGATATTCGCAAGGGTTTCCGCAGCAATATCCTCAACGTAAGTCATTGATAAACAATTGCCGAGAGTACAATTAATATGCAGGTATATAGAGCTTTAGAATAATAATCAAGTAAATGGAACAAGTGGTCTTTAAACATCTTTTGACATATTGACGAAAGTAGTCCATGTCTAATAAATTGAAATTGAAAGTAAAATTCTCGAAAAATGTGTGTGTATGTGGGAAATTCCAGATAGAATAAATAGATGAAAATGTTCCAGTGAATAGGCGTATTTATTTATATACACATTTTTATTAGTATTAAAAAAGAAGTGGCAGCAAATATGAGTGTTTTGTATTTGCTCTGTATTCATTATTCGCTATGAAACAATATTTATCAACAGAGCACCAACAGCCACCTTGTAGGTACTATACAGATGTGTACACAAATTTTTGGTAAAATAAAAAAAAAAAAATACTAAAACTGCCAAAGATGACGTAAATGCCATAAAATGTATCCAAAAAAAAGCACTGTATTATAATCAACCAACAACCATTTCAAATTATTTCGATTGCTATTAAGTATATATTTTAATGAATATCAGGGAAAGTCGCTACTAAGTTTATGACATTATACAGTAAATTAATTAATTATAAAATTAAGAATGGAATATATTGTATGTATATAGTGCCTATGTATGTGTATGTAGTTTCCAATATCTTTGAATTTATTTTATATATCCACAAATCTATATGTATAATATTTATGGATGTACATACATATATGTAACACATTCATTAGAGTAGCGTCATGATAACCCAACCAGCCATAGCTAATAAAATTTACGAATATATATAGTTATATTGTTATGTATGCATATTGTATAAGCCATAAACAAAATTAAATGGCTGTAATATGAGGAAAAAATTAGAACAGTTATAAAATACTGAACAAATAGAAATAATATTTCATATAAAGCCTATTAGAAAATATATAGATGAAAATTAATTACTAATTAATTAATAATTTGCATAAAAAAAAATGTCGACATTAATACAGCACAGTTAATTAATATGTATATACAATAAATTCATCTTTCTAATACCCGAAGAAAACAAGAAATTTGGTCAAGGCAGCAATAATTAATGACAATCATTGCATTTTCACCATAAGAGCAGGTTTCAATAATCAATGCACATAATCGTACATCGATGTAACATATCGAACTCTCGTTGCTGAGCAACAACAGAGCCACAGAGAACTCTGTTATGTAAATAACATTGTGCCATTGTTTACTACATAAAGTAATAAAGCCATCTTTCTAATGACTAAAGAAAATAGGAAATATCTTTTTTAATCAAGCACTATTTAATAACGATTAATAGAATTGCATTTTCACCAAAAGAACAGGTTTCAATAATCAATAATAAATACATCATCCTACATCGATGTAATATACCGAATTCTCGTTGCAGAGCAACAACAGAGAGACAGAGAACTCGTTATGTAAATAACATTGTGCTATATAAAATAATAAAGTCATATTTCTAATGACTTAATGACTGAGAAAAACTGGAAATTTTTTCAAAGCAAGCAGATTAATTAATAAGATTAATAGAATTGCAATTTCACCATAAGAGGACGTTTCAATGATATACATACAATAGAATATCATTGTATGTCACGTTAATCTACCCAATTCTCGTTTCAGAGCAACAACGAGCAACAGAGAACTCTGTTATGTAAATGAAAACTGTGCTAAATCGAATGAAATTGTATTTCATTTAGAATGGCACACTCGTATCAATAAATATTTGGGCATACATATGCCATATTTCTAAAAGAAAGTGAGGGAGCGGGGCTGACAATAAAAATAAAATATAGTAAAGAAGAATTGCACAAAATCTAAAATGAATTTAATACGATGCCAACCATACATGATTATTTATTCTTTATCCAGTTCAAGTTAACAGTAATGTATTGTATAATATAGTCGGTTGTATTATAAAAATTGATTATAAATAGTTAATTAAATACAATATATTTGTACTTCATTTTGCATATTTGCATATATGTATGTGTATGAATACAATTTATTGATATAAATATTATTTTTGTAATTCAATACAACAGCACCCAATTGGAAAGCCGCTGATGAGGAGGAACAACCATCAGCGCAAAATGGTGTCGGCTATATTGATCCAGAGGATTTGGAGACAAAGAATATGGCATTCAATGATCAAACCATACGTAAGGGTTTCATACGTAAAGTCTATATGATTTTAATGGTTTGTAATTTGCATGTGTAAATATGATCAAATTGATTAATAATATCAATTTTTTTGATCCATTTTACTTTACAGGTACAATTAATCATTACATTTGGATTTGTTGCACTATTTTTATTCCATGGTCCAACAGCACAATTTACAAGAAAAAATCCGGCCATTTTGATTGCTGCCGGTGTTGCCACTCTAGTATTGGTGATTGTGATGGCATGTTGTGAGGGTACACGACGAAAATTCCCATTGAATTTCTTTTTACTTGGTGCGTTTACACTTTGCGAAGCACTTCTAGTCGGCGCCATTGCAAGTCGCTATGAATCCAGCGAGGTTTGTTCTTTATATACAATCCTATTAATGTAAATATTCATATAATTTATTTATTATTTAATATCGACAGGTTCTATTGGCAGTTGGTATTACGGCAATACTATGTTTGGGATTGAGCATATTTGCGATGCAAACAAAATATGATTTCACTGTATGCGGAGGTTTTATAGTCTGTTCAATGCTTTGCCTAATGGTATTTGGTATCATTGCCATATTCTGGCACAATCACATCGTACAATTGGTATACGCTAGCATTGGTGCACTCTTAGCGTGCATATACCTTATCTATGATACACAATTAATGATGGGCGGTGCTCATAAGTATAGCCTTAGTCCAGAGGAGTATATATTTGCGGCCCTAACTTTATACTTGGATGTTATTAGAATCTTAATATATGTTCTTAGGTTAGTGGGCGGTAAGAAATAAGATGTAATTTACAACAACAAATTTTTTGATTGTCTATTTCAACTATTATTATTAATATTATTGTTATTATGCATTTATATATTGTAATATGCCTACCAATTTATATATATAATAACAAATTATTGTCCATGTTGTATATAAGAAAGAAATGCATAATTTTGAAAATATGCAGCTTAAGTGCTATTTTACACAAATGCCTATGTATTGCTTTATAAATAGTAGTAGTATTCTTCGAATAAAAATGCCAATGCCACACAATTTTCGCTACGAAAATTATTTATTGTATTTTTAACTTTAAAACTATCGCTCTCAATACTATACAGTTTTAGTCAATTTCAATATGATGACTATAGAGTTTTTTGAAATATTCATTATGCACATACGATATATATATATATATATATATATATATAGGTGAGTTTGGTTTGTATTACACATGCACATGCATTTACATCTGCACATTTGCAAGTGCACCACAGGTGTTTCAAATTTCTACATTTTGTTGACTTAGTCAGTCTAAATTACTAAAAATGATTAGAAAGATCCAAAAATGAATTAATGTTCGTTGAAAAACTGGCAAATATAGTAACTTGAAAGCAAATAGGTAAATTCTACAATGAAATCGCCAAATATTAAGTGTTATTTCTAAAATTCTGAAGAGAAACCGTGAAACCTACCTTGTAAAACATCGAAAAGAGACAATGGCCGGATAATTACGATCAGCAATGAAAATCGATTCGATACTGCTCCTACAATAAGTGCTGAAATCAATACAGAACCGAATGTATTAATATTGGTATCAACGCTCCAACGATGATTGCGAGAAATAGGAATGATGGGACGATTTGCTGTAAGAAAACCACTTCTGCGGGCAGAGAATGAAAAAAAGAGATTCCTGTTCGCCGAAAAGCATAAAGCTTGGTCAATTGAACAATGAAAATCGGTGCTGCGGTCAGACGAATCGAAATTCGACATTTTGGAATTGCAACGCCGAATTTATGTTCGCAGAAAAATCAATGAAAGATTCCAAACGCATTGTACCTACAGTTCCCGGCTACCAGTCCAGAGCCGAATGGGGCTGAAACTGGTAGTAGCTTCGGCTACGAGGTCTTACCAAAAGACTTTAAATTTGGTACCACGGGTGATCAGGTTGGAATCCCTCCAACCTGATCGTTGGGAACGGCCCTTCGGGGAGGTTTTCGTGGTGGCTGAGGTAACCCAAAGATACGCGGGTAGAGTATTCCACGTCACATGGCGTGGGTACTCGATGTGGAGTTGCATTGCAACCAGGGTGCTGACCCCTTAGATCAGAAGAGGTTTTAGATGGGCCTCGATCTAAACCAAGGAGGGTAGTACGTCCATTTAACGTGCCCCAATTGGTACCGTAGGATACTGGAAGTTGGACTCAGATTTTCCACACCTACGGGGCGCCTATCAACGCTTCAAATTGATACACACGCTTTGGGCGTCGTGAGATAAGGCCATCACTGGCAGGTGCTCACGATAAACACAGCGACATTTCTGTACCTACAGTGAAACATGGAGATGGTTCTGTAATGGTTTGGCGTTGTTTCAGTTATGATATAGAGATGTGAATTCCTGAAAATTCAAGGAACAATGAAGAAAGAAGACTACCATCGCATTCTTGAATTGACCTTATCGGCAATGGATTCAGTTTTTTGCATGTCTACGCCAGAAGACGTGTCGCGCACTGCCCGTATAAGGTTTCCAAGGGTTAGCAACCCTAATATAATTCTATTCGTTCCGCAATTTGTAATTCTCTAATTCTCTCTATCTCTCACTCCCATACTCTATTTTCTTTTACTTTATACTCTTCACTTTCCATTTTTTTAATTATTTTATTGTTGATCAACTCCGTACTAAAGCAGTGCGCGAATTTTCCCTTCCCGTGCATAACTATATATATTTAATTTTAAATCATTTTTAATAAAGTGTTAAACAACTTGCATGTTGAACAATAAAAAGAAAGTGACATATCAGTGTGTTTCATATTAACCACTACCACAACCACATCAATAGTCGCAGCCATACCCCTAACACAACATTCAGGCAAGTGCACCACATCGCAGCAAGCCCACCGGCATTCCCGCTTGCTCCCCGCTGAAACACAAGACAATGATCAAAAACATACTTTCAAATTTTATTCCCACTATTTGATTAAAAAAGAAGACGAAGGAGTTCTTCAAAAATCGATATAGCCACCACAATCCCCGGACTTGAATCCAATTGAACTACTTTGGGATCAACTTGATCGACAAGTAATCGACGGAACGCCAACAAGTAAAATTTCCATGTGGAATAGCTAAAAACAAGTCTGGGACAACCTTGATTAGAAAATATTTCGAAGATTTGTCAAAAGAGTGCTAAACAAATGCGCTTGAATTAATGAAAAAGACACTGGATTGCCGGTGTCCGATTAAATTTCATTTAAAGTACAAAATATGATTATTTTTTCTTAAAATTCATATGAATAAGTCAACAATCATTTTAATTACACATTATTACAGGTTGTGGGGTTCAATCACCGTCTGAAGCACAATATAATATGGAAGAGATTTTTCTTTCGAACGTTACGTACCCGTCGGCAAGCATTTGGCAATTCTAATAATTTACCTTGAAAATGCTGCTAAAAGAGCTCTGTGGCAAGCTTAGAGAAAGTGACGTCATAAGGGTTCTGCCGCTCGGAAGCGGCTAATATAAGTAGGTCCCTTCTAACATAGTCCTAAATTTAGCGCACACAACAGTATTGGAATAGCAGCTCGGCCAAGGGTTTCATCGGGGTCTATATTATTATTATTATTATACAAGCTATTTTGCAATGCGACCTAAAATATCTTTTGTACGACTATTGCCCAACTAAAACAATTCTAGACTATTTATAAATCTTATAAGTGCTGTGGGCTTGATTTTATCTATGTGGTTTGGAGTTAAGATTCCGTTACTTAGGTAACCAAGTCTACGTCTTGCCACCGCTGGGCAATTGCATAGAATATGTTCCGATGTTTCCTGCTCCTCATGACAGAGTCGACAGGTATCGTTTTCTACCACACCTATTCTTTTCATATGGTAGTTAAGTCCACAGTGAGAAACGCTGCGTAGAGTTTTGTGTCATTTCTGGGACTGCTGCATGCCTGTTTGGGCTCTCCAGTAGTCGAGTAAATCCCGTTTCTCTCTCTCACATATCAAGTTGTTTATGAAACTGTTTGTAACCTCGCAGAAAGGCTCTGGTCCAATGAAAGGAGTGCTTGCGCTTTCCTTTGAAAGGGAGTCGATCATTTCGTTTCCCACGTGTCTCTCATGTCTCGGCACCCATATTAGGGTGACATGATTCTTTGCTGCCAGGGCATTGAGAAGTTCAAAATATTCCCAGACCAGCCTTGATTGAAACGAGAATTTTGCCAAGGACTTTAGGGCCCCCTGGTTGTCCGACAGGATGCATATTTTGGTACCACGGATGCCCCTACGTATGCATTCTCTCGCACACACCTCTAAGGTATGGACTTCCGCCTGAAATATGGAACCTCTTTCCCCCTTTGCGATTGCTTTCCGAAATCTTGGTCCATCAATTCCAGCCCCCGCACAGCCATCTTCCATCTTAGACCCATCAGTGTACCACAACTGTGAATACCCTTTTGGGATCATATCGCTACTCCTCCAAGCCGAACTGTCGTTGATGACCACTTCAAAGTGTTTGGAGAAGACTAGCTTTCTATCCATCTTGTCGAAGACCACAAGACATGGAGAGCCCCAAACGTTGTCCAGGATTTTTGTATGTCCTGTGAGATTGCCTTCTTTAGGGTTAGGTAGATTAGGCAGCCTTAGTGCCGCACTGGTTGCCGTCCTATTGACCATGAGGTGTGGAGGAGTGAGTCCAGTCAGAATTCCTAAGGCTGCAGTGGGGCACGTGCGTATTGCTCCCGTGACACCCAAACAGGCTATTCGATGAATCTTACTAAGGATCATTCTAGTCTTTGTTTGATTTACCTTCGGCCATCACGCGAAGGAGGCATAGGTGATCATTGGCACTATTATGGTCCTATACGACCAAGCCACCATTTTTGGTTGGAGACCCCATCTTTTACCGTGTAATCTCTGGCACGGACAGCTTGCCCTTAGGATTACTCCTAGATATTTCATTACCTCGGATAGAATTAAATTTGTGTCCCCTAGCGTTAGGGTTCCTATACTCAATATCCTTCTTTTGGTGAAAGGTACCGCATTTGTTTTATTCGGATTAATCGAGAATCCTTTCTCTTGACACCAGTCGATCGGTTAATGTAGAGTAAAATTTGCCTCTAACCATTATTACCAAATCATTCACAAGGTCCTGCACTTTATATCTGAGATCATCCAGAGTTTGTAAAAGCTCGTCAATAACCAATAGCCATAGGAGCGGCGATAAGACGTCTCCTTGAGGGCATCCTTTGGTTGGCCTGGCAATTAATCTTTTTGCCCCCATTTCGAAGATAATTGTTCTATTTTTCAGCATATTGAGAATCCATGTTATGATCAGTCTACATATTTCTTTCCTGACCATCCCTTCATCAATTGATCTGAAAGTCGGGGTCTATAAGTGCTAGATGAAAAAAATTTAAATAAATAGTACATACATTTAAATAGTACATACATTTATAGTCAAATTACTGTGTTACTAGCAGAGTGTGTATTGCATTACTACAAGTACTCGCACTATTAGCAATAGTATGTTGGTGGCAGGAGCATCATCATCTTTGTGATTCAAATTGTTGTTTTTGTTTCATCCTCCCAGAGTTTCAATATAATTTGTAGTATGATGAATTTTGGCAAGTAGCAAATGGAAAAAAAGTAGGTGGCTTGTGATGCGTTACGCGCATGTTTTTATCAACTGTCGCCGCATTGTCTGAATACTAGACACTATATCAAACAAAAAAAAAAAAAGTTCTCTACTTGGGTTTTCGCAGTAATATGAAGGAATATATTCGGTCGTTGTTTTAATCGTAAGTAAAACAGCTCCCTTAAAGGAGCATTGTGTTGTCGTCGTCGTCGTCATCGTCCTCGTATAAAGAAAATAATTTTCATTTACTTTATACACAATTCTGAATAATTGAATATAATTATTGTATCTATAATATAGAAAAAAATTTGAAAAAAAAAAATTAAAATAATAATATAAAAATGTATCCATACCAAAATGAGAATAATACCAATTACAATTCGAATACGGTACCAAATGTTATGATGGATGAAACACAAACGATGCAAGGTAGCGGCATTCAAATACAGCAAGGTGGTGGTATGGGTATGTATTAGAGAAGAAAAAAATGTATGAATAATTAATCTATTAATGATGTCACATTACGCTGGCGATGCATTAAATCAGCCAATATGATGGATACAACAGCAACAACCAATAATAATAATGCCGGACAACCATCGATTTATGTATATGCTATCGATAATGGTGTGCCACAATTTGAAATACCCGATTTGATAATGCGACGTAATTTTGTACGCAAAGTACTTACAATACTAGTGGTAAGTATATGGGAACCGAGTGAGATAGGTAGTGAGAGTGATGGAAATTTAATTGCATATAATTACAGTGTCAATATGCAATTATGGTGCCGGCTGTGGAAATTTTCATAATCAGCTTTAGTGAGCCCATCACTTTGCATGTCTATTATGGCTTAAATATACTATCCTTTTGCCTCTGGATTGTAATGTATATATTTAGTGATGTAAGACGTTATATGCCAATGAATATGTTGGCATTAATTCTTGTTACTCTCATGCAAGTAATGGCCGAGTGTGTACAAGCCACAATAATTGGTCATTTGGTGAGTTGTTCAATTTACATTTTATTGAGAAGGAGTACATCACATTGCAATAATATTGAAAATTTCTTCTCGAATAGGCTCTAGTAAACATCATGTTAATTTTATTTCAATTGTTGGCATTGATATTGTATTCGAAGCAGGATCGTTTCAAATTTACCAACATCAATGCAATACTTTTGGTCATATTCATATTTATTGCCTGTATTGGATTAGTGCTTATCATCGATCCGGTGGCAGTATTCTTTCTATCTGGATCGGCGGCAGTGAATGTTGTCTATTTTGTCTATGATATACACTTGATGCTAAACGGTCATCATGGTTATAATCTACAACCGGAAGAATATATTTTTGCCGCGGCAAATCTCTATGCCGATGTACCAAATCTATCATGGCGTTTACTTCGATATTATATTATTGATCCCTTCATGAAAATGTATCGTTTTCTAATCAGCTGTTGTTCGGCTGAAGTTTGTTAAGCTCTGATCGTTTTTTTTTTTCTTGCTGCATGTACAATACTGGAAACAAATAACAAGTATTAAATACATATTGATGATTATTCGTTGAAAGTTGTGCCAAATTCTTCGCATGAAATTGTATAAAAAAAAAAAAAATACATAATAATTGCAATGCAGTGTCAATGAATGACCATCAATTATCTATGTGCTACATATAAATATTACAATATTCATAAAAAATATATATTATTTAACAAATTATTGAAAGCCTTATGAAATGGACAATAAATACTCATACATAAATAAATGTTTTAAAGTTTTGATGGAACAAAAAAAAAAAAACCAAAAATATTGAATATAATGGCAGCAACAAATATTGATAAAGAATAAAAATACAATATATATTGATCTCCAGCAATTATAAATATTATTAGATAACAAATATGTTAATTATAACAATAAACCACCAAATAGAACTTATGTAATTTATGTTCAAATACTTATGTAAGATGCTCTATAAAATGATGAATTGAAAATTGTAATTCTACTATGTACCTATATTTATTATTTTTACTCTTATAGTTATAAAATAATAATAAAAAAAAAATCAATAAAATTTGCAACATCTTAAGTTTAAAGAATATATGTATGTAAGAGGGTGGTCCCAGAACTACCCTACCTGACATATAGATGGTGGCAGTAATTTGTGAAAAAAATTACTTTGGCGAAAAGTGGCAACCTTATAAAAAATAAAATGTTTTAAGTTTCAAGGCTCGACGTTGTTTAGTATTATTTTTGGAGCCAACGAAAGTTAACGATCTCAGTGAATTTGTATACATGGAAAAAATTGGTCACCATTATGTAATTCAATAAATTCATTTGAAAGATCTCAGTCCAACGAATATTAAAGCCGAACTAGATTCTACTCTGGGGAAGTCTGCTCTTTCGTTTACCATCATAAAATATTGGGTGGCCAAGACGAACACCGTAGTGGTCAATCAATTGAGGTGGCCACGTCAGAAACGGTCAAGTATATTCACAAAATGGTATTGGATGATCGGCGGCTGAAGATGCGTGAGCTAGATGAAATTACAGGCATTTCAAAATGTGCTATACATCGTATATTGACCGAAAATTTGGAGATGATGAAGCTGTGTGCAAGATGGGTGCCGCGTTTACCACACAATAGAACAAAAACAACGTCGTGAAAATGTTTCTATAGAGTGTTTGGCGATGTTTGACAGTAAAAAAAAAAGCCGAGTTTTTGCGTCGATTCGTAAACATGGATGAGACATGGGTCCACCACTGTTCACGCCTGAGACAAAGGAACAGTCAAAACAGTGGACTGAAAGGGGAAAATCGTGTCCAAAGAAGGCGAAGACAGTTCCATCTGCAGGCACAAGGGTATGACATCTGTTTTTTGGGATACACGTGGGATAATTTTATTGTTTCTCTTCAAACAGGAAAAACAATCAACGGCGAATATTATGGTAAAAGAAAAAAGTCCGCATTTGGCGAAAAAGAAAGTGTTGTTTCATCAAGACACCAGTTCACACATCCGCTATTGCGAGTTAAAACTCGAATTGCTTCAGCACGCACCTTATTCGCCAGATTTAGCTCCTTCGGATTATTTTATATTTTCAAATTTGAAAAAATGTCTTGGTGGTAGAAGATTTGCAACCAATGAAGAGGTGGAGTTTGCGGTAGATGGCTATTTTAATGAGCTAGAGAGTTCATACTATAAACAGGGTATCGAAGTTATAGAATGTCGCAGGGAAAAGTGTACAGAGCTAAAAGGAGATTATGTTGAGAAAAAAAGAAAATTTTTTTCAAATTTCTTGTGTTTTCATTGTTAGGTCTGGTAGTTCTGGGATCGCCGCCCTCGTATGCCTTCCTATCCTTAAATTTAAATATACATTTAATAATGTTGGACAGTATCGATACTTCACATAGTAAGTAAGTAGTCGATTTTCAAAGGAATTAGCAAATAATCGGCAGTACTCTTGTGAAATCACTATTTCTGAGCCTTGCCACATAGCTCTCTTAGAGGAATTTTCATGTGAAATTGTTATGGGGCAACAGGTGGCTAACAAAAATGAACACAAATCAACTGTGAAATGTGTAAAAGTGCTTTCTGATGAAAAATTATTTTGAATAATAATAATGCTAAATAACTAAGAAGTGCAGAAAATGAATTCTTTTAAAAAAAGAATAATCGATTTTTCGAAAAAGACACGCTTTTTAAGAATATTCTATATCTTACACTTGCCGACACTAGCACTTATTTATAAATAGATTTGTCATATCATCAAATTTAATTGCCTTAGTGTGTGAGAAATAACATAACAAAATATAGCAAATGTTGATATGCCGAGATGTTGTATGTATTAAATCAATGTCAATTGTTGTCCACCAGTATATTCTAGACGATACTCATTTTTTCAATGTGAAGTTCATTTTCATAGACGACAAATTGTGTATGTGTGTGTGTGTGTAAATTATTAAATTGTGCGTAAATGTGTGTGTGTGTGTTATGTAGTGTCTGTGTGGGTTTGTGACGGAATGAGTTGTAATATGTGCGCATGTTGTTAAATATATATACATACACAATACTATATATACACATTTGACGCCAATATGTCTATTATAAAATGCCATTATATTCAAACTACTCAGATATATATACAGATGCATTAAAGGAGGGGTGCTTAATAAAGTGCTATCGTTTTAAAAATCTGAAAGTGGTATGAGCAATTGTGAAAATTTCATGGATTTTGTAGAAAATTTTCCTTAAACGTATATATCTAAAAGAAATATGTAAATACATGCTTTACTTCCCATCCACTGAAGTTTTAAATTCTAAAGAAGCTTACGGTGCATTGGATTTTCACATCCCACATAACAGAAATGAGTAGAAATGGAGATATTGTGCTGCAGACTAAGGATTAAGTCTTCTAATCGCTGCGTTCTTTATCGACCCATGGAGCCGAGCGATGTACCGCTTTTAATTTTTGTTCATACAGGGTATTTCAATAAGAGGTGTCATTTTAAATTTCCCATTATTTTTTCATTTGGCAACATACAACTGTCATTCGTTCACAATTCACAAAGAAGAACTAGAGATTGTCTGATTTGGATTGATAGATTTTCACACAACGCATTGAAATAGTGAAAATACTACACTACAAAAATGGTGAAAATATCGCGAACACGATTCGTAAAATTCGCATTGATTTTTGGTCATCATCAAGCGCCTTCTCGCGCAGCTATAGTGAAATTAATCGGTAAATTCGAACGTCTTGAACAAGATAGTGATGTGAAGGCTTCAACTTGTGTTCGTCCGGGTAGGTCAACTTGAAATATCACAGCTGTAGTTGAGTGTGGCTGGAAACCCAGGTTTGTCCATTTCGAGACAATCACAGGAATTGGGTATATCCAACCAAAGACAATTTGCATCGTATTTTGCATAAAAATCTTGGCCTACATGCTTACAAGGTGCAGTTGATACAAAAATTGAAGCCGTTGAAACTCCATACATTCGCTGATTGGGTGTGCTGGAAATGTATGAAGAAGATCATGATTTCTCAAACAAAACTATTCTGATGATGAAGCAAATTTTCTGGCTCATGTCTGGGTCATGTCTCCGGCAACGGCAATCGCCTGTTAATGTGTGTGTAAACAATAATTTGCAGTCACCCGCGCAAACCCCCCCGATAAGTGCATTATCAAATAAAACAGTTGATACACACTGCACAAGTGAAAGTAACAGTGCAAATCTTTTGCCTGCACATATTAAAAATTCATCAAATTTTGCAACAACAATAAATACAGACAAAAAAATAATTTGTTCTATCGTGATATACTATCTCCCTCTATACCGTGGAGTGTACAATGTGCTTCTCCTGCTGTAACACCAACAGCTACAACATCAAAGCAATCAAATAACGGCACTTCTACTGAAGTGCATGACCCAGTAGTTAAAGCAACTAGTGCGATGACTAATAAAGAACCAGTTGCTGTTCAAACTGGTATTGATCGCTACATTACTGTAGTAAAGCGAAAGAGAAGTCCGCAAAATTCAAAACAAATGAATTCAACAAAAATTCAAAAACAGAACACTGTCCCTATTAGTTCGGAAAATAGATACGCTCTGCTTTCAGGTGATGAAAGTGACGAAAATATTATCTCCAAGAAAAATTTCAAACCCCCACCCATTTTCTTGAGAGAACGCAACTCAGATAAGTTGATTTCTAGAATTACAAGTCTTATAGGACCAAAGAATTTCCATGTTGTTCCTATTCGCAAAGGCCAAATTGAGGAAACAAAAGTGCAAATCTACAGCGAAACTCATTATCGCAAAGTAATAGCGGAATTTGATGCTGTAAAAAAGAATTACTACACATATCAGCTAAAAAGTAGTAAGGGCTTAATCGTTGTACTCAAAGGCGTCGAACCCAACGTTGATATTAACGAAATCAAACTTGCCCTCCAGGAAGAAGGGTTTCAAGCCAAAACAGTATTCAACATTCTCAACAAGAGCAATATACCTCAACCGTTATATCGTATTGAGCTTCAGCCTGAAACAAAACCCCTAAAAAAAGGTGAAGTACACCCCATATATAAAATTCGATATTTATTGCATCGCAAAATCACAATCGAAGAACCCCATAAGAGAACTGGACCTCCTCAGTGCAGCAACTGCCAAGAATATGGACATACTAAGACATATTGTACCCTGCCAGCTGTTTGTGTGATTTGTGGAGATCTCCATAAATCAAACATATGCCCAAAATCTAAAGGCGATGCTAGCATGAAAAAATGCAGCAATTGTGGAGGTAATCACACCGCAAATTATAGAGGTTGCCCAGTATATACAACCCTAAAGCTAAATTTCTCCGCTAGCAATCAACCTCTAAAACCAGTTGAGCAAATTCAGATAGCCAACTCAAGTAAGAGACAAAATATTGATGCAACACAATTCTTCTCTGCAATCCCAAACAAGAATCAAACCAATTCATACGCTAGCGTGTTAAAACAAAACCCACACCAACAAAGCAATGTAAATAATGAGCAGAAACACTCACTGCCCACCCAACAACCAAGTACCCTTGAACATTTGCTTCAAACATTGATTCAGAATATGAACCAATTCATGAACTCAATGCAAACAATGATGCAAGAAATGATGAAAAATCAATCGATGTTACTCCAAACATTGCTATCCAGACCATGAGTTGTCTCAAGATATGCCACTGGAACGCCAACGGCTTAAGCCACCACCGTTTGGAGCTAATTCAATTCCTTGAATCCAGCCAAATCGACATAATGATGATATCTGAGACCCATTTCACTGACAAAAATTGCTACCAAATACCATATTACAAACTGTACACCACAAATCATCCGCATGGTAAGGCACGCGGAGGAACTGCCATATTGATAAAAAGCAGAATAAAACATCATGTTCTTGAAGATTTTAGTAGCGTTTACTTGCAAGCTACATCTATATGTCTGGAAGAATACATCTCTAAGCTAGTAATATCTGCGATATACTGTCCCCCAAGATACAGTATTACCGAACAGCAATATAAAGAATTTTTCTCAACTCTTGGTAGCAAATTCTTGGTTGCTGGCGATTTCAACGCCAAACACACTCACTGGGGCTCCCGATTAATAACTCCAAAAGGCAAAAGACTATGTTCAATCATCACTAACCACGGCTACGATGTTATTTCAAATGGTCAACCGACATATTGGCCGACGGACAAGAGGAAAATACCCGATCTCATAGACTTTGGAGTCGCCAAAGGTTTGCAGATGGAAAATATCTCCACAGAGTGTAATTATGATCTATCATCTGACCACTCACCCACGGTAATATCTATAAAATCACCAAGTCCCCAAAGCAATTGCGTTAGAAAGAAAATAGACTGGTTAAAATTCAAGAAATATATAAATTCCCATCTTCCTCTGAGTACTGTATTAAGAAATGGACACGATGTAGACTCAGCACTCGAAAAATTCAACCAGCTGCTCTCATTAGCTCTCAGCTCAGCCACCTGCACAAAGGTATGCAAGCAATCAAACTATAGCCCATACACACCAGCCGATATTGAATTGCTAGTAAGACAGAAAAGAAGACTCCGAAGACAATGGCAAGAATTCAGATCACCGAATCTGAAAACACAGCTACAGCACTGCACTCGAAAGTTAAAGCAAGCCTTAAAAAATAAAAACAACAGAGTTAGAAGAGCACATAGCGAAATTAACACCTGGTGAAGCGTCAGACTACTCTTTGTGGAAATCAGCAAAAAAATCAAATCGGCCAATTCTCACTGATTCCCCCATCCGTTTGAGTGACGGTAATTGGGCTAGAAGCAACTGTGAGAAGGGTTTGGCTTTTGCAAACCACCTAAAAAGTGTGTTTACACCCAATCCACCCTCTTCACAGTCCTCATTACCAATATTAACTTCTCAACCTTGCTCAATAACGCTCAAAATTAAAAAAAAGGACATATTCAAAGCAATTTATAAAGATTTAAACCCAAAAAAATCACCTGGTCCAGATAAAATTACCGGTAAAATGATAAAAGAGCTACCTCCGGCTTCAGTAATTCATCTGATGCACATTTTCAATGCTATCCTTCGTATTAAACACTATCCCAAATGCTGGAAAACTTCAAAAATTATTATGATAGCAAAACCAGGAAAAGACCCTACAAAAGTTGCATCGTACAGACCTATCAGCCTCCTGCCTCTACTTTCTAAAGTATTCGAAAAGCTACTTGTCATGAATATAACTCCATTTATTAATCTCAACCAACTGATTCCTCAACATCAGTTTGGATTTAGAAAACAGCACGGCACAATAGAACAAGTCCACCGCATTGTAACTCTGATAAGGAACACTTTTGAAGAAAAAAAGTATTGCTCAGCTGTCTTTCTTGATATCACTCAAGCTTTCGATAAAGTATGGCACGATGGCCTTATTTACAAACTCAAACTATTACTGCCTGCAAATGTCTCCTCATTGCTTAGTAGCTACCTCACGAAAAGACAATTTCTCGTACATCACAAGGATTACACAACAAATCCATTGGATATTCACGCTGGCGTTCCTCAAGGAAGCGTTTTGGGTCCCTTACTGTATCTCTTATACACTTCAGATATGCCCAACAATAACTATACATTCATATCGACCTTTGCTGATGATACGGCAATATTGTGCTCTCGCTCTAACCCCATAGAAGCTACTAAACTCCTGCAGACTCATGTCGATTCTCTCGAAATCTGGCTAGCAAAATGGCGTATAAAAGTCAATGAATCAAAGAGCGTACATGTAACCTTCACGCTAAGGCTAGATACATGTCCCCCACTTAAAATTAATGGCCAATCAGTTCCACAATGTTCCTCAACAAAGTACTTAAGTATTCACCTCGACAGAAGGCTGACATGGAAAAATCACATAGAGGCAAAGAAAACTCAGATCAAGCTTAAAATGAATCAGTTATGGTGGCTGTTACACAAAAGATCAAAGTTGAATCTTGAATACAAAGTGCTATTATATAAAGCAATCCTGAAACCAATCTGGACTTATGGTATTCAGTTTTGGGGCACCGCATCTCCCTCTAATATCGAAAAATTGCAGCGAATACAATTCAAGTGTCTGCGAATTATTGTAAACGCGCCTTGGTATATGAGGAACGTTAACATCCATCGAGATTTAAATGTATCCACAATTTCTGAGGAAGTTGCAATGTCCTGCAGAAGCTACATTCAAAAATTACACAATCATCCGAATCCCCTTGCTAGGCAATTGTTGCTGAGCAAGGGGCATCGTCGATTAAAAAGAAAAGACACACTGAATATGCTGTAAAATTGCTACATCTCGCGACTCACCAAATTGTGATGGAACGTAGGGGATATCACATAGTTTTATTTAGTTTGTAAGATTTTAATACTTATTGTTAGTTTCTTATATTTAAGAAAGATTCAATAAAAAAAAAATAAGCTAACAAAAAAAAAAAAAAAAAAAATGTCTGGGTACGTGAAACTGTCGCATCTGAGTCTCCGAAAACACAAGAGAAATGCTCGAACAACCTCTCCTCTCTACAATAAGTGACAGTTTTGGTGCAGTTTTTTTGGAGTGGCGGTGCCATTGGGGAATATTTTTTTGAAAATGATACTGTTTCGACCGACAATAGCTCTATTCGCGCGTAAAATTTCCTGGACGTATGATCTCTTGAAATGGAGTCTTTGTGTTGCTGCCGAGATCGTGCGATTTAACATCATTCGGTTCTTTCTTTGAAACTACGTTAAAGATAAAGTCTACGACAGTATTAGAACTGCAATTCTCGAGATCAAAGTAGGATATCCAACAGACTAAATTAATCACATTGGATTTCGCGTCGCTAAATCCGAATCCGTGATCAGATTTACTATATTATACTCAGTTTTCCTTCTAAGTTCAAAAACAAAAATATTTCGACTATATTTGCAGATTTTTTGAGGTTGGAAAGAAACATGAGGGCAATGACAGAAATCTGACCACGGATTCTGGTTCGACTCGGGTTCGTCGTCATCATACTTTTTTACTATTGTGGGATAGTGTCGTATCGTTTGAAGAGATAAATGTTTGCCTTTGTGAAAAAATAGCAGGTGTAGTAAAAAGAAATCCATTATTTTTCCAATAGATGGCTTTAAAAATCTGTATCTCGCGTTGTATAAGTGCGATAGGATTACGCTAAATGGCGTTAGAAAGATAGGATTTCGTACTTTTACAGGCAGTTTTGTGTTTGCTTGACTCAGTATTGTTTGAGCACGCATCAAAAATGGACACCAGTAAAGAGAAAATACGATATATTTTACAGCTTTTCTTCGCCGGCTGAAAATGTGCAAATTTCGCGTTTCGCTGATTCTGTTCCGGTAATTTTGAAGTCAAAGATGCGCCACGCTCTGGAAGGCAAATTGTCGAAAGTATCGATAAAATAAAGGAAACGAGTCTGACCGTCATGTAAGCACTTTTTCTATTGTCTAGGAGCTAAACTTTGCACAAAAAATCGTTTGGAACCATTTAAATAAGACTGGATACAAAAAGAAGCTCGATGTGTGGGTGCCACATGAGTTAACGCAAAAAAACGTCATGCACCGAACTTCCATCTGCAAATCGCTGCTGAATCGCAACTATATCGCTCCATTTCTGAAGCGAATGGTTACTGATGATGAAAAGTGGGTCACTTACGACAACGTCAAGCGAAAACGGTCGTGGTGGAATCTCAGTGAGCCGGCGCAAACGGTGGCCAAGCCAGGATTGACGGTCAGGAAGGTTTTGTTGCTATGTGTTTGGTGGGATTGGCAGGGAATCATCTACTATGAGCTGCTCCCCTACGGCCAAACTCTTAATTCGGACCTGTACCGTCTGAAGGAAGCAATCGCCCAGAAGGAGAGGAATTGTGTTCCATCAGGACAACGTGAGGCCACACAGATCGATAGTGACTCGCCAGAAGCTGCGGGAGCTTGGTTGGGAGGTTCTTATGCATCCATCTTATAGTCCGGAACTGGCACCTAGTGATTACTACCTGTTCCTGTCTAAGGCGAATGATTTTGATGGTGAAAAATTCGCCTCAAGAGAAGCTTGTGAAAATCGACTGTCCCAGTTTTTTGCCAATAGGAACGAGGGTTTCTATGATAGTGGCATTCTGAAATTACCTTCAAAATGGCAACAAGTTATCGAACAAAACGGTGCATATTTGACTTAAATCGGATCATTCTAACTATGCTAAATAAAACATTCAATTTAATGCAAAAATAATGGATTATTTTTTACTACCTTACCTTATATTATGTATTAAGTACAGCATTACCCTTAAAGTGGTAACCATATTTTACAATATGTTTTGTGGCGATTTTAGTGTAAATCTTAGTTGGACTCAATTTTTCAAGCAAGCAACTTTGTTTTGTGACAGCAATTCTCATGTGTACGAAATTATTATTATTATAATTTTGTTACTCAAGCTGCATATAGTACCTACCTATCTCCTGCTACCACTTCTCCAATTTACCATAAACAACGATATTAAATCGAGGTTAACATATCACGACTACATAACAAGTGAAGTGAAAATGTTTCGATTACATATTGTTGCTAAACATTTTTTGAGAACATGCAACTTCAGGTGTTTGGCAATAAAAAAAAATGCAGTCGCCGAAAAGAACGTTTAAATAAATAAAATTTCGAAAATTGTGCTTTATTTCGTATAGAAATATAGTATATTATAACAATCGGCAGAATGAACTTTTGCGATTAACATTGAGCTTCTAGACAAATTGATTGCTATCAAACACGATAGAATAACAAATATTGTAGTAAACTATAACGAAGTTTTCTCGTCACACTTTTAAATTGGCACACAAATATTTTTGAATAATTATGAAGCCCTTGGCTTAGAATATGACTTAACTACACTTGCATGCAAGTGGTGTATGTCGACGTATATGTTTATAGGTAGTGCATGTTAAAAGACATACTATATGTATGTAAAGTGGAAAAATTGAAAATGTATGGAAACACGAATACCAACGATATATGTGGATTGTAAAGCGCATACAAATATTTTGATTTATGATTTAAGTACATGAAAATGATTGCCATAAAAATGTTCAACTTTTATAGGTAGATGTAAATAGAAAAAAAAAATATGGTACAACAAAAAGTGTATGTAAAATATGCACCAAATTGGTGCAAGGACTTCAATTGTTTTATTTCCATATGATTGATTTCCATTTAATATTTGTCGTAGCGGAAATACTCATAAACGTATGATATGCATTTGGGTTTGAATTGAATATTTCACCAAATGAAGGTGCCAGCCGAGGTTAGCACTAATAAACAGAATCCATTGTATACAAATATGTCCCAAAAATCAACGATAACTTTGATTAATTATAAATATTTTTTTCTGAAAACTACACTCCAGTTCCCCCAACAGTCTCACGTCAGCTTATTTAATTTACAAGCAAGGTGACTTGAAAAATTCATCTCGGTCAAAAATGGATTTAATTCGTGAACATTTTCGAGCTATGATATGCACCAAATTGGTGCAAGGACTTCAATTGTTTTATTTCCATATGATTGATTTCAATTTAATAATATTCGTCGTAGCGGAAATACTCATAAACGTATGATATGCATTTGGGTTTGAATTGAATATTTCACCAAATGAAAGTGCCAGCCGAGGTTAGCACTAATAAACAGAATCCATTGTATACAAATATGTCCCAAAAATCAACGATAACTTTGATTAATTATAAATATTTTTTTCTGAAAACTACACTCCAGTTCCCCCAACAGTCTCACGTCAGCTTATTTAATCTACAAGCAAGGTGACTTGAAAAATTCATCTCGGTCAAAAAATGGATTTAATTCGTGAACATTTTCGAGCTATGATTTCTTTTACGATTCTCGAAGTGAATTATGTAAACAACAGTGCTTCGATCGTCTTCATGGGGCATTTGGCAATGAAGCACCAACCCTGCAGACAATTTATAACTGGTTTGACGAATTCAAGCGTGGTTGCCGTTCGCTCCAGGATGAATTTCGTGAAGGTCGTCCAAAATCGGTCATTGTACCAGAAACCATCGATGCTGGGCGTGAACTAATAATGAAAGATCGTCATAAGACATATCGTAAGATAGAGGCATCCTTGGGCATTAGTTCCCTCGCCGTGCATTCGATATCGCATGAAGACTTAGCTATCAGAAAGATTTGTTCTCGTTGGATCCCGCATAATTTAACAATCGCTCAAACAAAGGCTCGTGTCGGTTGGTGCACAAAAACGATGAAAAATTCGATCGCCGTGCTTTGAAAGACGTTTATAAGATAGTGACAGGTGACGAATCATGGATATATGCGTATGCTCTCGAATCAAAACAGCAGTCGACCGTGTGAGTCTTCCAAAACGAACCAAATCCAACAAAAACCATATTTTGGAGGTGTCTCAGTCAGAGTGGCAAAAGTGCTTCGACAATTGGTTTGAGCACATGCAAAAGTGTATAAACCTTTATGAAGAATACTTTGAAAAACAATAAAATCACTTTTGATTTCATACTTTTTAAAAAAAAATATAAAATGCAACCCTCGTGTATTGGTAGTACAACTCCCACAAGCACGTTTTATGCTGTTTTTAAGCGTTTATTTTAATAAGAATATGAATTTATACTTTATTGAAAATATTGTCCATCGCTAGCCACTGTGAAGTAAAGAGGTGGGTAGGACAGAAACAAGGGCACTCAGTTAAATAACCATTGTACCCATCGCTAGCCACTAATTTTTCTCATCTTTCTGGCAATTTTCCGATACCAGCTAGAAAAACCGATGCGTCCACGTTTGATGTGATCCACGAATCGGCCCAATTTTTGACTTCTTCGAAAGGACGGATGATCTGCTCATCTAAGCCGTGTGCCATCGACCAGAACAAGTAGTAGTCGAAAAGAGCAATGTCTATGGACTATATGGCGGGTGAAGTTGAACTTTCCATTTCAACGTTTCGAAATATGTATGTTTTGAGCGGTCGATCAACATGTGGTCAAGCGTTGGCATGCTGCAAAATCACTGTGTCGTGTCTCTGCTCGTATTGCGGCCGTTTTTCTTGCTGTGCCCGACTCAAACGCATCAATTGTAGCCGGTAGGGATCCCCTGTGATTGTTTCATTAGGTTGCAGCAGCTTTTGCATAATACACCACACCCAGTTGATCCCACCAGATACACAGAATTAACTTCGAACCGGCCAGACCGAGTTTGGCCCATGCTTTTTTGCGCTTAGGGCCTAGTTTTCATCGCCAGCTGCAATATGATGTAAAAAAACGCTTTCTTTTTTGCCGTTAGAGCAACTGTCCGCACGTGCAAAAACGCCGTTCAATATCTCTTGGTTTCAATTCGTATGGCACCCAATGTCTTTGCTCTTAAATGATTCCCAAGGTTTTCCAGCGTTTTAAAATTGCTTGTTGAGTGACTCCCAATGATTCTGTAAGTTCCTCTTGCGTTTGACATGAGTCTTCACACAGTAAATCATCCAATTCTTCATCTTCTAACTCTTTTGGCTGGACAGATCGAAGCGTCGAAACCAATCTCTGCATGATTTGTCTGTTGGAGCATTTTCACCATAAACATCCAAAAGCTGCACTTTTCTTCGGACATATTCGATGCAATAAAAAATAATGATGTTGTTTACTTACTTACTTATGTGGCCATAACAACCGAATATCGATTTAGGCCGAATATAACATGCTTCGCCAGCCATCTCTGTTCTTCGCTAGCTGGCGCCAGTTAGAAATTCCAAGCGCCATCAGGTTCTCCAGTACTTGATCTTCCACTGGAGGTTAGGTCTTCCTCTTCTGCGCCGTCCTCCAGCGTTTTCCGAATATAACACCTTCTTAGCTGGAGCGTGTTCTTCCATTCGCTCGACACGACCTAGCCAGCGCAGCCTCTGAATTTTGATGCGCTTTACTATGTCAATATCGGCATATAGCTCGTACAGCTCATGGTTGTACCTTATTTGGTACTCGCCACCAACGCAAATAGGTCCAAAGATCTTGCGTAGGACTTTTCTCTCGAAAACCCCAAGCATTCAATCATCCGAAGTGGAAATTGTCCAGGCTTCAGCGCCATATGTTTGGAGAGGCATGATGAGAGACTAGTAGAGTATAGTTTTCGTTCTTCGAGAGAAGGCTCGACTTCTCAATTGCTTACTCAGTCCAAAGTAACACCTGTTTGCAAGAGTTATCCTACGCATGATCTCCAGGCTGACGTAATTACAGTTGTTGATGCTGGTTCCAAGATAGACAAAGTCCCTTACTACTTCAAAACCGTAGTAGTCAACAGTGACGTGCTGTCCAAGACGCCGGGACTCTTTGTTTGTTGACACTAGATACTTCGTCTTGCCTTCGTTCGCCGTAAGACCCATCCGATGTTGTTTAAAACTCAATATAATACAAACTAAATATGGCTGACAAATGTCACAGCTTTCCAACAAAGTAAAAATCAGCTGTTTAGGTCAACCACATATGACAGCTAGAGCTTTTGTTGTACACTCAATACACATAGATATTTTTCTTCTACTCTACAGAATTATCATAACACGTGTAGGCTTTAATTGTAGCATTTTTGTGAAAATAAACTTTATTGATTGGCCTTGTAAAAGTCCTATACACAACCTTCAGTTTAATTCAAGCGATTATAAAAATACAGAACCTCGCTTCAGATATATTTATTTTATACTGCGTATTATGTACATTCATATGTTATGGTGTAGCCAAACAGTCATAGAAACAACAGGTCAATATGGTTAATTAAAAATTTAATAATGGAAAAAAAACTGTACTCGCACATGGCAAAGGTTACACATAGAATGTATGAAATATTCATATGCAAGCATTCGTACGCACTTACCATACATGAAGGTATCGCTGAATTGCTATTAAAGTGACATAACTAGAAAATCAAAAAATATATACATCTTTCAAAACTGGGATTAAAATTGTTGAAAACCACAAATATCATACACGTACAAAGCCTTGTTCCAATACAATGGTGTCGTATTTGATACTAAACAATGAAAATACGAGTTCAAATGTATATAAAGACAATTTTCTTGAACAAATCCATATTTTCGACTTGTAATAATTTTACAGTAAACGAGTGATATACAAGTTGCACAAATTGTAGTTGTGACTTGAGACGCTATTGAAATTGTGAAAGTGTGTACAAAGTAATAGCACTGCTTAATGATGGTCATGGTAGGTAACGTAATATTTAGTTAGTTGCCATATGACAAACAATACTTGAATATTATATTGTACCTAGTCAACTTATAAATATTGGTACACAGAAAAATCGATGCCTCATTTGGCATTTTTCAAAACCGTTTTTTTTTCCTTTTTATTGGAATATTCAATGGCTACAAATCTTAGAACAACTTATTCGCAATGACTTCCATTTGCGTTTCAGCACGACTTGAGACGATTTGGCCACTCATCTATCGCGAGACGCACTTCATGTATGGTGAAATTGTCCACTGCACGGACAAGGGCTCGCTTCAACGACTCAATATTTCGGTGTTGAGTAGAGCAAGCCATGCCCTCTAATACGGACCACAACTTGTAATCCAACGGGTTGAGGTCTGGACTATCAGCTGTCCAATCATCCGTTGATATGAGGTCCGGAATGTTGTTTTTTAGCCACAGTTGAGTCAGTTTTGCCCTGTGAGTTGTCTTTGGATCCTCGGGATGAGTTGGGATGCTTCTCTGGATGACCAAGAATACACACGATCCTTCTGTTTATTGAAAGTTTTTTCTACGGTGTAGATTTTCTTGCCAATTAACAGAATTTATCTGTAAGCGTATCGGCTGCGTAATGTTTTCGATTTTCACTTGCATTTTCCCTCCAATGCGGCCGTGAGCAGGTGTCCCGAGTGTCGCTTCTACGCGCTGAGTCCAAATATTCATGGACATGCATTTTTGCGAAATTTGCATTTACCACGGCAAGATTTTCTGTTTTCGCTGCGGTTTTCGGTCAATTTGTTTCTTCACGGCTTTGATCGCTTTCGGAGTTTTCAGACGGCCGGATCTTTGACGGTCTCGCACCTCACCAGTATCCGCAAAAAACTTCACAGCACGATACACAAAATTGCGAGTGATTCCAAGCGGTCGCAACGTCCGAAAGATATCGCTTTCTCCCATGTTGCATTTTAGTAGTAGCAAACTACAACAATACGATTTTCGATGTCGCCCCAGTCCATGCTTGTAAACAATTGATGCCAAAAACTTTTTACGTGGCAATGAAGCATAAATGTCAACTGTCAAATCGCAGCCAAAATAAAATGGATGCTCCCAATATTGTATTCGTAATGAATGCGTTTAGTTGTGTACCAATATTTATGACTTGACTAGGTACAACATATGCATTCATGTAAATATTTAAATTATACTTTAAAAATTAATGAGATATAGATAACTTATTTAATTTAAGAGATATACATACTATGTACATGTACATATCATACCATAAATGAGTTGTAGTTGTACAGATAATTGATTTATTCATGCAACGAAGAACTTTAAATCACATGGAATGTGGGTCATACCATCATTGCTGCAATGATGCTGCATGAACGTTTGTTAATTTATTTGTTTTTCAGTATTTAAAGTTAAGATGTGCAATATGCGAGTGGAAACTATGAAGAATGATAGAAAAATTTTGTTTTTCATTTAAATATTAATTCAATTAGAAATTAGCCTGACAATTTTGCGGCAGTGTGCGAAGACGGGATGGTATGAATCAATATATAATATTTGGAATTTTTCCAAGCATAATTCCGAGGGAAGTTCACTATTGGTTTTATTCTTCTTGCAAAAACTTGTTGGGTTCCTTCTAATACTGTCCAAAATTTAACACACACAACAGTAATGGAAGAGAAGCTCGGTCAAAGAGCCCGTCGGCGCTTATAAGTGCCACATATTTATTTTATATTTTTATTTAGTCAGACCATACTGGTCTAACGAGACGATTTATATTCTCGCACTTCAGTAAAATATTGCCGCTGCCATTGATAACACGTGGCAAATGTATAAGATTTTGTATAACAATGACTTCGAGACGTGAGAATGTCAATTTAATAGATCAGAAAGAAGGAAGAAGGACGAAAGTGAATTACATGTGTTCACTAAGCATTATTGTTGGCGTAAATAAATATCATACTTAGTAAATAACGGGTGGTTTTCGTTTTAGAGTGAAGCAGTTTCCGATATGGACAAAATGGTATAGCAATTATCAAATCTGATAACCCAAAAGTCATTTGTACTCAGTAAGGCTTGTAATTTCATCATAGAAAGATTGATACCACAACAATGCTTGTAAATATACATTTTTTTTTTTTACGATTCGTGATTCTGTCATCTAAACAAAAGATCGCTGCATATCACTAATTTTATTCAGTGAAGAAGCTCATTTTTGGCTCAATGGGTATGTGAAAAAGCAAAATTGTCGGATTTGAAGTGAAGACAATCCACAAGAAATTCTTCAGATTCCATTGCATCCACAAAAACTTATTGTTTGGTGCGGTTTATGGGCTGGTGGAAAATTATTGGTCCATATCTCTATAAAAACACGCCCGGCAACAGGGTAAACGTCAATGGCGATCGCTACAGAGCCATGGTAATTGACTATTTGATTCCCCAATTGCGTGGTATGAATGTGGAAGAGATGTGGTTACAGCAAGACGGCGCTACATGCCATACATCGAACATAACGATCGATATATTGAAGGAAACATTTGGTGGAAACATAATCTCTCGAAATGGACATGTGAACCATCCTGCAATATCTTACGATTCAACGTTTATGGAATATTTTTTTTGTGGGGATATGTGAAAGGAAGTAGTTTATGCTGATACACCAGCAACTTTGGATGAATTGCTAGCCAACATTGAGCGAACTATTGCCGAGGTTAGAACGCCCCAATTGCTTGAAAAAATATCCGAAAATTGGGTTTCCAGATTACGCCACGTTCGATCCAGCTACGGCGGCCACATGCCAGGTCTGGTATTATCACACCTGACCTGATCTGATCTGATAATACCAGACCTGGACTGATCTGCTTTGATAATATCAGATCACATGATCTAATACTACCAGACCCACAATAATAGCCAAGACACACACTTAGAACACAATTAATATTCAAGACACATACCAATAACCCATAATAATAAAACACCCTAGACACACACCGATGACGTCATTGCACCTCTGCATCACTGTGTCTGTACCGGACTTTCCTAACTACTGTCGAATTTTGCGGGTAAGCCTACATCAAAGACGGCCAAGGTGAATCTGTCGGCCAAGAAGGTTATGTCGACAGTTTTTTGAGATGGATGCGGTGTAATTCACTCTTTTTTTTATTCTTTAGGACTCATTAGTCGATGGAAGAGCTTTCCGAGCTCGTCGCACAACTCTTTCTGAAATAATTTTACTGCCGAAATCGCCAATTTGATAAGAAGTGGGGATGAATTTTGTGCACACACAGTCTATCACACAAAAATAATTAGCAGCTCTCTGTAACATATGTATTAGATGAACGCATTCTTTGAACTATACTTATTAATATATTATATTATTTTTAATTACTGTTGTTTATTGTTTTTTTTTTTGTATTGTTCTTATTTATTCGCTACATTTGTCATTTACCAAGTTAGCCTATTCTATTAGTAATTATACCCAAACCCGCGGAGAGTGTTTTTATTATTTTTTATTTAAATCCAACCAAATAATATATGTATATCGTATATTCAATCTTTATACTAATGACATTTGCTATTAGTATCAGGTGACATACATATGTGTACAATAGGGTGTACTTTACTTTATGGGTATAATATGGGTATAGAAATAGGCTCTGCTAAAAGTTACATACTATAATCGGACTAGACGGTCACATTGGTCGTAAATCTGATGTTGGGTGTGCTATATAAAGGACTCTGAGTACTTTATGACATAATATTTCTTCACATTGGTTATCGTATACCATACTTGTCTAAAGGGTAAGGCAGATTTTGTAAGATATTGATAAAAAAGCAAATTATTATTAAATTATTTCTTCGGGTTGAAGTCTATCTTCCATCATCATTATTAATTCTGAATCTTTATTGTGGCAAAAAAAAAAAATTATTTGCAATAATATTTTGAAGTGACAACTTGAATGACACTACAGAAAGATGTTGAAATCATTTGACCTGTAAAATCTAGCACAAATTCATTGTTGAGCTGTTTAAGAACAAAACAATACTTAATAGCCTAGACAGACGGCAGCCTAATTCCGGATTACCGAGTTAATTCGAATTAACTCGGGCATTAAATGCAGCTAATCCGCATAAACTCTACGAGTTAATTCTCAAAATAAAAGAGGATTAGGGCAATTTGAGATGGCAACACTGCTGAAAATTGTCTATTGTGAATTTTTCTATATCCATTTTACAAAATATTAGGTGTGTTCGCTAACAAAAAACTTTCAACAATTGTTAACAGTTTTCAACATGAAAAGTGTTGGCGAACAAATAAATCCAGCTCTCAATTACGAACGGTGAATGTCAATTTACAAGTTTCTGATAGTTTTCAGTTCACGTACTTCTTGTAGATTTTCTCATATCGAGAGTGATAGATGACAGAAATTGATAGTGATAGTAATGTAAGTGGACAGACCTAATAAAACAGCAATCAGCCGTTTAGTTAATCCGCAATACTGCCGTCTGTCAGGTTATTATTTTATTCGGATTAAGTGCGCCGGTAATCCGGAATTAGGCTGCCGTCTGTCTAGGCTATAACAGAAGTTCTACATAAGAAAACAACGGTTTTATTGAACGCAGCGTAATTATACACACAGTGGTCCAATCGAACTGAAATCAATTCAAAACGCTGATTAATTTATTTTATTTGATGAAATTTATTGAACCAAACCAACATTTGTTTACGGATTTGTATTCGGAGAATTTGGTGGCAATTGTGATGACGAAATGAAGCACGCAAAGTTGTTTTTCAGTCATTCTTGGTTGACACGTGATTTGTGCGATGGTGTTGAGTCCAACTTCTGCGACCGAAGTGTTTGTCTGGCCACTTCTAAAGCGGGTTCTCGATAATTTTGAGCATTTATTCCCACTCCACGGACGATGAATGCACTCGGAGAGCGCCCATCGACGGCGTTGCGGTGGTTCACACCATTACCATCGACGCCGCTTGTTTTCTGGTGGCCATGTGATGCTTCAAATATTCATCAGACCTCTCTGGCAAGTAAATCTGATCATTTATCTTTGTTCATGTGTTGCTCAATAACGAATTTAGACTCAACGGAGAACACAATGTTCGGAATTTCAGCATTTTCGGCCAAACGGATCAACTCTTTGGCTCTTTCGAGTGAAACTTTTTTTTGAGCATCGGTAATATTATGCATCTTTTGAAATTTGTACCGCTTTAGCCAAAACTAATTATGCAATATTCCTTGCATATATTCACCACAGATTTACTGTCTTCTTTCAAATAAGGCTACATTACCCGACGTCGCGACACCCAATTGTTCAATTCATAACAACTGCCAAATTTCATTGAAAAGGATGACAATATTTTAGTAGTGGACATTGCAATATTATGCTATCGTGATAGCTCAATAATTTATAGCATCAATTTATTACTAAAAATATGTCAAAACATAAATTGCCGACTTCATGCAATTTGCGTGAAAATGGCAATCAAAAATTGCTTGTCGAGCCGCCGGCTTAGCCGTGTTTTATTTGACATCTCGCTGACCGGGTGCCAATAAAGGGACATCGAAGTTAAGATTCCTAAGTAGAGTTGATTTGATTTATATTTTATAAATAAATTTCAAAAAGAACAAATTCGGATTATTTAATTGATAAATGTTTTACCGTCTATAATTATACTCGCTAAACTAGACAGCTTTATTGTTGTCTGACATTACGAATGAGAAGCACAAAACGTGTCGCCTGTACGGGTAACAAAAACCTCTCTCTCTCCCCCTTGCGTCCCTTGCTAACAAACAAAAAGTTCTTCATTCTAATGTCTTCGTGTCTAAACGTGGACTAAGAGTATCGAATAAAACACGCCTATTTTATGCTAAATTCATATACATAAGGGATATTGATAACTTTAGGTTGCATGTAGCATGTTTTTCTACTATCCGATCAAATTACCTTTTTTAGAGGAGAGGAGATGGTCTGGGTGTTTCAAAAAAAAAAAAAAAAAAGAGCTTGCCAAAACAACTGAGGTGTACACTAGCGTACCAATACTAGTCTCCATAGGTGTTCATGTATTTAGAAAATCACACTGCGATTATTGTGGTGTAGTTGCCGCCATTGGCGATGTCGTTGAATAAGTTTTTGAATATTATTTTTCATTCAAGTCTCATTTTCTTAACCGCATTTTATGCTTCAATAATTAAACACTTTCAATGTAGCTACATATTAAATTACCGATTGCAATCATGTACGAGAATGTGCGCATTATAGAAATATTTACATTCGATATGAAGCGAATTCAACAATCAGAGTGATCATATTCAAATAGATTATGAATACAATTTCTGCTGTAGCTTCAATTAACATAATGTTGCTCTCATTTTATATTGATAAAATATTATCGCTATATAAAATTATGTGTATATGATGATGATGACTTACCAATCGGATCGATACATTCCAATGTTAGAGCACACTTTATCCATGGCAGCATAATTTTCTCCGTCACATATAGTGAATCGGTAAATAATACTGTATCCAATTCGACCATTCGAACAAAAATGAAATCATCGGCATCCGTTTGAAAGTAATCAAACATTTTTGGATGTGTGCGTGTTGATACGGCAGTCGGTGTATTCCAGCCCAATACACCGGAAAACATTACTTTATTTTGTAACTCATACAGTTCACGACTAGTACCACGTATACGTATATAATTCTCAGTGAAGAGTATACTTTTGGAACGCATTAGTGCATCCTTTATCACAATGGGTCGATATGCTTGCATTCGTTTCTCCGCAACATGTTTCGGGAACACGGATAGATCATAATTGATTATCGAACACTTTGAACTATTACAATAGCCGCCAAGTGAACGTGCATCATCATCGGACAAACCGAGATCATAGATAAGTAAATATTCATTTGGAAATTTGGTCGCAATATTTTGTAAAAGTAATATGGCTGCAGGTGCTTGACCATTCTGCACATAAGTAACAATCGTGAAATTTGATTTGGTGCCATTAAATGGTGTTGTTGTAACATGTGTTACGCTCTGATGGAGATGCTGTTGCTCTTGCTGTGATGGTTGCACATTTACTTCAAGTTGTTGCTGTTGCAATGGTAAATGTTGCAATTCAAAAATCTCAGTGTCTTCATGTTGTGTATGGAGATGTTGTTGCTGCTGCTGATGTGGTTGTTGTGAATTTGTATCAATGATATTATATTTATAATATTGAGATTCTTTTGTTGGCGCTGAATTTGTGAAACCTAAGATGGCCAAATATTTTGGATCAATTTCCAATTTCTTCTGTTGAGCAACACGTAGATTTTCCTGAAATACAAAAAAAAAACAAATTTATTAATTTCTTAAAAACCATTTTTTATAAAGATTAATATATTAAAAATTTAAAAATTCAAATTAAAATTTTGTATAAAGATAAAATTTACTGGCCGTTAATTTTATACTTGGACTTCTATATATTCAAAAACAATTTTTTCAATTTTATCGGTAAAGAACTTCTGTTGATTTTCGGGGAAAAAAAAAACTTTGCTTAGTGATTTTCGGGGGCTCTTCTGTTGTCCGACATTTTTTTTCTTTTTATCAAGAGAGTTTACCAGAGACCGAAACGGATGATAGTCAGACCTCGCCAGTTTAGTTTAGATTATTTTGGTTGCCCTCGGAGAGGACACACCTAGGTCAGAAAGGTCCTTTGTGTTACCACCAATCATCTCTTCTAGTACTGTTGTGCGTGTTAAATTTGAACAGTATTAGAAGGGACCCGCTTATACATATTAGCCGGTTCCGAACGGCAGAACCCTTGTGACATCACCTTTTCTAAAGTTTGCCACAGAGCTCTTTTAGAAGCTGTTCATGGCAAAGTATTACTGCAGAAAGAATTGCCAATTGCTTGCCGACAAGGTGGGCACTGTTCGAAAGAAAAACCTTTTCAATATTAAAGTTATCGAAGTTGGCGATTGAACCCACCACGTGCGGGTCAAAAACCCTTCGCATTAACCATTAAACTACGGCACCCACTCCTAGACGGCGCAGGGTTTGGGATATTTGGTGGGTGTATCAAAAATTTCCAGCCAACTTGACTGTATTTGGCTGGGAGGAAAATATGAATGTGGCCTGGCATTGTCATAATGCCTAGACGGCGCAAGGTTTGGGATTGCATCAAAAATTTCCAGCCAACTTGACTGTATTTGGCTGGGAGGAAAAGATGTATGTGGCCTGGCATTGTCATAATGGAATACAACACCATTTTTGTTGGCAAATTCTGGTCACATTCTTTTTATTGCTTCGTTCAATCGCTCGAGTTGTAAGTAGTAGAGGTCAGAAATAACCGTTGGAGCAGTTTGTAGCAGCTTGTAGTAAACAATTCCCTTTCAATCCCACCATACAGTTAGAATCGCCTTGTTTGCCGCAAATTCAGCTTTCGATGTCGTTTATGGTGGCTCATCGGCCTTTGACTATGATTTGTTAAATTTAATATTCTCGTATTTAATCCAGTTTCTACCGTCCATGATGATTCATTTTAGAAATACATCGATTTTATTGCGTTTTATAAGCTCTTCAGGGATGGACATCGAACGTCTTGGAGTAGCCAGCCTCTTTTTAAAGATTCCAAACAGTCATGTGCGGTCTAGCACCCTCAGTGGTTAACTGATGGTGCTATACCGCCTTTTTTAGTGACTGGCCGGTCAGAGCGAGGGTTTCTTTGACATCGAAATACCAGAACGGAATCGAGCGAACGAAAGTTGAACGATATGTCTCTTACATCAACTTGCTTATTTCGCATTTCACCGAAATGAATATACTATACAATTTTGTTGGGTATAAAAATGCTGGAAATGTCGATTTTGTAATTTGACTATTGATAAAATTCTGAATTCGGAAGGGAAGCTCGGCCAAAGAGCACTTCGGGGCTTTAAGTGCCATATATTTACTGTGCTTATGACTATATTGGCCTTGGCTAATTATGATTTTTATATTGTGATAACTTGAAACACTTAAATTTATACTTGTTATCTTTTAACCATTAGGTTATACTTGAATTGTTGATTTTCAAGTACTTAATGGCATTTGAGTCTTTTCACACCCAAAATTTAAATATACACTCTTATCGCATCCTATCCAAAAAGCGTTAAAAATACTTAATATTGTATTTAATATTATATTCTGTAAAATAGATTTTTTATGGAAAATAACATATTAAAAAATATATGAAACATACAGCGTCTTTCAACGAGAGGTGTCATTTAAAATATAAAAAAAAAACGTAATATTTTTGTGAAAAGAATTGATAATTTTATTTTAATCCATATTACAAACTCTGAAGTTGGTAATGGAACAATATAATTGTCAGATGTCCCCCGCGACTCTTCTTGCATATGGCCATTCTTTTGGTGAAACTTTTCAACACATTTTCACGTAATAAAGCCATTGTTTCACCCACTGTATGGCATGTGACGCCGTCCTGCTGAAAATAAACGTCGTCCACGTCCATAGTATCAATTTCAGGCAAAAAGAAGTCAGTCATTATCGTTCGATAACGCAATCCATTCAATGAAACGGTCACACCAACATAATTTAAAAAAAAATGATCTAATGACACTTCCACTCCAAAAACCGTACCAAACTGTCACTTGTTGTGTATGGAGAGGTTGGTCGACTATTTCTCTTGGGATTTCAGAGCCCCCCGATATGACATTTTTGCTTATTTAGGTACCCAGACAGATGAAAATGAGCTTCATCACTCAAAAAAACGTTGTTTGAGAAATCACGATCTTATTCATGCATTTCCAGCACCCATCAGCGAATGTACGGCGTTTTCCATGGTCTTAGCGAATCAATTCTTGTGTCTATTGCACCTTATAAGCATGTGGGCCAAGACCTTTATGCGAAATACGGTACAAAGTGACTTTGGATAGGCCTAATTCCTGTGATCGTTTCGAAATGGACAAACCTGACTTTTCAGCCTCACCCTCAGCTACAGTTGCGATATTTTAAGTTGATCTAGCCGGATGAGCACGAGTTGGAGCCTTTACATAACTAAGCTGTCTGAGATGTTCAAATTTATCGATTAATTTCAATATAGCTGTGCGAGAAGGCGCTTGACGATGTACAAAATCAGTATGAACTGTACGAATCGTGTTCGCGATGTTGACACCGTTTTTCTAGTGAATTTTCACTATTTTAGTGCATTGTGCGAGCCATTATCAATCCAAATCTGAAAATATCTAGTTCTTCTTTGTTAAATGTCAACGAATGACAGTTGTATATATGTAGACATCTGAAAAACTAATGGGAAATTTAAAATGACATTTTTTGTTGAAATACCCTGTACATCCATAGGTACTCAAACATGTTTTTTTTTGTATAATCTTTCAAAAAATGTTCAATTTTAAGTTGTGAATCTTTAGTACATTTAAAAATGTGTAAATATGAATAATGCTAACGTGTGAAAAATAAATATATAACACAATTACGCCTTTGAAAGGGTGTGACTATAGATATGAATTTATGTACATAAATATATAGAATATATACAAGCATGTACAAATATTTGATATTTATTTTGAAAAATATAAACCAATTGAAATATTTGATCAATGTTCACTCAAATTACTCACATACACAAATAAAAATATGCAAGCGCTTAAATAGAAGTGAAACAATATAAGCGACCTGAAATAAAAATAAAAATTCATTCGTTCATACATTCATTTTTATTACTCTTTTATATTGTCTTGGGGGAAAATACACATTCATCGAATATTATGATTGCAATGTTTTGAAAACAATTCAATTACTGCTGACGTTTGCAAAGTTCGACGGTGACAAAGGCGAAGGACGACGATGTACTGTAGAATCAGAGGCAGTTGCAAACAAATATCTAGACATTTATATATATATATATATATATATATATATATATATATATATATATATATATATGTTGATGTACAAGTTTATATGCATATCAATTGTATAACATATTTCCTTGACATTTCGATTTAAATAAATTTAGCAACTGACGTTTTTTAAAAGAAGGAACAATTTTTTAGTATCGCTTATTAAAGCAAGAAATAAAATAAATTGCATATTGGCAACTCTCGCAGAAGTAAAAAGTTGTAATGAATACCGAAAGAGATCAGCCAAAATATAATAATCCATATATATTCTTTTTGAACCTCTTTTTTATTATTTTCTTTTTATTAACTCCATAAAATGTTCTCTGAAGCACTAACTACAACTTTACTAACAGAATTGTCAATGAAGTCCAACCTCTGGGACTCTTCCTGCATAAAATACTGAACTGGAACTGGCTTCTGAGTTGCATAATTAACAAAGCAACTAGGGTAATATGAACATGTAAGCGTATCTTAGGTTAGGAATATGGGCTCTATCGCCGGAGATGATTTTATGGATCTACACAAATATGGTAAGATCAATAGTAACCTATGCTGCCATTGTGGGTTGGCCGAAAGTCGCAGATTCTTGCAGATTCTGCAATGTAATAAACTACAATGAGCCGCTTGCATTTTTATAACCTTGTCTGTAAGATCATATTCAACGTCTGCCTTAGCGGTAGTGGTAGGACTTTTCCTTCTTATATTTCATTGATATAAAAAACCAATAGCAATTTGTGGGTGCCGTAGCTCAGTGGTTAGTGTGTTCGCCTTCTGATCTGTAGGTCGTGGGTTCAATCCCCGGCTGATGCATAACAAATTTAATATCGAAAAGATTTTTCTTTCGAATGGTACCCACCTGTCGGCAAGCAATTGGCAATTCTTCCGACAGTAACAACTTGCCATGAAAAAGCTTCTTAAAGAACTCTGTAACAAAGCTCAGAAAAAGTGATGTCACAAGTGTTCTGCCGTTCGGAACCGGCTAAAATAAGTAGGTCCCTTCTAATACTGTCCAAATTTAAGACGCACAACAGTAATGGAAGAGAAGCTCGGCCAATGAGTCCTTTGGGGCTTTAAGTGCCACATATTTATTTTTTTTTAGCAATTTGTACCATTCCCATGCAATTACTTCAAAACTCAGCCTTAAACACTATTGGATAAGCGATTATATTAAGAAATATTAAAATATACAAAAATAGATTTTATGCCTACAATTGTCTGCTTTGATAGTCGATCTTCTGTCAGCTTGGGAAATAGAAATTCTCCAATTTTCTTTAAATAAAAATATATGGTATACTGAGGGTTCTAAAACGGAAGAAAGTACGGGCGCTGATGTATACGGCCCTAAAACCCGCATATCTGTTTACCATACAGTGATCTATGCCCTCGAATGCTACGTGAATCACACTCTGGCAAAGGACCCCAAGGTGTGCACTGTCTTATCTATTCGGCTGGCATTAACGCTTTCCCTTTCATGGGAAGAAAGTACGGGCGGTGGTGTATATGGCCTCAAAACTCGCATATCTGTTTTCCATACATAGATCTATGCCATAGAATTCTACGTGAGTCACACTCTGGGCAAATGTCCCCGAGGTGTGCACTTTCTTATTTATTCGGCTCCCATTAACATTCTCTCTTTGTGAGAAGAAAGTACGAGCGGTGGTGTATATGGCCTCAAAACTCGCATATCTGTTTTCCATACATAGATCTATGCCATCGAATGCTACGTGAGTCACACTCTGGGCAAAGGACCCCAAAGTGCGCATTTTCTATTCGTATCTATTTGGCTGGCATTGACGTTTTTGCTCCCTTCGTGGGAAGAAAGTACGGGCTCTGATGTATATGGCCCCAAATCTCGCATATCTGTTTTCCATAAATAGATCTATGCCATAGAATTCTACGTGAGTCACACTCTGGGCAAATGCCCCCAAGGTGTGCACTTTTTTTTTATCTATTCGGACAATAAAGCTGTCATTAAAGCTTTCTTTTCGTGCGAGTTTTCTTCAAAAATACTTTTTTGTCATACGAAAACTTACCATGAACAGCAAGGTCACGTTATGTTGGATTCCACAATCCAAAGAGATATATTGAAAGCAACGAGGTGCCAGAGGAACTACCACGAACTGATTTGTCTTCCGCAATAATGGGTCTGGAACCCGTTTGCGGTCTAAGCTGGGCAACGGCTGAATCAATTAGAGATGATAAATTGAATAAGTGAATAAAATATCACCACCACAAAATGGGAGGACACCCCTTTCCAAATCTTCTGTCAATGTACGGCGCTGATTAGACTTCGTCTCAATTACATACAGCTATATTTCCCCATCATCACTTTTACCACTTCCGCCCTTTATAAGAAAGGTGGAAGATATCGAACTGTCATAAATGGGCTTTGTTCTCATCCCAACATCATGTTTCATCATTGATTGATCTCAATATTTGTTCAAGTTATCGTGCGAAACAGCCAGGTGGTAGACAGATGGGCGGTGGTGAAGAAGAATATATTATAACTACTTGTCCATATCTCTGGTGCAAGAGTAAGTACATTTCCTTGAATGATATGCATAGGCAAGGTTAATTTTATACAAGTTGATTAAGATCATAAAATATTTTATAATATTTTGCTGATATTGATTAAATTTATATGAACACGTCTAATCGAATCAAACATAGATACGAAATAAAATATTTTTACTGAGATAATATGTACTTAATTACAATCATTTATAACACTATAAATAAACATTGAACTAAATAACAAGCATACGATAGAAAAAAGAATATAAAAGAAGTGTTATGAGTTGTGGTATAATTATGGAATAACATGCGTTCAACCAAGTTTTTAACTGCACTTGACTAACTTTTAATAAGTGATATTCTGATAAAAGTTTTTCCTTTCTAATTAAAAGTGTTACAGTTGTAATTTTGTTGCTCTTTTTGCTACATGCACAAATTGCAATTGCAAAATTATGTAAACACGTATGTAGGTGCATAAATACATACTTGCAGATGTACACGACGACGAGTGTATGCCATTGAATTGCTAATGTTGAACTTATAAATAAATACACCGCAAATATATTTTGTAATTTATTATGAATAATAAATTGCCACTTGACTACTCACACTCACTCTTTTACATGGCGTTAGCGCGTGGCATAAGTCACAACAAGAACAATATGAACAAACGTGCGCCATATATACAAATGCACACATATGTCATACACAAAGTTCATAATTTAAATTTATAATACCGCCATGCACACCACTAACATGATAGCAATATTCATACTTATGTTATGCTACAAGTTCTGATATGACTAAAGATGAGACGAGCCATATGAGTAATGAATATGAAATGACAAAAAATGAGGGAAAGAAATAAAAAATAAAATAAAATAAATAAACAAAAATACATACATATTATATATGTAAGTAGAAAAAAAAATGATTACAAAATCATATTGAGTATGAAACAAGTACTTGCTATGTGACTGATATGATACTATTGTCTGTATTGCGATATAGAATATCATAAGTATATATGTATTGATGTTTATTAAAGGGTTATCCAACCATTTTGTGGGGAGTGTAATGATTTCAACTCAGGACAGGAAATCTCAGGCAAAATTTTTTTTTCCTATGGCCATATTAAATTTTCAATTTTTTGTAGTTTGGACACATAGGTTAAAATTTCACGAGGAATAATTTTGTAGAACATTTTAATTCACTAACTCTCTCACGAGTGGGTCATATTGACAGACAGACAAAATCTTTATGCTCTCTTTCGAAAGGGTAATTTTGACCCCTTTTTTTGGATAGTCTGAATAAAATGGCACTTCGGAGGTCACTAGAGGGTTAAAATGATCTAGAAAATTATTCATTGGAAAATTTTTCTATGGGTATTCACAGACAAAATCTTTATACAGGTAACGTAAAAGTCAACAGAAAATAAAAAACAAATATGTTCCCTTGATATATGCATATGCATAGAATAAGTGGGAAAAAAGGGTTAAAAATCACATTCGAGCGAAATATGTAGTTTGGAGACATAGAGTAAAATTTCACGAGGAATAATCTTGTAAAACATTTTAATCCACTAACTCTCTCACGAATGGGTCATTTTGACCCCTTTTTTTTGGATAGTCTGAATAAAATGGCATTTCAGAGGTCACTAGAGTGTTAAAATGTTCTACAAAAAATTATTCGTTGGAAAAATACAAAGAACGTACAAGTCAACAGAAAATAAAAAAAAAAAACAAATATAACCCCTTGAAATATGCAACTTTTTTATGGATTCTTTTATAATTTGTTCATAAATATAACTGTAGCACATTTCGAGGGTGATGGTTCGGTGCTTGGGACATCAGTATTGCAGTCATCATCGCTATCATCAGAATCTGAGTCACATATAATGTCCAAATGTGACTCGATTGCTGGCTTTTCAAATTCAAATTAAAATTAGCAGACAATGACATTGAAATTATTTCCTAGTGTTATGAAGCTTTAAAATATGTAGACATTTCTTTTTCATACATATATCTTGACATCAGTGGTGAAGAAATTGAGACAAGCTTTTCTTGAAAATACTGTATTTGACTGCGAGAAGTCTATTAGTCGAACAAATAAGCGTAACATAAATATAACGAACGTTTAGATTATATATTGTTACGCTTCATTCCTATATTCACATTATATAACATTTTATATATAGCAAAAAGCACATCAACGGAGTATATGACTGAATGGACTCCTTAACCCCCATCCGTAAATAGTTATGTATACAAATATAAATATTTCTTCTGAAAATTAAAATCAACTGGAGCCAGGATTTCAAAAGAAAAATAAAATGTGATTCCAATAGTACTGGAGAACCTGACGGCGCTTGGAATTTCTAACTGGCGCCAGCTAGCGAAGAACAGAGATGGCTGGCGAAGCATGTTATTTTCGGCCTAAATCGATATTCGGTTGTTATGGCCACATAAGTAAGTAAGTAAGTAGATTCCAATAGTTTGGTGACTGCATTGAAAATAGCTTACATATTTATCTATCGTATAACCCTTTATTCAGATACTATTTACATACATATGTATGTACTACTGGAAACGATATCATATTAGTTAATGGTGTTGTTTTGTTGACAATTATTTAAATTGAGAAAGGAATATACTAAAGGCAATAAATAGATATGCATGTATAAAAATGTCACATCAAGTGGCCTCAATTGAATTTTCTTACAAGTGCCTACATATATTTGTACATATAATACTCTTTATTATTACATTAAAATAGTGAAAATATATATTATGTATAGATACACACCTAAATATAAATTATTAAACAAAAATAGACATGAAAATTAATTTCATATTCATAGATTAATCAATTTAGTCAATATGAATGTAAATTTTGAGGTGAATAAGTAGAATTGAATAGAACTGTACGACATGATTACTAAATATTTACAAGGTTGACTCCAACTTATTTGAGGAAAAACCAACAAGGGAAAGATGCTCAAGTTGCTCATTATTTCTTGATGAGAACACTATGTTAATAAGAAATGAGGCAGTGTGGAGACAGTGCGCTATCGGAAACCACTTGCAAAAACTGGTTTCGTCGGTTCAAAGAAGGCCATTTTGACTTGAGTGACAAGAAGCGTTGAGGACCATGATTTGCAGGCTCTTTTGGATGAGGACGACACCCAATCGCAAAAAATGCTTGCCGAACAGTTAGGTGTTACTCAACAAGCCATTTCCATATGTTTACGAGTAATGGGGAAGGTTCAAAAATTTGGAAAATGGGTACCCCATGCATTGAACGATAGGCATATGGAGCGACGTCAAAACACATGCGAAATCTTGCTTGCTAGACAAAAATGAAAGTCGTTCCTGCATCTTGTGGTGACTTGCGATGAAAAGTGGATATACTTTGAGAATCCTAAACTAAAAAAAAAAATAGTGGGTCGATCCCGGCCAACCAGCAACTTCTTCTCCAAGACCAAATTGCTTTGGACGCAAGACGATACTGTGCGTTTGATGGGATCAGCAGGGTGTCATCTACTACGAGCTGTTGAAACCTGGTGAAACTGTCAATGCTCACAGCTACCACCAGCGACTAGTGAAATTGCGCCGTGCTTTGGGTGAAAAAAGGCCTGGTTATGAACAAAGACATGAGAAGCTGATTTTTCTCCACGACAACGCCCCATCGCAAACATCAAAACTGGTCCAAACCTACTTGGACACACTCAATTGGGAGGTGCTACCTCATCCCGCTTATTCACCAGACCTCGCCCCTTCTGACTATCACCTGTTTTCGTCGATGGGTCACGTGCTCGCCGAACAGAACTTCGATTCGTATGAAGACGTCGGAAAATGGCTTGACGAGTGGTTTGCCTCGAAAAATGAGGAATTCTTTTGGCATGGTATACACAAATTGCCCGAGAGATGGGAAAAATGTATACCTAGTGAGGGCAAATACTTTCAATAAATTAATTTTTGGCTTTCTACGAAAAAAAAATTTGTTTTTTTTTTACCGAAAAACAGCGGATTGTGCACCCGGTAGAAGGCAACAGATCATTGTGTGTATCCCAAAGTGTCTGCACTGTGGTTGTCTTTCAGTTTTGCTGTCAGTGATGAATTTAGACAGTTTTAGTATTATTCGATTCCGAACATTAGAGAACATCACTTTTTGACGGAACTTTGTTAAAGAGGACCTACACAACCACTTTAATGATAACTTTTTACTGCTGCAAACATTGCATTTGGGTATCATTAGAAAAAAGCATATTTTTGGATTTCTAACAAATACCGCAACTATGATACTTTGAACAAAAAGGGAAATCTCCCATTTGGCAGTATTTTCATTAAAATTATTCTAAATTTAAATGCAAATATTTTTGAAATTAAATATCCTCAACACATGCAATTGTAACACTTCAAGAATAATCTCTTTTAATAAACTAGCGATTAAAAAAATATATGCCATACTTAAACGCCTACGCGGAGAATATTTCTATGCTTTTGTATGGCACATGTGTGCACGTATGCACGTCATATTATTCTCATCTAAATTGTACGCATTGTATAGAGCAATGGATGTGGGTTGTATGTATGCGATAAATATTTTATTACTAAATTACCTATGTATACTTTTAATAATTATAGTGGCCATAGAATTAATCACACAACAGTGACAATAAAATCATATTTTTACAAAGTGCCAGAATGAGAATCCCTACGGGCATCATGTCTATTATTATTATTGGGTGTGTGAATTAGTAACCGGCCATTTTTAGTGCTCAAAAATCATTTATTTTTAAGAATTCTGTAAAAAACATGTCATTCAAAGTATTATCCACCAGAAACTATGACATTTCCCCATTTTTCTGGCAATTTATGGATTCCATCCTAAAAGAATTTCGCCGGCTTGGCGACCAAAAATGAATGGAGCCAATTTTTGATTCCGATTACTGAAGTGAAGAGTATTACATTAAGGGCGTACTGCATGGACGGGAGCAAGTAGTAATCTAAAGGCGCCAGGTCTGGGCCTTATCCCATCCGCTACTAGCAAGATAGTTCTTGACCGAAATAGTAAATGTGTGACCGTGCGTTGTCATGGTGAAAAAGTAACGACCCATGTCTAGTCGTCTAGGTCTGGGCCTTATCCCATCCGCTACTAGCAAGATAGTTTTTGACCGAAATAGTAAATGTGTGACCGTGCGTTGTCATGGTGAAAAAGTAACGACTCATGTCTAGTCGTTACTGTCTAGTCATGTCATCTCTCTTCAACTGCAGCAATTGTTGCCGGCACAGCTTTCCCGTAATATGTTCGATCAAGTCTTGGTCGGGTAATGTCTCCAAATGCTCGTCTTCAAACTTTTTCGGCTGTCCAGAGCGTTATTTGTCTTTGATATTAAAATCACCGTTTTTGAAGCGCAAAAACCACTCCTTACACTGTGTATTGGATAGAGAATTGTCGCCATACAATTCCACAAGCAAACGAGGACTTTAAGCCGCACTTTTCTTTGCAAAAAAAAAAGTAACTTAACAAAACTTCTCGCAAATGCTGTTTTTTTCGCTAATTTTTAAAATTTTCCATTGTGAAAAAAATATGAAAATATGAAAATATATGCGCACAACCAGATTGAAAACTTTTGAATGATTTTGACAGATGTCAAAATGATTTTGACATATAAAATGACATTTTGGACAATGATGTATGACGACATCGCGTTTATGCGTGGCGCCATATAACGTACGCTGGTTACTAATTCACACATCCAATATTACTAGTAGAACAATCTAAAAGCGATATTTATTAAAAAAAAAAAACTCTTCAACTTGTCACGACACTACTAATTAAAGGTAAAATAATTTCACTCAAGGGAATCAATCCACAATTGATACAAGAGCTGTGTGCATAACACAGTCCTTTTCTGACATTGTCCAACAAACACGAAATAGCATTTATTTCACAAATTATGAATACTAACACACAATTGTGGACGCGCTGTGGAAACTAACGAACAAAGAACCCGTCTTGTCGCAAATCAAAAACAGAAAGTGGCGGTGGATAGGTCACACGCTTAGAAAACCTGTAGATAGCATTGCGCGAGCTAGCCGATGTTAACACAACATGGGACTGCGCAAAAATAACAGCACAGAACCGTATACGATGGAAGAATCTTGTTGAGGCCCTATGCTCCCAAGAGGAGCGAAGAAGGAAAAAAAAACAATTGTATGGGTGGGAAATTTTTTCGGCAGTAACAATTTGCCAAACATGCTTCTTAAAAGAGCTCTGTGACAAAACTAAGTTGAAGTGATGTCACAAGGGTTCTGCAATTCGGAACCGGCTAATATAAGTAAGTCCCTAACACGCATAACAGTATTGGAAGAGCAGCTCGATGGGCCTTTCTGGCCTAAGTGTTTCCTCTCAGAGAGAGGACAGCCACATATTCTAACCTAACCTAACAAACAATTGTGATGTTAAAGTCTATATTTACTGTCCAAGAAACTAATCTGTCTTGTCATTTTTCGAAAAATTATAAATTTGTCGTTGTGTAAAAATGGATGTCACGCTATGCTAACAATAGAATGAATACAATATTATTAAATATTCAAAAAGGTTAAAATTGAACATCTGTTCAAATTTCTTTGCTAGTGTTACAACATCACTACAATCAATTGATAGTTGAAAGTCAATAAAATTAAACAAAAAAAAAAAAAAAAACCTTCGAATAAATGAAAAATTCGATTAAAATGTAATTAATGGGAGTCTACTTGCATGTTATCCTAAATGGTAGTACGAATGTACGTATGGAAATCACGAAATGTATATCTAAATTTGGATGACTCTTTCATTTTTACCATAAGTTGAATAGACGGAGGCGTTTACCAAGACAACCTTTTATTTCTTTTGCGCCGGAAATAAATGTGACTTCCTTACCACAACCTATTACTTAATGGCATTGTCATAATTCGATGCTGATGTACAAGTATGTGGGTGGGTTGGTTGGTTGAATTATTGCTTGACGATTATGGCAGAAAATCAAATTGTAGTAATTGTCTTAGAATGAGAGAAGAAACCACAAAGAAATTAATGAAAACAATCGCGCAAAAAAGATAATCACCTGTTTGTGTAAATTTTCATTTTTTTTTCTTATGGCGAATATATTAGGGCGGGACCAATTTGTTCGGGCAGACACCAAAACAACAAAAGTATGAATTTGAGTCTCTGAAAAGTACAATTTTTCTTAATTATAAATGAATTACAGTTATAATTTTTCAAACTCAGATAAATCTGTAAATTTTGCTATATCATTTATCATTTGAAATATTTGAATCGCTCTAATGCACATACATATAGTCGATATATTCACACATCTAGTATATTTAATTTTGCGTGCATTTTAGCAATTTACTCTCGACGGAAATAAAAACAAAATAATGGTTACCATGAAAAATCTAATAATCATAAATAATAAAACCGATATTCTTCAACACAATAATCGTAGTTACCTATTGATATATATATATATACATACACCTAGTGAAGTCATAAATATTGATACACAGAAAAATCGAGGCCAAATGAAAACGAATTAATATTTTTCAAAACTTTTTTTCTTCTTTTTATTGGGTTATTCAATGGCTACAAATCTTAGAACAACTTATTCGAAATGACTTCTATTTGCCTTCCATCACGATTTGAGACGATTTGGCCACTCATCGATCGCGAGACGCACTTCATGCATGGGGAAATTGTCCACTGCACGGGCAAGGACTCGCTTCAACGATTCAATATTTGGATGTCGAGTAGAGCAAACCATGCCCTCTAATACGGACCACAAGTTGTAATCCAACCGGTTGAGATCTGGACTACCAGCTGGTCAATCATACGTTGATATGAAGTCTGGAATGTTGTTTTTTAGCCACAGTTGAGTCGTTTTTGCCTTGTGAGCTGGAGCAGAGGACTCTTTGAATCCTCGGGATGAGTTGGGATGCTTCTCTGGATGACCGAGCATACACACGATCGTTCTGTTTATTGAACGATTTTTCTCAGGTGAAGATTTTCTCGTCAGCACACAGAATTTGTCTGTGAGCGTACTGGCTGCGTAAAGCTTTCGATTTTCGCTTGCGTTTTCCCTCCAATGCGGCCGTGAGCAGGTGTCCAGTGTGGCGCTTGTACGCGCTGAGTCCCAAATCTTCATGGACATGGATTTTTGCGGTTTTCGGTCGACTCGTTTCTTTACGGCTTTGATTCATTTCGGAGTTGTCAGAGTGCGCGGACGGCCGGATCTTTGACGGTCTCGTACTCCACCAGTATCCTCAAACAACTTCACAGTACGATACACAAAATAGCGAGTGATTCCAAGCGGTCGCAACGTCCGAAAGATATCGCCTTATCACATGTTGCATTTTAGTAGGCCAACTACAACAATACGTTTTTCGATGTTGCCCTATTCGATGATTGTAAACAATTGATACCAAAAACTTTTTACGTGGCAATGAAGCATAAATATCAACTGTCAAATCGCAGCCAAAATGAAATGAATGCGTCCAATATTGCATTCGTAATGAATGTGTTTAGTTGTGTATCAATATTTATGACTTGATTAGGTAGTATGTATAACTAAAGGATGGGTAGACTGACACGACGAATATGCTTAAAATATTGATAAACATTTCGTGTTAAAACTCCGCGTTAACGAAATCGATTGTTTTACGCTTTAAATGAATTGTATCATAGAAACTGTGAATTAAAAATTAAGTCGAATTTCCAAGTGCTCTGGGAAACAAAGGAATCAAATATCTAATAGAAATTACTAAGATATTTTTTTTTGCACCTTGACCTGTACTATACCATATATCATTCTACAAATATAATAGCACTTAAAACATTGCCTGAAAATCTTCATGTAAATAGGTGCTTAACAAGAAACATTAAATACAAACCTCCAAACGTGAATGCATTTCTACATACAAGTAGTACTTATATGTGTGAATAAATATATCCTTTTGTATATTATTTTTCTTCTTTTCAATTCATTTCGTTTGTACAATTTCCTTGTCATTATTGTGCTATGTTTGTCAACAGCGTATTTAATTTCTATAATCATGAATATATTGTATGAGCATGTTGGTGCACATATACTAATATTAATGTAAAAAGTGTATATGTATAATACCTGCTCATATACTACATATGTGAGCTGAAAAGTCTCAAGATTTTTAATGAAAACGATCGTTTTTTCGTTTTCGAGCACTACGTTTGCTATAGCGAGTTTCCAACATTTCAATGCCCTTTCTGTAGTACAAAACATGCATACAGACGAAATATGTCTCGGTTTCCGCGATTATTTTCTCATCCGATCTGAATCTCTTTCCCTGGGGGTTTGGCAACAGATAATAGTTGCTGGGAGCCACGGATGGAGAACCGGTCGGTGGGTGAGCAATCAATTCGAATCGTAATTAGTCTAATTTGGCCGACGTTTTCAAAGACGTGCATGTGCCGGTTGTTGTAGCAACTTCAATTTGTGTAGTCGTCAGCATGCACAAGCTATTGTTCGATCGTGTCCTCGTAGAGGTCAAGTCCTAGAAATATAGCCACCTCAAGTGGGTGTGTCCAGAGCTGTACGGGTGTAAAATTTGCGGGGTACAAGGGTCAATCGAATAGGCGGATCAGGTGCAGAAGTAAGAGCGTCGTTGGGGTGCTCTTCCATGTGGCAGGCCAACCAAAATTGTCTGGCCAGCAATTCATTGTGTTCTCGGACCTTCAGCAGCTTCGTCTCGTCTTGCAGGTGGTCCACGTGTGACATAAGGTGGCAGCCAGTGATGGTGTGGAGTGTTGCATTGTGGGCCTCTTGTAATCGACGCCACTGTGTGTCACTTATGGATGGTGTTCAGACGGGGGCTGCATAATTTGCCACTACTCTGCCTATCGCTTTGTATGTTGTGAATAGCGTTTCGCACTCCTTACCCCATGAACTTCCAGTGAGGGCCTTGAGCACATTGTTGCGCTTACAAACGGTATCGCGAGTTTTAGCAGCGTGGGTGGAGAAAGTGAGAAGATTATCGAAGGTTACGCCTGCCAGTGTATTATCATGATGATACAAAACTTTTTCGTTCTCCATATGAGACCGTCTTTTCTTCATTTGTCCAATAATGTTGTATAATACTCTCCTGTGACTCGTCTCCTCTTCCGAAGATAGTCGATGAAGATTATGACATGCGCATACCAAGAAAACCTTCCCTGCCGAGCATTGGTCCTCTGGTCACTTTGGCTGCCTTTCATGGTTTTCCAGCCACTCTGCAGATGGCCTTTTGAACTCAGGCGTATGGTAATGGATCCACGTTTCATCCATCGTTATTATTATTGTTAATGAGGGGTGTAGCACCGCGAACTATAAGATCTATCGTGCCCCTTAATTTTGGTTCAAAGTATTTCTTTGAGTCCAACATCCTCTATGAAATGTAGTGTTGCGTCTATATTCCTGAGTCTGATTGCTCCATCAGTTTGTAGATGTTCACCTATGTGTTTCTTTCGTTTGTGCATTAGTGCGGGGCACATCTCCAGCACGTGCTTCGAGATTTCATTCTCCTCCCCGCAAAACCTACAAATTTCATTAGAGTAAATTCCCAGTTTTGTCAGGTGATAGTTCAGCCTACAATGTCCTGTTTCTGACAGGATTCCTGTAATGATTCTTAAGTTGTTCTTGTTTAGCTTCATACAATCCTCAAATCTATATAGGTTATCTGTTCCTAAGAGTGACTTTGATTGTAGTAACCTCGATAGATTGTCCCAATATTGCTTCCTTTGTATATCTTCTGCTTCTCTAAAGATTTTGCAGAAGTTGCCCTTTCCCAATTCGCCGAATGGTTCCGGGCCTTCAAACGGGGTTGCTGCTCCCTTTCTAGCGAGTTCATCTGCCTTTTCGTTTCCTGTAATTCCCACGTGACGATCATCCATCGTTACAAAACGTCGAAAAAAATCTGCTCGACTAAGCTGCAACAACCCTAAACTGACATTTTTGGTCGACGGTTAGCAAATGTAGCACCACTCGCGCCGATATCGTTGTCATCTCTAAAACCTGTTCTTTTGAAATACCCACGAGCTCAGCTAACTCACGCGACTTCAGTTTTAGATCACTTAAAACTCCTCGAATTATTTGCTTGACGTTGATTCACATTCGTAGCCTCTATTGACGTTCTAGAGCGAGGTGCGTTTCGATGCTTGTTCGACCCAGTTTAAATTCACAAAACCACCGATCAGCTGTTGCTCTCGAAGGAGCAGATCCTATGTTTGAACAAGATGCGATATTTCTGTTTTTCAGACAGATGAGCCTCTCACAAGGAGTCATGATCATTTTCTAATGGGGCCAGTTATAAAAAAAATCTCTACACTTTTCAGCCCATATTGTATTTATATTATATAATATATACAATTGCACATATAATGGCCTTTATACACAATAAAGACAATTAAAATCGTTTAGCCGTGAAACAATTACACGTGCACTTGTATGCTTAACATTATATAGTACATGCATAGTGTACGTATACATTGTATACCTATTATGATGGCAGTACAGCAATGAGTGTCCTTTACATTTTTGTTTTTGCTGTATACGAATGAATGTCTTAGAACATGTGGTAAAATAAAAATCAATAAATATGAGACTAGTTACAACAGCAACAATAGAGTAGCTTCATATGTACGTAGCCATAAAGAAATGGAAGGAATACTATTTTGATATGAAATTATTCTGCTATTATCTATCTAGAATTAGAAATATTGCTATTGCAATCGCTTGATATTACTCTTATGATAAATGGCTAATTTGAATCTAATTTCACTTGTATGTAAACTCATTAGGTGTATGCAGCCAGCCTTTTATTGTAATGCTTTCTATAATTACACATACGGCGTGCAGTAATAATAATTATCAATGAGTTAAATTGATACAATAAGACGTACATAAGTATACATGTTGAATTTTAGTAAATTAGTAAAAGTATAAAAAAAAAATGTAGCAATTGACCTTATCAATCCCGTCCGTACTCTCCTGAAAAATTTCGTTCACAACTTTAAGCGACGCTGATCAAGAATATATATATATAATTTTCCATATCTTTGGAGCTTCCTTCAAGGACAAAGGAACGGACGGACATAGTTGAATCGACTGATTAAGAATATACTATATACTTTTCTATATCTTAGGTATACCTTACATACAGCTATCACTACTCCTTAGAAGGACTCCCTTCAACATTGAGTTTTCAATATAATTCGCTACCACCACTCCATAGAGGGTACGACCCCACTACATTCATTTGTGCAATTCAACTTTTTTTTAAACATGTATATCTATCTATCTTTGCTCGATATAGAGGTTACCGTGGCACTTATAAGCCCCGAAGGGCTCTTTGACCGAGCTTCTCTTCCATCACTGTTGTGCGTGTTAAATTTTGGACAGTACTAGAAGGGACCTATTTATTTTAGCCGGTTCCGATCGGCAGAACGGCGGAATCGTCTTTACAGTGGTGAAATATATGACCGTTCCTCATTAATTCTTCTTTCACAAACCAGCAGACCAAAAAAAATATGCGCTCGGAAAAAAAATTTATAAAAGTGTGAAACTAAAGAGCGCACTCCTAAAAATGGAGAACAATTGTAAAACGGTTTCCATATTTCATTTAACTAGCTATGATATTTTAGTACAGCGTGTCGTATGGGTAACATAAATATTTCAAAATTTACATAAAAATTGATTTTGATCACTTTAACTCGAAGCGATTATTGATAAACTTTAATATTGATGCATAGGAATATGTATATAATACATAATTCGATACTATAAGCTTTAGAAAATATTTTACACTATGTGTATTAAGGTGGCCCAAAAAAATGTTTTCCTAGATTGGGTTCGGGTCACATTCCAAAATTTTTGGTAATTGTGAGGTAATTATCGATGATTCTCCGACACATATCGGATAATATCTCGGTCATAACGGTTGTTTGTTTTCAGAGCGTCAGGTTTGAGGATTATCCGAAAAAAAAAAAAAAGTTAATGGTGACAAATCGCACAATATTGGACGTTCTGGAAATGTCTCTTGTAATAAAGCCAAGACGGGACGTGTTGTGCGGCTCGTGGCACCGTCTTGTTAAAACCACATCTCCACCAGGTCGATAGCTTCAATTTTATACAAAACAAAAAAAAAAAAATAAAAAATTATAATAATAATGAGTAAAAAAAATCGGTATTCATTTGGTTATGGTGATGACAATTGAGGGTTTGAGTCACTACTTCGTCATTTTCAAACAAATACGGGCCAATCACACCACCAGAGACCAAATGGCACACCATACGGTATCTTCTTGTAGATGTAATGGTCTCTCATCATTCACTCTTGAATTTTCACTACCCTAGATTCGACAATTCTGTTCATTAACATACCCACCGAGTGAAAAATGAGCCTCACCACTGAAGAAAATAATACACGAACTGTATTTAATGCAGAATCACTACATTTTTAGTAAGTTTTCACAATTTCAACACGTCGAGCAATTGTTAAACGATCCATATTGTAAGATGACAAACCTTAAACTAAACATATGCTGCCTCGGATGACAGTTCTGTTCGATAGTTGTCACTGAAACAGTGCTGCCAAATTCGGACCATATGTTAATCCAACACTTGATTAATCAACCTAAGAACATTTCAAATTTAAATTAGTTGAAAAAAATATACTGAAGCTTGTAATATTTTTTTCAACTAATTACATGTACTGAAAATTGGTAAATTTCAAAGGGATACAGTAGCGCACAGACCTGTCATTGAGCACCCTGTATTGTCTACAGTAGAAAACTCAAAATTTTCATTAATATTACAAATAAAAAAAAAAAAAATATGTGCCACTTAAAGCCCCTGTGGCACTGGGTGAGTTAGCTGCTGCCGGCATCACATGGGAAGGCGCTAGATCAACTGCCCAAAACCGTGTGCGATGGCGAAGCCTTGTGGAGGCCCTATGCTCCAATTAGGTGTTTAAAGGAGAAAAAAAAGCCCCCAAGGGCTCATTGGCCGAGCTTCTCTTCCATTACCGTTGTGTGTGTTAAATTTTGGACAGAATTAGAAGGGACCTACTAATTTTAGCCGGTTCCGAACGGCAGAACACTTGTGAAGTCGCTTTTTCTGAGCTTTGTCACAGAGTTCTTTTAGAAGCATTTTCATGGCAAGTTGTTACTGTCGGAAGAATTGCCAATTGCTTACCGACAGGTGGGTATTATCTTTTCGATAATAAATTTGTTATGCATCAGCCGGGGATTGAACCACGACCTACATATCAGAAGGCCAACACACTAACCACTGAGCTACGGCACGCAACAATATTACAATTATTTTAAGTAAAACTGAGTAGGGACCCCGTTTTCTACGAGAACATTTTTTTCCCTAAAAAAATTGGACCACTTTCATGCATTTTCACATGTGTTTTAAAATACCTAAATATTAATGCAGTGAAAATGTTTTTCACTTAATATCACACCACAAATAAAAAAATAAAAAAAAAAAAATAAAAATAAAAAATCTCCTTACAGTCGGCTGGGGCCGACCAAACTATACCCTGCATATGTAGATTTATATATAAAAAGTTTACTCGAATATCCAACTTTTCTTTTATTTCCACTTTTCGAGAAACAATTTTTGCATATACTACTAATTTACACCCGAAATATGGTTGACTTTGACGAAGTAAAAGGATTTTAAGATAATTCCGAGGCTTAGTATGGGAGCTATATAAAAAGTGGGCGTGGCTTACCACTTTCTAGTAAATCCAATTAATTTTTCAATGTTAATCCACACCTTAAATTTGGTGTCCTACGTTGAATAGTTTCTAAGTTATGGTGGTTAACATTTTTGTTTAATTTCCTCAACTTTGTATGGGAGCCCCAATAAGAAGTGGGCGTGGTACGCTGATTTTTTGCCAGATTATTTCCGACTACCATATTAACCTAAGTGTTAATTATGATTGTTCTAGACAGAAGGATGCAGAAGTTACAGCTATTTCAATTTAAAAGAAATTCGGTCATTTTGTATGGGGCAACTATAAACAGTGGGGGTGGCCAGTCCATTTCCTGTGAGTCTAGTTGCTCTTGAAATACTAATCTATATCTTAAATCTGGTTGTTCTGCGCTGAATAGTTTGCAAGTTATGATGGTTAACTTTTTTTTAATTTCCGTAACTTTGTATGGGTACCCCAAGAAAGAGTGCGCGTGGCACACTGATTTTTTTGCAGGTTATTTCCGACTACCATATTAATCTAAACGTCAATTATAGATATTCTAGCCAGAAGATTGCAGAAGTTACAGCTGTTTCAATTTAAAAGAAATTCGGTCATTTTGTATGGCGGCTACTATCAACAGTGGGCGTGGTGCGCCCATTTTCTGTGGGCCTAGTTGCTCGTACAATACTAATCCATACCTTAAATCTCGTTGTCCTACGCTAAATGTTTTGTAAGTTATGGAGCTTAAAAGTTTTAGTTTAATTCCCTTGACTTTGTATGGCAGACTTATGAAGGAGTGGGCGTGATACGCTGATTTTTCGCCAGATTATTTCCGACTATGATATTAATTTAAGTGTCAATTATGGTTATTCTAGACAGAAGATTGCCGAAGTTACAGCTGTTTCAATTTAAAATTTGTATGGGGGCTACGATAAACACTGGGCGTGGTACGCCCATTTTCTGTGAGCCTAGTTGCTCGTACAATACTAATCCACACCTTAAATCTCGTTATTCTACGCTGAATAGTTTGCAAGTTATAACCGGTAACATTTTTTTTAATTTCCGCAACTTTGTATGGCAGACCCAAAAAGAAGTGGGCGTGGCACATTGATTTTCTGCCATATTATTTCTGACTACCTTGTTAATCTAAGTGTCAATTATGGTTATTGTAGACAGAAGATTGAAGAAGTTACAGCAGTTTCAATTTAAAAGAAGTACAGACACTTTGTATAGGAGCTACGCTAGAAAGTAGGCGTGGCTCATCCACTTTTGGTGAGGTTATATAGTAGTATAATATAACTCTATGTGCAAAATATTGTTGTCCCAAGTGGTATATTGTGTGAGTTATAGCAAGTTAAAGATTTTGAAAATTTCGAGGTTAGTCGCTTTGAATGCTTGGTGTGGGCGTGGTTATTGACCGATCATGCCCAATATCAATCCCCTCCGTACCCTTGGATCATAGATTACTTATGCCAAATTTCATCGAAATAGCTCAATATTTACTCAAGTTATCGTGCGAACCAGCCAGGTGACAGACAGACGGACGGACGGACGGACATCGTTAAATCGAAAATTTAATCGACGCTGATCACGAATATATATCCATGTCTATATCTCCGGAGATTCCTTCAAGTGGACACAAACATCTGACCGAAATGAATATACCATGCATATTGCATTATACAGGGTATAAAAATAAAATGTAAATGTTTTGTATTGCTTTTTTTTTATAAATTCAATAAACATGTGTTAAAAAAAAAACAAATAATAATAATAACTAGTACCAGGATATGTTGAAATGTTACAAAAATAACTTACATCATGAGGCACATAATCGCATATATGCGCCAGCATGCCTACATATCCGTGCTACTTACACAATTACTACAAGTCATGAATGTGTTCGCAATATGCATATACGAGTATGATACTGCACTCAAATATAAAAAATCTCCTTACAGTCGGCTGGGGCCGACCAAACTATACCCTGCATATGTAGATTTATATATAAAAAGTTTACTCGAATATCCAATTTTTCTTTTATTTCCACTTTTCGAGAAACAATTTTTGCATATACTACTAATTTACACCCGAAATATGGTTGACTTTGACGAAGTAAAAGGATTTTAAGATAATTCCGAGGCTTAGTATGGGAGCTATATAAAAAGTGGGCGTGGCTTACCACTTTCTAGTAAATCCAATTAATTTTTCAATGTTAATCCACACCTTAAATTTGGTGTCCTACGTTGAATAGTTTCTAAGTTATGGTGGTTAACATTTTTGTTTAATTTCCTCAACTTTGTATGGGAGCCCCAATAAGAAGTGGGCGTGGTACGCTGATTTTTCGCCAGATTATTTCCGACTACGATATTAATTTAACTGTCAATTATGGTTATTATAGACATAAGATTGCCTAAGTTACAGCTGTTTCAATTTAAAATTTGTATGGGGGCTACGATAAACACTGGGCGTGGTGCGCCCATTTTCTGTGAGCCTAGTTGCTCGTACAATACTAATCCATACCCTAAGTCTCGTTGTCCTAGGCTAAATGGTTTGTAAGCTATGGAGCTTAAAATTTTAGTTTAATTCACTCGACTTTGTATGGGAGACCCATGAAGGAGTGAGCGTGGCACACTGATTTTCTGCCATATTATTTCTGACTACCGTGTTAATCTAAGTGTCAATTATGGTTATTCTAGACGGAAGATTGTAGAAGTTACAGCTGTTTCAATTTAAAAGAAGTACAGACACTTTGTATGGGAGCTACGCTAGAAAGTGGGCGTGTCTCATCCACTTTTGGTGAGGTTATATAGTGGTATAATATAAGTCTATGTGCCGAATATTGTTGTCCCAAGTGGTATATTGTGTGAGTTATAGCAAGTTAAAGATTTTGAAAATTTCGAGGTTAGTCGCTTTGAATGCTTGGTGTGGGCGTGGTTATTGACCGATCATGCCCAATATCAATCCCCTCCGTACCCTTGGATCATAGATTACTTATGCCAAATTTCATCGAAATAGCTCAATATTTACTCAAGTTATCGTGCGAACCAGCCAGGTGACAGACAGACGGACGGACGGACGGACGGACGGACGGACGGACGGACGGACGGACGGACGGACATCGTTAAATCGAAAATTTAATCGACGCTGATCACGAATATATATCCATGTCTATATCTCCGGAGATTCCTTCAAGTGGACACAAACATCTGACCGAAATGAATATACCATGCATATTGCATTATGCAGGGTATAAAAATGCATACAATTATTCTTATGCATATATTATGTAGGGATATGAATACACAAGCTCAATTTGTGCATTCACACAAACACACACACACACACATAATAAATGTACATGCAAGATAATCTACAATTCGAACGACCAACCGACAATCAACATAGTATTGTACTCGTACTATACAAGCGCCTAACCAACAAACCAACCAACACAAACAATGGTTTAACTAAATGAGTTCACTCGTGAATGCAATCGTTTATCCTGGCGCACTCTTTGGCATTGGTCCTTTTCATCTTTTAGCCACATGGCAACAACTACATACTGCAATAACAACATTAGCAATGCACCAACACGATTTTAAAATTACCACTATTATTCCACCATACATAGACATGTGTATCAGGCCAGTCCATAAGTTCGTGCGTTGAGGCGTTTAATTCCCTGCTCAAAAAGTTGTTTGTCCTTGGAATCGATTTCCCTTTTTATAGCTTCTTTTCAGGTGTAGTTCTTATTACTGCAATACCCGGAGAGTATGGTGGATGCGGCATTAGCTCCCATCCGAGCTCGTTCAGCCTGCCTAAGATCTGTATGTATCAGCTGTGATGGTCTGGTTTGGTTCCAGTAGATCAAAATAAATTATATCGCCCATATCCTACCAAAAGGAGGCCATCTCTGGGGGTTGGTTCTGATGTTTAATCTTTATCTAACCACTGGCGTTTGCGAACACGATTATTGTAAAGGACCCATTTTCGTCCCCAGTAACAAAACGGTTCAAAAAACCCTTATTTTCAAGCCCCTGCAGCAGCTGAGAACACACATTCACTCTCTGCTGAAGGTTTGCGACGGAAAGTTTATGCGGAACCCATTTTCCCAGCATTGGAATCTTGCTCAATTGAACCAGGTGCCCGTAGACTGTTCCATGTGATGAATTGAACCTTCCAGCCATCATATCGATCGGAGTTAACGACCTCAGGACGACCAGAGCGTCCTCAGGAGCATCTTCAACGTCACAATCACCACTTCGGAATTTGGAAAACCACTTTTGCGCAGTCCTTACACTCACGGTATTTTGCCCATGCGTTGCGTTTATTTCTCCAGTAGCAGTTGTTGCATTTTTTCCACTTCTATAAAAAAAAATTACAAAATATGCCTCTTATACTCGTTCGAAGATTCCATTTAATTTTTTAACAATGCGTACTTCTATCCGCGATTAAAATCACTTGTTGAATGCACAAAACATCAGAGAAAATAAAAATAGTTCCTTTATCTCCCACGAATCATTTTTTTGTACGCAAAAAGCGCCTCTGTGAAACTATTGAAAAAATAACGCACGAATTTATGGACTGACCTGTTATATAAAATTCTTATGTACATACTTATCCACACCATGTGCAACAAATTGCATTTACGTCAAAGAATATAGGGGATTTGTTTCGGTTGGGGGATACCACTCAGATTGTATGCTATATATTGACAGTTGTTTTGCACAATATCAACGTCAATGTGTCATTTGTATGATAGAAAATGGACACTACAAGGACTTTCAATTGTTTTTGTATAATTATTATGAAACTTCCAGGGATTATCAGATAAAATACGTGCGACACTGTGAATCTGACGAAGATGACTAAGTGACTAAAATACATAGAATTTAATCCATTTTCTGAGTAAACATTGAATTAGACTCAAAAAAAATGTGCATGCTCGTAAATATTTTGGTTTGACACTGAGCTGCTAGCAACATTGGGTTTACCCATGTTGTTATATATATCGAGCAACGTAAGTACAAATACATATATACATTGTCTACATGTGTATGAGTTTAGTGAGCTACCATCAGTTGTAGAATATCTTAGTATTTTGAATACATACGATTGGTGGCAGAATAGTAGCATCATTATTGCATTCGTGTAATGGTAATGTTCGTTCGTCCTGTGTGATGCAATGCAATGTGATGTTGCTGGTAGAATTAAATTGCTCGTTTTTTTATTTGGCTTATTTTGCATTTTATGTCGAATGCAATTTAAAAATTCAATGCTTGTTTTCGTTCGCTACTAGTGCAGATACTAAAGGGCGTTACAACAAAAATACAGTAAATTTACAATGCGATGAACATGGAACTTTATGTAAGTATTATGTACATTCGCTATGATACTACAATGACTTCGTGTAAATGGGTTTCAAGGGATCACTTTATGGTGTAATATGAATTTATAAAATCTGTGACTCTCTTTTCTATTAAAAAAAATTAATTTTCTTCATTACATCCCAGCTAAATAAGTTATTTAGGAAAATTTAATAATACATGCCAAGTTGAAATGTTCATGTACAGAGCTTAATTAAAGAATAAACTTGATTTGAAGTAGATAATTTAAATACACAGATGACTATTGAATTATGGAAAATGGGTCTGTAATACTCATGAGTGAGAGAAAAAGAGAGAGCGAGAGAGATATGTCTCAAGAGAAGATATTTCCTAGTGAAGAGAAACAGATTAGAAGAACGGCTAAATAAGTCACTGCCTCTCGATTACTTTACTTATTTACTAATGTGGCCATTACAACCGAAAATCGATTTAGGCTGAATCTAGCATGCTTTTCTCTTGAAAACTCCGAACATTCTCTCATCTCAGGTGGAATTTGTCCAAGCTTCAGCGCTGTATGTAAGAACAGGCATGATGAGAGTCTTGTAGAGTGTGATTTTCGTTTCTCGAGAGAGGGCTCGACTTCTTAATTGCTTACTTAGTCCACAGTAGCACCTGTTAGCAAGAGGGATCTTTGGGAATATCTCGAGGCTGGCGTCATTACTGGCTTTAATGCTGGTTCCAAGTTAAATAAAGTCCTTCGCTACTTCAAAAGCGCAGTTATCAACAGTGACGTGCTGTTCAAGATGCTAGGAGGCTTTGTTTGCTGAACTCCCGTCTCACAAGACTTCAGTAGCAATGAAAAAATTGTATGGACTATGTTATGCATTGCTCCCAAAATATTCTTCAGACTTAGCCACCTGCGACTATTTTCTGTTTCCAAATCTGAAGAAATAACTCGGCGCTATGACATTTGGATCGAATGAACAAACGCCTACTTTGAAGACCTTGAGAAAACCTATTATTTGGAAGGAATAAAAAAAGTGGAAAACGCTGGACTAAATGTATTGAGCTAAATGTAAACTTAGTCGAGAAATAAATGCATTTTAGCCAAACAAAATATCTTTTATTTAAAAAGATACTGAATTATCTAGCTGCCATCATATTCTTAAACTAATTAGAGTAAATCAAATAAAAAAATAATGGTTTTCTTTCTGAAACTTGGATCACAGTGACGTTTCAAACAATTGCAGGGCGGACGAATTTGCTAGAAATGGCATGAGCTTTGAACTTTCCCATGAATTTGTAAGCCACTTGGGCAAAATAATGGGAAGTGTGTCAAACAAGACAAATGATGTCAGAATAAGCTTAGCCTCAAAAGAGTTATGTTAATGGTCGCGACAGGAGGGTTTATAGGTCACTGCGTTCATGGCGCATATGCTAGAAGAAGAGAAATATGCCACCTAACCTATGAGTTAATATTACCCCCGAGGTGTATATGTCCTACGCTTTGTTATAGGCGTAAGCTATATCTAAGGTTTGACTAAACGAGTTAGGGACCGAGAACAATAGAACTTGACTGTCTTAATTGCGCCCCTTCCGAGTAGCCACTTTAACCTATTGTATATAGTTACCATTATCACATTTTCATTGTGAAATATAATAATAATAATTAATTAATGGGTGGCTCAGTGGTTAGTGTGTTGGCCTTCTAATATATATAATTAATATAAATTAATTAATATTTTTATCAGATAAGAACTCAAACAATTATTTAATTCCATTCCTATCGAATGGAATGCATGGATGAATTACTCTGTTTCTGCTTTTGTAATGTATTCATTACAGCACGATAATTCCAATTACCGTAATTAATTCATTGTAATTAGCCAAACCAAAAATGTAGTGTTATGGTACTTTGAATATATTTCCTAATACAAACATCAATCTATTTAATTTGGATTTGTATGATATTTTGTTTGCTATTTATTAGATGCTATGCTAACAAACATCGAAAACATCATCCAACACAAAATGAAAATTTATTGGTAATATGGTGTTGATGATGTTTGTTTTAATTACATTTTGCAATTAAAACCAACAAGCATTGTGCAAATAACTAGTCAAAAACTAGGCGAGAAATAGTAATTAAATGACACATGTTGACGAAACACAGAGGGAATATGAAAAATTGTACAGGATTTTAATTACATGAGGGAGACTGTATACTATCGTTTACATGTGTACTGGGTATACTTTAGACAGTCGTTTTTCCAAATCATATACATACATGCATATACAAACATTCATGTACAAATACTAGAGCATATAAACCAGTGATATTTCAAAATCGCATGCATATATAAACATCTGCATATACGACAAACATGGTATTAAATGGTTGCATGTGGTTAATAGCAAACAAGACGGTCATTAAAATGTAAATGATAGCAATAGTAACTAATGTAAGAAAAAAAAAAAACAAAAAGAGAAAAACAACAAAAGCAATAGAAAATTAGTCAAATTTCCTGTACTCATGTATACTCGTAAATGTACATATTTAAAGGACATATATTGTATATGTAAAATATGTATAAAGCATTGTTCAAAATTATAGCAAAGAAAAAGTTTATTACATAAGCCTTCTATGCATGAGGTCTACGGTTCAAGGATGACCAATTCAATGGTATTTTTTTAGAACCATAAATGCAAGTTATGTCTACCGGCTTCTATATATGTCGTCAAAAAAATGCCAAAGTTAAAACAAGTGGTGTTGCAAGAGTTGGAACCAGTTAATATATGTATAGTAAAATTTCAATTCATTATGACTTAGACAACTTTCACATTACTTAATATTGGGTGTTCGAAAAATTTCGGCAACAAATTGTCGATAGATGGCTCTAAAATGTAACATCTCTGGTAATATTAATTGCTATACTATACCTTGTTTAAAAGGTGACATTTTAAGCTTAATTTTGTTAGAAGACATCAATATCGCATTATTATATGAAAGGTTCTCTTAGCTTAAAAATGAGTAAAAATTCGGAAGATTATCGTTATATTTTGCTTTACAATTACAATATGACACAATTTGAGGGTCATTGTCTCGGGAGTGAACCAAACTAGTCTCAAACGATAGTATTTGACTTCAGTAACAAAAGGCAAAGCCCTTTCGGCTCTACGTCACAAATTTTTTTTACAGTGGTTTAAAATTTGGCTCTTTCGGTCAAAAGTAGGTGCAGGAATCATGGAATTTGAAAAATCATATATAAAATTACATTTGGGATAGTTCTTATCTTCAGAGAGCTATATTAAAATTTTACGAGGATTATTTTCTTGAAACACTTTAACCCTCTAACTACCACCCGTATGGGTCAGTTTTGGCCTTATTCCGAAAACTTCCATAAAAGTCAACATTTGGAAGGAGATCAAGGGTTAAAGTCTTCCACAAAAATATTCTCCGGAAATTTTCACTATGGGTCACTAAAGACAAAAAATATATATCACTTATAGCTAGCATGCAAAAAACGAATTCAAATTTTCAGCACTTCATTTGTAAGCATCGATTGCATTGTATGATAGCTTCATTCCACAATTTAAGGGCCGTTGTCTTGGGGGTGAACCAAAGCAGTCTTAAGCAATAGCATTTGAAAAATCATATATAAAATTACATTTGAGATAGTTCTTGTCTTTTGAGACCTATATTATTTAGGAGGATTATTTGCTTGGAACATTTTAACCATCCGTATGGGTCATTTTTGGCTTTATCTATATGCGTTAGGGATTTTTCGAAAAAGGTCAAAAATGACCGAGAAAAAAAAGAGCGCGTCGCAGGCTGCTGAAAGTTTACAGAGACGATGCTGTAACTAGAAAAACAACAGCGAAGTGGTTTGCTCGTTTTCCATCTGATAATTTTGATGTTTAAGATGCACCGCGCTCTGGTCGACCAATCACTGAAAAAGTCGATGAAATCATGGAAAATATTGAGCAAGACTAACACGTAAGCAGCGTAGACGTTGCCAGGGAACTAGGCATTCATCACCAAATAGTTATCAACAATTTGAAGAAAGCTGGATACACAAAGCAACTCGATATTTGGGTGCCACATGAATTAACAATGAAAAATTTAATGAACCGAATTTCCATTTGCGATTCACTGCTAAAACGGAACGAAATCGAACCATTTCTGAAGCGAATGATTACGGGCAATGAAAAGTAGCTGAAAAGTACGACAATAATGTGCAAAAAATATCATAGACGAAGTGAGGTGAAGCTTCGCAAACGGTGGTAAAGCCAGGATTGACACCAAAAAAAGGTAATGCTGTGTGTCTGGTGGGATTGGAAGGGAATTGTTCGTTATGAGCTTCTACAACCTGATCAAACGATTGATTCTGATCTCTACTATCAACAATTAACGAAATTGAAGCAAGCAATTCAATTAAAACAGCCAGAATTGAACAACAGATAAGGTGTTGTGTTCCATTATGACAACGCCAGACCACACACATCTTTGATGACCTGGCAGAAACTGAGAGAGCTTGGCTGGGTAGTTTTGATGCATCCACCATATAGCTCGGACTTTGCATCTTCAGATTAGCATATGTTTCGATCTCTGCAGAACTCTCTTAATGGTGTAAATTTAAATTCCGTAGAGGCCTGCAAAACGTACTTGGATCAGTTTTTCGTTCAGAAAACCTAGAAGTTCTACACAGATGGCATAATGGTTTTACCCCAAAAATCGCAAAAGGTTATCGATCAAAACGGCATATATTTGATTTAATAAAGCTACTTTTAAATATAAGAAAAGTGTTTCATTTTCGATTAAATTTGTAACCGAACTTTTGCGAACACCAATATATACGTGTAGTAGTGGAAAACTCGATGCATTTAATTTTATTCAATATTTGATTAGTATAATACATACACAGTATGTCTTTTAAATAATGCGATTTTCTTGCTATCTTCAATAACACATTCAATTTTCGTTTGAAAGTTATTTTTATTCAAAATTATTATTTATTGTCTTTCGCTTATTTCTGCCGTCCTTGTACATTCTCTGGTTTCAAAACTTTGAAATAGTATTACATGGTAAACGTCAGACCTTTAGGGATAAATTTCTTGTGCATTTAATCTTTCGAATTATTCATCATCATTGTCTTGGTTCTTGATCTGTGAAATCGCATTATTTTTACGATACACATCCTAAATATTGACATTAATTGTGACGAGCATAACTTTTTCAACTTTCTATGAATGTTGCATGAATTTGGGTGAATTTGAAAGAGGAAATATATAACATTCAAATGATATAATTTAATTACTAGTTATTTAAAAGACATGCTATGCATGTTCGAGTACACGTATGAATGCATGGTGCTCCAATGCATTAAATAAATTGAAAATGTTAAGATTGCATGATTCGTCAAACAATTACCGTTATACATATGTATAATACCTACTCATATATATTTAATTTTCATAAAATATACCTATCATATGTATGTATATGTATTTTAATTAACTAATCACATATCGTTAAGCTCAAGGTTAACTAAAATGGAGGCATGCATGTAATTTTATGTATGAGTATCACCACATTAAATGGGTCAAAATGGAGCCGTAATTTCAAAAATTTCGTTTGTTGTATTTAACGAATATGTCAAAATAGTATGACATTATTATACTAATTTATTGTACAAATAAATTGCCTCTTACTACTTAGTACTTGTAAACTCATAAGATAGTTGGTTGTTAAAAATAAATTAAATAAATTTGATCTAAAAACTTACTATACGTAAATATATAGTAATATAAATGCATGTATGTAAATATGTATATGTATTGACTAAATAGAAATCTCTTCAAAATGATTGATTACAGTAACTCAAATTAATTAACATATAATTTCACAAGCTTACATATATGAAAAGTGCAATATGACACATATGAAAATGCTCCCTAGATGAATTAAAATGATAAATAGCTCCTACTCATATGAGTTGTAATCATGTATATACATTAGGCTGGTCCTTAAAATTAAATAAACGATTTTTTAAAGACTCAGCCCCTCAATCGATAATACCACACTCAAAGATATAACATATAAATTTTGGTCTCGGTGGGAGACAGTTGAGAAGTGTCGCACAGGGGTCAAAGTTCAGATTCTTCTATGGAGACTCAAAAAAAAAATTAAAATAAAATAAAATTTTTTTTTCATCTAATACCAAAAATCGATGCTACTATAGTTGAAGATATCACACATAAATTTTGGGTTCGGTAGGATACGGTTAGGGTGTGTCGGACAGGGCTCTAAGTTCCGATTCTTTTGCTATATTAAGTTATGTGGCTGCCCTCTCTCTGAGAGAATACACTTAGGACAGAAAGGCCCATTGTGGTACCACCGAGCTTCTCTTTCAATTTTTATTATTATTAAGGCTATGAAACACCGCGACCTGAAGATCTTTTGTACAGCCTTATTCCCTAACTAGCAGATCTCAAGACTATTTGTAAATTTTGTCACTGCTGTGGGATTGATTTTAACTAGGTACCTGGGAACTATGAATCCTTTGCCTAGGTAGTTTAGTCTGCGTCTAGCCATAGCTGGGCAATTGCAAAGAACGTGTTCTGCTGTTTCCTGCTCTTCAAGACAGAGTCGACAGAGATCGTTGTTAACCACACCCATTTTCATCATGTGATAATTAAGTTTACAATGACCTGTTAATAGTTCAGTGTAGAGTTTGATGTATTTTCTGCTGAGGTTCAAGATCTAGCATCTATCATAATGTATTGAGGGTCAATGAATCTTTTCGACTGCCGCATACCTGTTTGTGCGCTCCAGTAATCGGTTAGACTACTTTTTTTCTCTTCATATATTAAGTTATTAATGAAGCTACTGTTTACCCCGCAGAAGGGTACTGAGCCTATGAAATTAGCATCTGCTACCTTTTTGGTCGGTGAATCTGCCATTTCATTTCCTGCATGCCCCACGTGTCCCGGTACCCATATTAGAGTCACAGAGTTCCTCTTTGCTAAGGTATTGAGGAGTTCGAAGCATTCCCAGACCAACTTAGATTGGAACGAGAAATTCATTAGTGATTTTAGAGCTGCTTGACTGTCTGAAAGAAGGCATATGTTGGTTTAGAGAGAGCCCCTACGTAAACATTCTCTGACAGATAGCTCTAAGGCATGGACCACCGCCTGAAAAATGGAAGCTATTTTTCCCATTGCAATTGCCTTCCGGAAATTTGGTTCTACAATTACCGCTCCAGCACTACCATCTTCGATTTTGAATCCATAGCTGTGAGCCCTGTTTTAGAAATATTTCGTTGTTTCTCCAATATGTTTTTTTATTCATCCTGTCAAAGACCGTGAGGCCCGGTGAATTCCAGTCTACGCCTAGAATCTTAATGTGCCCTTTCAATACTATTGTACGTGTTAAATTTGGACAGCATTAGAAGGGACCTACTTATATTAGCCGGTTCCGAACGGCAGAACCCATGTGACATCACTTAAACTTAGTTTTGTCACAGTGCTCTTTTAAGAAACATTTTTGGCAAATTGTTACTGTAAGAAAAATTGCCAATTCTTGCCAGCAGGTGGGTACCTTTCGAATGAAAAATCTTTTCGATATTAAGTTTTGTTATGCTTCAGCCGGGAATTGAGCCCAGAACCTACAGATCAGAAGGCCGACGCACTAACCACTGATCTACGGCACCCACTGTATTAAAATAAATAATTATTAAGGGGTGGGGGGTAAGGGATAAGCAGATTCGGAAAATCGATTTTTTTTCCAATTTTCCTAGACAACGAGATTGCTGCCGGGAACGTACTTTATGGACCTGGGATCGATGATTTAGGGTAAGTTACAAAAAAAAATTTTTTTTCTCACTTTTTGAGAAAAAAAAAAAAACTTTAAACGTGTTTTTCTGAAAACCAATTTTTCGAAGTCCGTCAACACGATCCTGCAGAATCTACTCGACCGATTCTTTTCAAACTCGAAACATACAATCTTGGTATAAAATAATTGTAAAAACTTCTGCGTTTTTTTGCTGTTGCTGTTCTTTGTTCTCTTGTAAATTTTCTTCAATAAACTTAAGAATAACGATTTTATTCCATAGTCCAAATTAAATTACATTACTTTCGTTTCATTCAGCCTGTAGGGTCAAAACATAAATATTTTAAGTTGAATTGTAATGGAATGGTAGAAAATTGAAGGCATTGGAAGGAGTGACTACAGCCAATTGGGAAACATACTAAATGGTTATATCGATAATGATAGAATAGATGGAAGTTTCTTATAAGCATAGATATGTTTATATAACATGTACATGTAAGTAGTAGTAGCAATATTGACTGCTTTTAAAGTCCATCGGAAATGTTCTTAATAGTATTAAGGCAATATCCTTACAATCATACACTTGTGACATATATATTGTACTTTCACATACTGGTATGCTAGCTTGTACATTTCCTCCAACATTCCAAGGACAAATAAAACACAATGTCACGCATTCCAGCTAATATTATATGCATACTATATGTACTCGCAGTATGTGCATATCAATATAGCAAAGTGTATTAAATTGTATTGAATGTTTGCTTCCTCTAAACTACTCAAGCTACTGCCAGCCATCCACATCATACATACGTATTGTATCCAATTACTTTCATCAATCCATTGATTTTCATTGCTTCTAATAAGTGAAGTGCGACGTTGATAAAACAAATGTAATATTCTAAAATAACGTAAGTATGATATATCCACGTGTCTATTTAAATGAAGCGTTTTATGGAATATCTGAAATGAATGTGTATATATAAAGGTTTATGAAATTTACCAACGCATGTTAATTAGATAATTTAGAATCGAAATAAAAAAAAACGAAGTAGTATTAATGCCAACACATATATGAGTAGTCCCCAGATTAAAGATATTTCTAGAGAAGAACTTGCTAGGCCTACGGCTCTGTGTTTCGCAAAGCTGCATATGTTTTTTATCGACAGACCTTATTTTTATATACCTAGTTAAGCCATAAATATTGGTACACAACTAAACGCAATATTGGCCGCATCCATTTCATCTTGACTGAAGTTGTACGAGTACGAGACCATCATAGATTCGGGCGTCCTTGCATTGTGAGAACTCCGATAGCGATCAAATCCGTGAAGAAATGATTGGGCCGACAACCGCTGCGAAAACAGAAAATCTTGTCGCGGCAAATACAAATTTCGCAAAAATCCATGTTTATGAAGATCTGGACTCAGCGCGTACAAGCGACACACTGGACACCTGTTCACGGCCGCATTGGAGGGAAAACGCAAGCGAATAATGAAAGCGTTACGCAGTCGATACGCTCACAGACAAATTCTGTTTACTGACGAGAAAATCTTCACCGTAGAAGAATCGTTCAACGTATGAGTATGTTCGGTCATCCAGATAAGCATTCCAACTCATCCCGAGGATCCAAAGAGGCCACCATCCCGCGTCTAAAATGGTATGTTGGGGAGTCAGCTACGTTGGTGTTAACAATCTCCATTTTTACGAGAAAGAAGTGGAAAAATCGGCCAAAGTATATCAATCGACCGTCTTGGAACCCATTGTGAAGACTCTCAACCAATCAATATTCGCCAAAAAGCCGTGAACTTTCCAGCAAGACTCTGCTCCAGCTCACAAGTCAAAAACAGCTAAAAAACAACATTCCGGACTTCATATCAGCGGGTAATTGGTCAGCTGGTAGTCTAGACCTCAAACCGTTGGATTACTTGACACCCAAACACTGAGTCGTTGAAGTGAGCCCTTGTCAGTGCAGAGGACAATTTCCCCATGCATGAAGTGTATGTCATTTTGAATAAGTTGTTCTAAGAATTGTAGCCATTAAATAACCCAATAAAAAGAAAAAAAAAAGTTTTGAGAAATATTAAATCACCTACATCAGAAAATGCGAATGCTAAAAGTGCTTGCTATTGCTTTCGCAGCAATTTCTTCTTTCCCGCCACCTTCCATCACGCCCCAACAACTGTTTAACTTAGCTTGCCCGTCCCCCGCGTAGCATCCATGGTGGTTTGCGGTCATTTGATGGGCATGTGCGTCACCTGCCCGATGATTTGAGCTCTAGTAAGCATAGGGCGGCTCTGAATTCTCTGCATCAACGTGCGGTGGAGGCGATCATCGAGGGTCATGTTCACAACATCGTGCTGGGGGTCGTCCACCGCCAATTCCGGACTGCGAACAACAGCTCCCTAGATCCGCTCGTGCCACTTTGGCGCTGGTAAGATCTGGATGAAGCGTCTATTTGAACTGCTACATGCACCGGCTGGCTGATACAATTTCAGACCGATGCCCGCGTTGCCAACACAGCCCACACGACACCCGTCATATTTTTGTCTGCAGCAGAAGTCCTACCAGTTTGGCTCCCTCTGCTCTGTGGACGCAGCCCCTGGGCACTGCTGTCTTCCTGGAGCTGGTCGATGTGAACAACAACAACTCCATTAACTGACTTACATACATATTCGTGATTTCGAAATCGTTGTCTCTTACAACAACAACAACTACAATCTCTACAAGCTCTACAAAACAAGTAAGTCTTTGGTGTGATTTTTAGAGTAGCATCCCATGTTGTCAGACACTGGAAATCCCAGTTTAACCTAAAGTCCAATACGTTTATATCGAAAAATTAATTTAACAGTCTGTATTTGTACCTAATTAGACAATTTACTAAATAAAAAAATATTGGAATTCATTTCTTAGTGGCCACATACTGTAAGCTGTAATTCAATAAATTTAATTGCAATTCAAACTGTTCGAATATAGAGTAAAATAAGTATGTACATTTGGAATTTGTACCATATGCATTATGTAAATAAATACACCTACATTCATGTATGTAGTATAAAAAGTAATCTAAACTATTGAATCAATTAAAAAAAGTACCTACATGAGTACATACATATATATGTACTTAGGCGGTACTCGTTACAAGTACTTGTAAGTAATTCAAACAGGTTATTTCAATAAAGACATTTATATACAATAGAATGAGAAAAATATATTATTTGATTTTACAAACAAAATAGAAATAGAAAAAAAAAATATTACAAAAAAACAAATAAACTAGATAAAAACAATCACATCTAAGTATTTACAAGTCTATTCAGTACGCTTGAAATGAATAAATTGACTAAATTGACTAGAGTTGTTAGCAAATGTTGTCATCTAGTACTAATTAGTAATAATGTACCTACGTACGCTTGATGGCTACATACATATGTACATAACAAATTCCACTATACATCTAACTGCATGTGTTATATTTTATGTATAGATTAATTAGTTTAAGGTGTAATATGATAAAAACTACTCATAAATAATATATATGCATCTATAATTAAAGTAATATAAAAAAAATTGTACAATAGTAAAATCCAATACAAAATTAATTCTTAGGGGTTTAATAATTCTTCGCAAAATTATAAAGACCCTCTAGAGCCTTATTGGAAACTGGATACATTTCGAAATGTTTTTACGACTTAACTCGCGGAAAAGTTTCGTAAGAACATCAAACGACATGTTTAAGGGGAAAGAGGAGAAGCTGAAAACTATTTGAAATAATGAGATTATGGTAAAGGGTTTTCCATTAGGGACATAACAATTTCGTATCTTTATATGACGCACCCTTAAACTTTTTAAATCAACTGTCAATGTCAAAATGTTAGTTAAAGTCAATATTTTCATCATGGTAAAGTTCATGAACCAGCAACGTTTGGAAATTATTAAAAATTACTACCGAAATTCTGATTCGGTGGTCGCAACTTTAAGAGCGAAAAATCATCTTCAGCGCTGAAGCTCATTTCTGCCTCAATGGCTTTGTTAATAAGCAAAATATGTGTTATGGGTCAGCAACAAACCCATAAGTGCTTCTTGAGACACCATTGCACCCGTAAAAAGTTACTGTTTGGTGCGATTTTCATGCCGGAGGTGTGATTGGGCCGTATTTTTTCGTCGATGAAAACGGCCGTCATGTTATCGTCAATGGAGAGCGCTATCGTGCTATGTTGGAAGATTATTTATGCCCAGAATTGGATGAACTTAACTTCAGCGTTATGTGGTTTCAACAAGACGGTGCCACTAGCCACACAGTACACGTCACAATCGATTTATTACAAGGCAAATTCGGTGAACGTGTTATCTCGAGAAATGGTCCGGTCGAATGGCCGCCTTGTTCATGCGATCTAACACCATTGGATTTCTTTTTATGGGTCTTTATCAAGTCGCTGGTCTATGCCAACAAGCCAGCAACTTTAGACGAGCTCATAGACAACATCCAACGTGAAATTGCCAACGTTCCGGTCGAAATGTGTGCTAGAGTGGTGGAAAATTGAGTCCAAAGAATCGACCGCTGTAAACGGGCTCGTGGTGGTCATATGACCGAAATCGAATTTCATTCATAAAATGTAATGCTTGCAATATATCCACAATAAATTTGAAATCAATATCTCAAAAATTTCTGTGTTTAAAAAAAAATATATAAATATGTGGCACATAAAGCTCCAAAGGGCTCATTGGCCGAGCTTCTCTTCCAATACTGTTGTGCGTCTTAAATTTTGGACAATATTAGAAGGGACCTACTTATTTTAGCCGGTTCCGAACGGCAGAACACTTGTGACATCGCTTTTTCTGAGCTTTGTCACAGAGTTCTTTAATTCTTCTGGAAGAATTGCCAATTGCTTGCCGACAGGTGGGTACCGTTCGAAAGAAAAATCTTATCGATATTAAATTTGTTATGCATCAGCCGGGGATTGAACCACCGACCTACAGATCAGAAGGCGAACACACTAACCACTGAGCTACGGCACCCACATGTGTTTTATTAATAGATAAAAATGTTATGTCCCTAATGGAAAACCTTTTATATATAAGCCTGAATCACGGATAATAATATTGATGCTCGAGAACTCAATAACGAAAAGGGCGAAAAAGCCATAATTAGGTAAAGGAACAACAAATTCTAATTGTGTCTTCGGTATTTGTTGATAAATATTTGTCATTTTTATAAAAGCATTAAATTAGCTTAAAAAAATAAACATTAAGTATATTTCAAATAAAACAAAATTAATTAAATAACACAGCGACACAGAATTTGTGGGAGTGGAATGATTATAACTGAAGATGAAAGACCTAGTCCCATATAGTAAAGCCTCCAGAACTTTTTGAATTTGCAATTTTTTGACTGACTGCTTTGCTTTTAGAATTTTTGACTGGGAAAAAAGGGCTCAAATTAATATCGGAGCGAAATATGTAGTTTAGACACATAGACTAAAATTTCACGAGGAATAACTTTGTAGAACGTTTTAATCAACTAGCTCCATCACGAAAGGGTTGTTTTGACCGCCTTTTTGGAAAGTCTGAATAAAATGGTATTTCGGAGGTCACTAGAGGGTTAAAATGTTTTGGAAAATTATTCGTTGGAACATTTTACTAGGGGTATTCTCAGACACCTTACAATATGCAACTTTTTTATGCATTCTTTTATAATGATGGCTTTCTTTTATAGCGATGGATAATGTATTCATCGCTATCATCAGAATCTGAGTTACACATGATGTTCACATGTGACTCTACTGCTGGCTCTTGGCTTGCTGGTATTGGAATTTTACTATATTGGTATATTGGTATACCCAAAAATAACAGTGGCGCATTTGGCTTTCACAATTTTGAGATGAAATCAATGCACATTTCTTGTTGCTCTCCTCTGACCAAACAATGAAAGTTATCCCAAAGAGTCAAGCAGATAATCCAAAAGTTGAGAGGTTGAAAATACACATTATATTAAGATGGAAATTTTTTCATGCTTTCGCAACCTTGACCATTCTATAAGTAGGTATAATGAATATCACAGCGTATATATTTCCAATTCAATAAAGTACATATATTGCGTTATTAGATCATTGCCACCCCATAAATAAATATATAGTCGTACTCATATTTGTGAAATTATCATCCAATAATCGTTTTTGTTGTGATTTCAGTTATTATTCTATTGTAAATTTCCTATGTTAATTATTCAACAGCTATACGGCATTATACATTAAGCTCACACTAGTACAAGTATTTATGTACATTTATTCTAGTATGTATCTTATATAGATTAGACTGGCCCCTATATTTCTTCCTTCAATATAATGTTCGCTATCAAAATTGCATATCTGAGGCTAGAGATGCGCACGTGAGGAAATGTTAAATCACGTCACGCATAATCACGCAAACAAAAATACAATTTAGTCACGATTACGCTCGCACAAAAAATATTGGACTCACTTCAGTCACGCGTGATCACGCACATGAAACAATAGCTTTTTTTAATTTTTACTGTACTATTAAAGTAGCTGTTTATGGGTATTAGGTTTGTATTTACAGTCCTAAAAATCCTAATTCACAATCTTAACAATAATTAATGCAGCTTCAGTGAGCAAGTTCTGTTCAAATGACATCTGTCAGGTTGATTTTTTTGTGGTTTCCTATGTTTTTTTTTCGAATAAAATAAAAAACAATATTTTTTTTTTGTATTGTTTGTTATTTAAATTTGGACCTTTACAATTTATTTGATAATTTTTTGAAAATTATAACTGGTAAATGTCCACTACTTGTAGCCGCGCATAGATTGGCCCTTTTTTCGGAGTTTTCCATCAATTTTTTGAGTGTTTCTGGTTCAATTCCGACAATTTCGTTGCGTATGTTGACCTTAAGTTGTTCAAGAGACTGGTTTGTTGGAATAAACCTTGCTTTTTAAGTATCCCCACAAGAAAAGGGCAGGCAGAGTCAAATCAGATGAGTGTCGACTAGGGAACACTACCTCCAATAAATCCATGGTTTCACCAGTAGTATGGCATGTTGCGCCATCCAGCTCAGATGCCAGAACATCTCGTATCATTGACCCGATATCGCACTCCGTTGGCCATTACTGTCGCACCATTATCATCTTCGAAAAAAATACGGGCCAATGACTCTATCCGAGCCTACACCGCGCCAAACAATAACTTTTGGTGAATGTAAAGGCGCTTCATGGATCAATTGTGGATTTTCATTGCCCCAATAACGAATAATTTGCGTATTAACACTTAACAACACAGCGTAAAATGAGTCTCATCTGTCATGATCACAATAAAAAAAATCTGAAAATAATTTTTCACAATTTTAGCTCATTCTTATGTTGTGAAAGGCTCCATGGTAAAAATAGTAATGGTTTGACATTTATAATGCACGCGCTGTCACTTGTCATTCTGACATCGGCCAGTCATTTTATTCGAAAAAAAAAAACATAGGGTAACACACAAAAATATCACCCTGTCCCATCACGTTATAATTATAAAGGTAGAGCTGTAGGACGCAGAAGAAGCGGAAGACCAAACCACCGTTGGAAAAACCAAGTGTTGGGTAACCTGGCGGCGCTTGAAATATCCAATTGGTGGCAGCAAGCGAAGAACAGAGAAGAATGGCGCCGCATTCCGGCTTAAATGGATCATCGGTTGTTATGGCCATATAAGAAGAAGAAGAAGAAGAATTGAAAAAATTTTCTCTTGGCTTCGCAATATAATTTCAGAAACGGTTCTTTGTAAAGTGTCAAACTCTTGTGTTTGTTGTTTTCTTCCTTGCGACTTCGTCTTGTCATTCATTTCACAAAGTGTTCAAATTCAAATACTTGAAAAATTGTCAAAATAATACGATTTTAAAATGCGAGTACAAAATTGTTACTGTTTGATTGAAATTCATTTATGTTAGTGTTAATGCGTGATTTGATCTCGACTCACGTTACTCACGTATGCGTGAATATTTGAAAATTTCGCTCACGCTCATGATCGCATGTAAATCATGCATATCACTGCGAATCTGATCTTCAAAATATGCGCTAAATGCAACAGATTTTATATAGTTTTACTTCCAATTACTACTGTTTGATTGAAATTTAATTAAATGAGTGATAATGCGTGATTTTATCTCGACTCATGTCACTCACGCATGCGTGAATATTTGAAAATTTTGCTCACGCTCATACGTGATCACACGTGAATCATGCACTATCACTGCGAATGTGATCTTAAAAATATGCGCTAAATGCAACAGATTTTATTTTATATACAGATTTTTACTCCCAAGAGCTAAGGGTCATTCTAATGTAGTTACAATGGCAATTCGAAGTGCAAAATAATGACCACGACGACGATGAAAGCGTCAACAAAAGCAACAAAAATAACAACAACAACAAATGCGGGTATTAATGAGAACAGTAAACAACAATCTCATCATGTTCAACAATGCTGTGATTCATTTCGGTGAAAAAGAAAATACGACTGTACGAGTATGTATGTATGTATGTATGAGAAGCTCGTACTTACTTTGTCGACAATAATACATATTACTAACAGCAACAACAACAACAACAACAATGCATTTTACTGATAATGATAGCACAGAGTGCAATGACAAAGTGAACAAGTAATACATAAATAACAATAGCAATAGCAGCATCAATGAATGCATCTACGTATGTACGAGTATGATAGATGATGCACAAATGTACGAGAACTTGTAGGTTACAAAAATTCGAATGTCAAGTGCTTAAACATTGAACATCATTGCACAAGGCGATTGAACGTTTGAGTGAGTGGGCATTAAGCCAATGCATGTATGTACACATTTTATTGTTGCTTTATATTCGAAGAATATTCAAACAGTGTAAGTAGTTATTCAAAGCGAAAGAAAGCTATCAACCATAAAGGAAATGCTTTACAAATATTTTTTATGCATATGTAGTCGTGTAGAAGAAACCACAAATAAAATAATGTGCATCTTTCTTCATCGCAAATTGCTGCACTGATATGTAAATAAATAGTTGAGCTATTTTTGTTATTTGAGCAACTACATATAACGCCTCCCCTATAACTTAATGCAAAAACTATATTTCAAAGTAAGTGCCTATTTTTTTACATTAAGCAACAGTAATTAGCTATTCACTCATGCAGTCAGTCAATCAGTCATTTACTCGTTTATTTTATTTTATTTTTTTTTCACACATGTTAATCCAAATTTAGTTAGTTCACATAGGTACATATTTATACTTGCAAGTGTTTTTATACTTTTTTATATATGGAAGTCGACGTATAATTATAAAATGTGTTTTGTTTTTTAATCCAAAGAAATATGTCTGTTTTATTATTCATATTCTCGAATGCATTTCATGTGAATATGTTTGACCTCGTCATTATTATTGTAATAAATAGGTAGTACTGTATATAGGACTGCCAGATATCAAGTAGGTGAAAAGGAAAAATGGCCTTACTGTAGATGAGCCGGTACAATCGATTTATACCGTAAACACCTTGGGATATATAAAATTATATCGTGCCATCTTTTACGCAGTTTTAGCGTATAATTTTATTTACGACAATATACAGGGTTAGGCTATTAAAGTGTTACCTATTTAAGCGACCATATCTTCTTTGTGTGAAATTATTTTTAATTGATTCAAATTACAAAATATTGTGAAAATAATCAAAATTTCAAAACCTATTCACTCTAGCTCGATGTGGCCACCTTTTGAGGTGACTATGGCCTTTAAAAGGTTAAAAAATGAGTTGCATAATTCACGAATGTGATCTTCCGGTATTTTGACCCATTCCCGAACAATGGTTTTCTTCAGCGCATCCACTCTGGCATATTTTTTAGTCTTCACCTTGCCTAATCCATCGGATTTGCATCTGGCGAATTCGAAGCCATTGTGTGGACGAAATGAAATGTAGAACATGATTTTTTAAACATTCTTGGTTCACACGAGCTTTATGAGACAGTACCGAATCTTGTTGGAACGTGCATGGTCTACGACTGAAATGTTTGCGTGCCCACACCTCTAAAGCAACTTCCAAAACATTTTCCCGATAATAAGTCGCATTGACTTTGACACCAGGCTCGATGAAAACGATTGGAGAGCGTCCATCGGAGGTCACAGCTGCCCATGCCATTACTTGAGATGGAAAATTACTTCAGATGGCCATTCGTAGTCTCAAATTTTCGGAAGTGCTTTCAGTTAAGTAAACACGATCATTTTGAGAGTTTTTGAACTGCTCAATAGGGAAATTTTTCTCATCAGAGAACACAATGTTTGGGAATTCGTCACGTTCGTGCAAGCGCAACAACTCCTTTGCTCTTTCGAGTCTATATTTTGTTGGTTTGGTGTAAGATCGTGTGCCTTTTGGAACTTGTAAGGCTTAACCTTGAACTGATTTTGGAATATGCATCGGATGCTTCGCTGGAATATTTTCAGTTCTTTGGCCATTTGATTCCCACTACGACGTGGATTTCATCCAAGTCGAGCCTTCACTTTCCGAACCATTTCAGGTGATGTTGCTGTTTTTTTTCGTCCACCAACATAGCGTTTGGCAATGCTGCCTGTACCATTGCAACGATTTATGGTACGATACATAAACATTTTATTCACTTTGAGGTGCTTGAGCTCACGAATAATAGCTGATTGTGATTTTTCTACCAAATATAATATAAAATTAATATAATCATTCTATTATATTTGAATTCCATTTCGAATAACTTTTGTTCTATGGTAGTTTGTAAACAATATAAACAGCTGTTATTGGTATACATTTCACGTAGTTGGCAATATCGGTTTGACAGATATACCTGTGTGTAGTTGGTAACACTTCAATTGCCTAACCCTGTAAATACGTAATTCAATGAGTAAAAATGTATAAGAGTGGATGTGAAATGCCAATTATTCTGCTGTCCCACAGCTATTTTTAAAAGTGGCCCTTAGCAGTATCTTGGTATTGGATCTACATTAAATAGTGAGCGTGGCTCCTACTTTCCTCGCATAAGTATTTCTTACTTCACAATTAGTTTATATGTAAAAGGGGCAATCCTAGATGAAACACCAATTAAATTAAAGCGATTCAAAATTAATCCATGTATCAATTAGGCAAAAGGTTGCCGAAGATATGACGGTTTAAAGCTAAAAGAAATTCAAACATTTTGTGTGGGAGCTACTATAAAAAGGTGGACGTGATTCACCCATTTGTTGCAAAACTAGGTTGGTAGGTAGGTTGAGGCACACTTAAGCCAAACGAACACCATTGTCATACCGCAGGTGGGCTAACGCGATTCCCTTAGGAACCTACCCGAGCTTCATGTAAAGCGTAATATTCTTCCCAGCTGACAGCAAGCCAGCTCGGCGAGATTATGTAGAAAGTGACTGCCCAAATGAGTCATTCTGCGACGAGCCCGTGCCGGACACTCACACACAGAAGGTGAGTTATGGATTCTGGTTCTTTATCGTCGCCGCAGCTCCGACAGTAGTCAGGTGCAGTGGATGCCTAGTTTATTTGCATGCCTACCTATATGGCAATAGCCCGTAATAATTCCCACCAGCATACTAACCGCGTGTCTGTTAAGTTCTAGTAGGTCCTTTGTTCGTTTTATGTTCAGTGCCGGCCAGATTGATCGAGTAGTTGTACACGAATGTTCCGAATCCCATCTGGCATTCGTCTTCTGTTATGCATTTGAGGCTAGGAGAAGTTTACACATCGCTATTAGAATACAATACTCTCCTTGTTAGAAAGAGTTTGCAACGTTGTATCAACCTTCTTTGCTAGCTCGTCCGCAGTTTCGTTCCCTGATATGTCCTTGTGCACTGTCACCCATACAAGGTGAATGTTGAACTGCTCGGACCTCGCGTTAAGAGATGTTATGCAGTTATAGATAATTAATGAATTCAGGTAAACTGAATCTAAGGATTTCGTTGCTGATTGGCTGTCAGTGAAAATACCTATATTCACGTGTGATATAACGTTACAATTAAGCCAGTTCATTATTTCGTGAATTGCCAACACCTTTGCTTGAAAAACACTGCAGTGGTGGTCCGGCAGTCTGAAGGCTATACGCAACCCAAGAGTTTCACAGAATACCCCTGCTCTTACCCGTTCGTCATGTTTGGAGCCGTCGGTGTAGAATTGAATTGATCCATTGGAAGGGGTGTTCCCATAGAATTTTAGTCTGCGTCCTTCAGCTGGTTTGGAATATAACATATTTTTGACTGGAGAATGTCGCTTTACCATGCCAATATCGGTATACAGCTCATGGTTGTACCTGGCACTCACCAACAAAGCAAATATATCTAGATTTTGGGAAGAACTTTTCTCTTGAAAACTACTGTCATCCCACTTCAGAGATTTGCAGAGTGCGGTTTTCGTTCTTCAAAAGAGGCTTCCATTCCTCAACAACAACAACAACAACAACAACAACATTTCTTAATTGCATACTTAAGCCAAAGTAACGTCTGCTTGTAAGAATGAGTCTTTCGCAATATCTCCAGTATTATCAGTAAATATTCTGCTTTGATAAACTTCTGAAAGGCCCTGACTTCAAAAGCTGATTATTTGACATACATGCATAATATCGACCGAACTGAGCACACCGTAAAATTGAAACAAAAAAGTAAACAACAGAGTATAACTAAATATTTTACTAACCTAATCTAATAAATTATCGTAAAAGTACGTATGTGCAATAGAGCTGTCATAAGTGTCTGACGATTTTGAAATCTTTTGTATATTTTAAGCGCTTGTAATACTTCCAAAATATTAACTAAACATTAGAGATCATATCCAGTTGTGTACATATGGTATGTACATACATACATTCATCCAATCCCTAGTAGCCTAAGGTTAAGCAAAAATTCGAAGTGTGAATTTTTCACACTTAAAAAATTTTCAGAACTAAAAATACTTCAGAATATACAATATAAAAAAATGTATTATCATTCAGTACATAAATAAGCCACTCTCTCTGAGTTTTATTTACTCTAGTTTCAATAGCATTTTCCTTAACTTCGTCAGTCAAGTGAGTGTTTGCCAACGAGTGAGGGTTGAGTATTTTCTACAGCATCTAATTTAAACGAAATGCATCCTCCTATTCAGATCTATTTTAAATATAAAGCAAATGTATACTACTATAAATAATAAAATATAAGTACTTATGCAAAATGTATTACGTCAAACCTTGAGTAAAATATATGCACTTGTATGTACATAAGTGTAGGTAGGAGAGGCAAGTTGATTTATGAAAGAAACGCCTTCGATATAAAAAAAAAAACAAATGTAAGAAATTCTTAAAGAAAATGAATAGAATTTTAATTAAATATTTTTTCTAGAAACTACTTTCAAGTGTGTATATAATTATTTACGCCTTAAATAAATAAAATTCATACGTGAATTTTATAAAGGATAATAAAAATGAATGTGTATAATTTCATACAATCATATTAAAAAATATTATAAGAATTAATATACAATATGCATATACATAATTGCAAATAAGTACGTTAGCAAAAAATAAAAAATAAAATAAAAATAAATAAACAAAAAATAAAGAAAGAAATAATGTACTTAATTAGCTCGAACGCTCTACGCACTTGCGTCGACAAGGTACAGTAAAATATAAGCTAGCAATTGCTACTTGTACAGCACACAAATAGCAGTTTGAATGAAAGTAAATAGTAAAAGAAAAAATTCATGAACGATGAATCATAATTGTAATAAAAAATTATAGAAAACACATCCACAGCTAGCAAACTAAAAAAATCGTCGTTCTGAAGGCTGACTTAGGTCACTATGGGTGCTATATGAACATATATAGGGCCACCAGAATGGTAGAAAATCTAAGGCATTACACTGATATACATCAAATCTGTTAGCACTTTCTCATACGGTCACATTAGATTTCCTGTAATATGCTATAAATAAAATTAAAATTAAAGAATGCCACAAGACCTGAAAGTGGGATTATCTGCGGCCTGCGGGGCCGTCTGGCTGACTTTGATTATGTGGACAACATCTGCATGCTATCTCATACCTAGTCGGACATGGAGACGAAATTGCAACTGATACAAGATGCCGCCGCTAAAGTCGACTTGGCATTCAACATTCCAAAACCCAAAACAATACGTATAAACACCCAAAATACGCGTGCATTCGCGATTGATGGTATCCAGCTGCAGGAGGTACATTTTTTTTGCTATCTGAGTAGCATCATCTCGACGTCGGGTGGTTCGAGCGAAGACATCCAAAATCGCATCAAAATAGCACTGGTAGCATTCGGCACACTACGTCCAATCTGGAATGCATCACACATCTCGCGGAGCACAAAATTGAAAATATTTAACTCCAATGTTAACCCATCTTTGCTGTATGGCTTCGAGACGTGGAACACATCAGAGCCGGATATGAATGCACTGCAAGTCTTCATAAACCGCTGCTTATGCAAGATTTTGAAAATTTTCTGGCCTAATACTATATCAAATGCTGACCTATGGATCAAGATGCAGCAAACGCCAGTACTTATTGAAATTCGGAAAAGAAAATGGACCTGGATTGGCCATGTTCTGCGTAGAGAAAGCGAAAACTTAACAAGAGACGCCATCGATTGGAACCCACAAGGCAGCCGAAGACGAGGAAGGCCAGCGAACATTTGGAGACGATTGCTGGAGTCGGAAGTGCGCGTTATGAACTTGAGCTGGAGCGAAGTTAAGAGGCTGGCAAGACAATCACCAGCTGAAGCATAAATTTAATATCGAAAAGATGTTTCTTTCGAACAGTACCCACCTGTCGGAAAGCAATTGGCAATTCTTCTGTTCTAATACTGTCCAATATTTAACACGCACAACAGTTCTGGAAGTGAAGCTCGGTCTGAGAGTCCTTGAGGGCTTATAAGTGCCAAATAGTAATTTTTTTAGTTTTGAATTTAAATGTTTTCGCTAAGCTCAACTATTACTTCCATTCCCCATCTTCATATACCAGGTTTTTCAATTAGTTTTTTACAATCACACATAGATGGCACTAGTAGGTCCTCTATTTTATTCTTCTAAGAATGGTACTACTTCTTTATGAACACGTGTAAAGTTTCATGTAGTTCTGTCAACACAGTCTTCCATTTACAGCTGTGAAAAGTAGACGTGTCACAGTGTATTTTTAATATGGAAAAGATCAAGTATCGTGCAGTGATTGAATTTCCATTGTCGGAAGGTGTTAGGCTAGGTTATGTGGCTGCCTTCTCTCTGAGACTACACACCGAGATTCTCTTCCAATAGTGTTGTGCGTGTTAAATTCGGACAGCATTAGAAGAGACCTACTTATATTAGCCGGTTCCGAACGGCAGAGCCCTTGTGACATCATTTTAGTTTAGTTTTGTCAGAGAGCTCTTTTAAGAAGCATTTTTGGCAAATTGTTACTGCCGAAGTCGGAAGGTGTAGAACCAAAAAGAGATTGTTAAAAGTGTATAGGGACTCTTCACCTTCATTGGCAATAGTATACAATTGTGCAAGTCTTGAAGATGATCCACGTTAAGGACGCCCAAAAAGTACATCAACACCAGAAATCATAGCTAAAATTTAGGATATGATTTTGGAAGATCGTTTAGTAGATGCTCTAGACATCTCATTAGGCAGTGTGAGCCATATTTTAAGTGATGTTTTGGGATTTAAAAAGCTGTGTGCACAATGGGTGCCGCATTCGAATGCGACTTTTTCAGCAACATTTGGAGCATTTTAAATATAATTAAAAGTATTTTGTACGTCGATTCATTACTATGGATGAGACTTGTGTCTACCACCACGATGCTGAATCAAAACAAGAGACTAAAGAGTGGTGTGAACCGGGTACTTCAGCTTCAAACAGAATTCATGTTAAAAAATCACCTAAAATGGTGTTAGCGTCAGTTTTTTTTTTTGGGATAGAAAAGAAATTTTGTTTGTGGATAATCTTCAAACTGATAAAATAATCAACTCTGAATATTACAGTAAACTTTTGGATCAGTTAGATGGAAAATTTAGATGGAAAAACAAATCATTTTTCATCAAGATAATGTACCTGCTCAAAAGAGTGTCTTGAGTACGGTTAAACTCAAGGAATTGAAGTAGAATTATTGAAACATCCACCGTATTCGCCAGATTTGACTGCTTCTAATTTTTGGTTGTTCTCACACCTTATAAAATTCATTCGCGGAAAGTATGAAATTCGTCTAATGATGAAGTTATAGCAGCCGTAAATGAGTATTTTACAGACCTTCCGGAAAACCACTATAGAGATGGTTTTCATAAATTGAAGGAACGTGGAAATAAATATATTGAGCTTTTGGTTTTACTGTAGATGTAGCATCCATGTATTTACATTTAGACATACGAGAATATTAAACAATAAATTTGCAAATTTAATTAAATTTTCATATAATGAATTGCCTAAATATATATTTATTTGTACTGTACTAGGAGATACATCATTTAAAACATATACATAGGTAGAATATGAGCCCATATACAAAAGACTTGCTTGTACACAATTTAGTGAAAATCTACAAGCAGTCAATCAATATATTTAACTAAGCAATTGTTGAAAGAAAAATTAAATTTGACAGCTCTTGTGGAAGGAACAATCAACATACTACAAAGTAAAATCCAGTGAAAACTCAAATATAAAACACTTTGCGAATACAACAGAAATTCATCAAAGAAAATTAACCATTTTGTAGAATACTGAAATAAAGAACAACAATAACAACAACAACAATATGCGAACAAAAAATCAATGACCTCACCCAATGCACTCTGTTATTCGGTTGATACACACACAAACGCCTGTAAACATGTTTCTTCTCTACATTAACAACGACAGAAAGCGGTTACCAGATACAAAGTCAAATATATGATGTACATAAATAGCAGTGTGAAGGACTATTATGTATATACATAACATACATATATAGAAAGGTTGTGAATGTATTCGTTGTATGTATGAGTAAATTCGACAACGACGACATCGTGTCTGCCATATTTCATCATTGCCGGTAACAGCAGTTTTTGGGAATACAAGTACATAAACAATAGTGTGTCATATACTCGTATGTATGTATAAGTAAAAACAAAAGATGAAAAATGCTCAACTACAACAACAACAGCAAATATTGTATAATATGTACATTTGGAAAAAGCGATAAAAAAAATATAAGACTCATAAATAGATAAGAATGCCGACAAAATAGAAGAAAAAAAAAAAAGGAGAAACAAACAGAAATGTGTTGGATGTTGGGCTGGCTTGGCACGTACATTAAATTGGCAAATGCATATATTAAGGAGTAGTAAAAGGAGCAAATATAAGGTATAGTAAAAAGAAATCCATTATTTTTCCAATAGATGGCTTTAGCAATCTGTATGTCGCGTTGTACATATAAGTGCGATCGAGTTACGCTAGATGGCGTTAGAAAGATAGTATTTCGTACTAAATAAGCAAGCAGTTTTGTGTTTTCTTGACTCAGTATTGCTTGAGCACGCGTCAAAGATGGATACCAGTAAAGAGAAAATACGCCATATTGTACAGTTTTTCTTCGATAAAGGCGAAAACGCAAGCCAGACGGCTGAAAATGTGATTAGTGTTTATGGTCCTGATACTGTAACAGCCAATCTGCTGGAATTTTGGTTACGTCGATTCCGTTCCGGTAATTTTGATGTCAAGGATGCACCACGCTCTAGAAGGCCAATTGTCGAAAATATCGAAAAAATAATGGAAATCGTCGAGTCTGACCGTCATGTAAGCACTGTATCTATTGCCCAGAAGCTAAAGATTGCAACAAAAACCGTTTGGAACAATTTAAATAAAGCTGGATGCAAAAAGAAGCTCGATGTATGGGTGCCACACGAGTTAACGCAAAAAAAAAACCTCATGGACCGAATTTCCATCTGCGAAGCGCTGCTGAATCGCAACAAAATCGATCCATTTCTGAAGCGGATGGTTACTGATGATGAAAAGTGGGTCACTTACGACAATGTCAAGCGAAAACGGTCGTGGTCGAATTGCGGTGAGCCGGCGCAAACGGTGGTCAAGCCAGGATTGACGGTCAGGAAGGTTTTGCTATGTATTTGGTGGGATTGGCAGGGAATCATCTACTATGAGCTTCTCCCCTACGGCCAAACTCTTAATTCGGACATGTACTGTCAACAATTGGACCGTCTGAAGGAAGCAATCGCCCAGAAGTGGTCAGCTTTGCCCAATAGGAGTTGAATTGTGTTCCATCAGGACAACGCCAGGCCACACACATCGATAGTGACTTGCCAGAAGCTCCGGGAGCTTGGTTGGGAGGTTCTTATGCATCCACCTTATAGTCCGGACCTGGCACCAAGTGATTACTACATGTTCCTGTCTATGGCGAATGATTTTGCTGGTGAAAAATTCGAAGCTTGTGAAAATTGACTGTCCCACTTTTTTGCCAATTATGGACGAGGGTTTCTATGAGAGTGGCATTATGAAATTACCTTCAAAATGGCAACAAGTTTTCGAACAAAACGGTGTACATTTGACCTAAATAATGGATTTCTTTTTACTAGACCTTTTATGATACGATGATACGAAATGTCTTCAAATTATTTTCTGTCTTCCAATCCAAATAATCTATTTCAGACACATAGCACAACAGATATTCGAATTTTTGCATAGAATCACAAATTGTGAAATTTTTTTTCGTATGCCTTTATACGTTCAAACATTAGACACTCCTTAATATACATTGATATATTGTAGAGATATAATTAAATACATATATGCAAGTACTGGTAGTAATATTATTACATTTAGGTGTTGGTATACTTTAGTATTAGTGCTTTTTATCGTCTCTCAATTGGTCTGTGGGTCAACTTTGTATTGGAAAAGTCATCGATCGATTTCATAATTTGTTTTTTGTTGTCGTTTCATTTCATTTCATTTCATTTAATATCATTTATTCATTCATTATTTGATTATTGTTTTTATACCCTGCATAATGCAATATGCATGGTATATTCATTTCGGTCAGATGTTTGTGTCCACTTGAAGGAATCTCCGGAGATATAGACATGGATATATATTCGTGATCAGCGTCGATTAAATTTTCGATTTAACGATGTCCGTCCGTCCGTCCGTCCGTCCGTCTGTCTGTCACCTGGCTGGTTCGCACGATAACTTGAGTAAATATTGAGCTATTTCGATGAAATTTGGCATAAGTAATCTATGATCCAAGGGTACGGAGGGGATTGATATTGGGCATGATCGGTCAATAACCACGCCCACACCAAGCATTCAAAGCGACTAACCACGAAATTTTCAAAATCTTTAACTTGCTATAACTCACACAATATACCACTTGGGACAACAATATTTTGCACATAGAGTTATATTATACTACTGTATAACCTCACCAAAAGTGGTTGAGCCACGCCTACTTTCTAGCGTAGCTCCCATTCAAAGTGTCTGTACTTCTTTTAAATTGAAACTGCTGTAACTTCTACAATCTTCTGTCTAGAATAACCATAATTGACACTTAGATTAATATCGTAGTCGGCAAAAATCTGGCAGAAAATCAGTGTGCCACGCCCACTCCTTCATGGGTCTCCCATACAAAGTCGAGTGAATTAAACTAAAATGTTAAGCTCCATAGCTTACAAACCATTTAGCCTAGGACAACGAGACTTAGGGTATGGATTAGTATTGTACGAGCAACTAGGCTCACAGAAAATGGGCGCACCACGCCCAGTGTTTATCGTAGCCCCCATACAAATTTTAAATTGAAACAGCTGTAACTTAGGCAATCTTATGTCTACAATAACCATAATTGACACTTAAATTAATATCATAGTCGGAAATAATCTGGCGAAAAATCAGCGTACCACGCCCACTTCTTATTGGGGCTCCCATACAAAGTTGAGGAAATTAAACAAAAATGTTAACCACCATAACTTAGAAACTATTCAACTTAGGACACCAAATTTAAGGTGTGGATTAACATTGAAAAATTAATTGGATTTACTAGAAAGTGGTAAGCCACGCCCACTTTTTATATAGCTCCCATACTAAGCCTCGGAATTATCTTAAAATCCTTTTACTTCGTCAAAGTCAACCATATTTCGGGTGTAAATTAGTAGCATATGCAAAAATTGTTTCTCGAATAGTGGAAATAAAAGAAAAGTTGGATATTCGAGTAAACTTTTTATATATAAATCTACATATGCAGGGTATAGTTTGGTCGGCCCCAGCCGACTGTAAGGAGATTTTTTTTATGTAATATTTCTACTACTTTCTACTTTGGAAAATTTCATTCTACCAATTATCACAATATGACAATAATAATATCTTTATGATGCTTTAAATGAGACGATACACATTTTAAGGGCTTTTGTTGTCGCATATTTAATTGCTTTTGCATTTAGTTGTCATTATCGCGCTTAATTTCCTTATTTAAGTGTGTATTATAGGCGATGTTTGTGTGTTTATTTCCATTGCCTCTTGATTTTTCCATATTTTCGCTTTATTTATTTATTTTTTTTTGTGCATAAAGAAGCTTTCAATCGCGATAAGCCATTTGATAAACGATATCTTAAATGCGCTTAACAACAATTATAGTGTTGGTCAACATTAATAAAATAATGTTTATGACATTTTTGAAATTATCTTCCACTTCAATGTTCCACAGTAGGAATATACTCATATATAGTACGTATTATAGTATTACGAGCAAGAGAGTGTGGCATAGTACTTAGAACATTTATTTACATTTCCCCATGTTGCAAAAACTTACATTATAAATAGTGATTTTCAATTAAAAGCAATAAAAAATGAATAAACAAACGCCTTATTTTTTATATTACCCAACTGAGGATATAACTTATAGGTACAACCAGCATTGCGTATGAGCAATACATGACTAAGTCAACAAGTATGAGTAATTGTATTACAAAAAATTGCCTTATAATCGGTCGAGTCGACCGATTTGTACCCTGCACAGTTAAGATTATACATATAAAAGCTTACTATGCTCATATTTTAACAATTTCAGGGCATGATTTTAGTGTATACAAATTTCAAATAATATATTGGAGTATAAATAAGTTCGCGCGATTTATTTTCGAATATTGAAATGTTATTGTGGAAAATTGATTATATATTCAATTTTCAAAGTATTTTCCGTCGCTAGCCACTACTTTTTTCTCATCTTTCTGGTAGCATACGAATTCTGCGAATGGAAGCACTGTTCTTCCAGGCAGTGTGTCATCGATCGAAACAAGTTGTAATCGGAAGGAGCAATATCTGGGCTATACGGTGGGTGGGGTGGGACTTTGACCATTTGAGCGTTTCTAAGTACGTTTTAACGAGCGCCGCAACATATGGCCGAGCATTATAAAAATAAAAATAAATATGTGGCACTTAAAGCCCAAAAGGGCTCATTGGCCGAGCTTCTCTTCCATTACTGTTGTGCGTCTTAAATTTTGGACAATATTAGAAGGGACCTACTTATTTTAGCCGGTTCCGAACGGCAGAACCCTTGTGAAATCACTTTTTTTGAGCTTTGTCACAGAGTTCTTTAAGAAGCTTTTTCATGGCAAGTTGTTACTGTCGGAAGAATTGCTAATTGCTTGCCGACAGGTGGGTACCGTTCGAAAGAAAAATCTTATCGATATTAAATTTGTTATGCATCAGCCGGGGATTGAACCACGACCTACAGATCAGAAGGCGAACACACTAACCACTGAGCTACGGCACCCATTACCCCTACGGCCGAGCATTATCATGTTGTAAAATAACTTTGTGGGCTCGGCTCGGCTAAAACGTATGAATTGACGTCGGTACAGATACCCTGTGATCGTCTGACCCGATTTCAACAGCTCATAATACACCACAACCAGCTGGTCCCACCAAATACACAGCATGATCTTTTCGCTATGAATCGGCTTGGTCATCGATGATGACCGCGGCCGCATGGCCGCGGCATTAGTACGTTGCCCGACGTTTTGGATTATCGTAATGCACACACTTTTCATCGCAAGTCACAATTCAATGCAAAAACCCCTTTCTTTTTCTTGCCGTTGGAGCAGTCGTTCACACGTGAAAAAACGGCGTTCGAAGTTTGTTGGATTCAATTCATACGGCATCCAATTTCCTACCTTTCGGATCATTGTCATTGGGTTTAGGTTAGGTTAGGCTATGGGGATGCCCTCTCTCTGAGAGAACACACTTAGGCCAGAAAGGCCCATTGTGATACCACCGAGATTCTCTTCCAATACTGTTGTGCGTGTTAAATTTGGACAGCATTAGAAGGCACCTACTTATATTAGCCGGTTCCGAAAGGCAGAACCCTTGTGAAATCAATTTAACTTAGTTTGGTCACAGAGCTCTTTTAAGAAGCATTTTTGGCAAATTGTTACTGCCGGAAAAATTACCAATTCTTGCCGGCAGGTGGGTACCGTTCGAAAGAAAAATCTTTTCGATATCAATTTTGTTATGCTTCAGCCGGGGATTTAATCCACGACAAACAGATGCGTTGGTCGCACTAACCACTGTGGTACGACACCCACTCATTGGGTTTAAACGATGGCAAATGGTTGGCTGTGTGACTCCAAGTATTTTTACGATTTCATCTTGCGTCTGTGATGAATCTTCTTTGAGCCTTGCCTCCAATTCTACATCCTCAAACTTTAGTTGCGCTCCGGATCGTGCTTCGTCACCGAAATCAAAATTCCCACTTTTAAATCATGCAAATCACTAAAATACGACGATTTTCGGCAGCCTTTTTCTTCATATGAAGTAAAAGTAATGAAGTAAAACTCCCCACAAAAACACATTATTCGGTACAAAAGTTGACATTTTCGGAGCACACAAAACCTATGTTGTTTACACTTCAGCGAAATGACTTCAAAATGACGATGTTGCCAGATAAAATAATGGAATAAAAAACTAGTAGCGAGTAGCGGGTAGTAGAACTTATTAATATTCCCAATAATTACTTAATTTAAGGGTTACCATTTTTTAGGGTTTTTTTTTTTGTGTAACAGTGGGTGTGACATGGCTCTTTTTGCAAAATTATTACTCCATTCAAAAGCTACGTATATATAAAAAATGGTTGTCCTAGATAGAAGACTATGTAAATTATAAAGTGGTCCAAAATTTAAAATATTTTACAACTTCGTTAAATTTTGAGCGTGGTTTGCCCATTTCTTGTAAGGCTAGTTATCCATACAATACTAATTCAGGTTTTAAATATGGTCCTTCTATGCGGAATACTTAGTAAGTTATGGCGGTTTAATATTTTTTTTTACTTTGTATAAGATCCACATTAAGAAGTGGGCGTGGCTTGTCAATTTCTTTCCAGATTATATACCACTACAATAATAATTAAAGTGTTATAAATTGGTTACATCGATTTAAAGTTGAAATAAATTCAGGCACTTTGTATGGGAGTTGCTATAAGTAGTGGGTGTAGCTTGTTCATTTCTTTCAAAATTATTGGGTAGTAGAAGATTAATCTACATGTTAATTATTGATGTTCTAGATGGTTTGTTAAACGATTTTAGAGCAAGTTAAACATTTCCAAAATTTCCAGGTTAATCTCTGTGATTGTTGACTATAATAAATTGCGACCTACCCTTGGATTATGCGTCATGCATATCAAATATCATTGAAAAATGTGAATATTTGTTCAAGCTATTGCCCGAACCAACCAGATTACAGACAGACGGACGGACGCACACATTTAAATTGACTATTTAGGCGATATACATACGTTTCTACATGCATCTTCGAACATTCCTTCAAATGGTTACAAACATCTGACGGAAATAAATATACCATGCGCTTGCGTAGGGTAAAAAAATATACTTTTGCATGGAAAGCTACTATTTGTTTTCACCCGATAACGTTCATTTGTAAACGTGCGTACTCATTTTTTGATAAAAAATAATCTTATTGTGCCAAATATCAGTCCTATACTTTTATATTTACGTGCACAAATCTGAAAAACACATTCAAAAACACACTTTTATCTGATAGGTAGAAGTAGTTTTCATCCGATTACGCATTATGTTTATGATTATAATGACGAAATTTTTCGTTTATGATTAAATAAAATTTTTTCGAGATTGTTAACCAATGGAAAAGATGATTAATATGGATATGGATTTTGTTCCTTTTAACACTTTTATGAATTTTAATTCATTGTCATTCAGAATCCTCAGAAGGGGAAGAGGAAGATGAAGAAGTTACTTTGTTGTCAATCTACATCGGAGCCTTGTCTGTAGACACGATTTCGAGGTGTGATAAAGCGACAAAATACCGGTTGCGAATAAATTATCCAAATATAATAAAAGACTACAATACCCATATGGAGGGAGTTGATCTGTTTGACAGTTTCAAGCGAAGGTATTTTACAATATTACTCGCAAAAGCTGAAAGTTCAAAAATCTCTTGTTTTCCACCTATTGGATGTGCTCATTATAAATTCCTGGCTACTGTATAAGAAACTGAAACACGTCAGAACTAATATAAAGCTTTTGGATCTGTGCAAATATATACTTGAGCTGGCAAATGTCCTATATAATATGGGCCTACAGAGGTATAGTACACAAAGGGGCCGCTCAAGCTCTTCATATTTAGAAGCTGATTTGCAGATGAAAAAGCAGTGTGGACCAGCACAAACTATGCACTTTAAAGATGTCTGCAAGATAAACAGACCGCTTGAAAAAATAGGGTGATCGGGCCAGATGTAAATATCCGAACTGTAAGCGCGCTAGACATTCACATAATGTATACTTATGCTATAATAAAGATCATAATTTTTTTATTAAATAAATTTCAAAGTTGGGAAAATGGGCACCGCATAAACTTTCCGCCGCAAACCTTCAGCAGAGAGTGAATGTGTGTTCTCAGCTTGAAAATGAGAGTTTTTCTGAACCGTATTGTTACTGGGGACGAAAAATGGGTCCTTTACAATAATCCTGTTCGCAAACGACAGTGATTAGATAAAGATAAAACATCAGATCCAACCCCCAGAGATGGCCTCCTGTTGGTGGGATTTGGCCGATATCATTTATTTTGATCTGCTGGAACCAAACCAGACGATCACAGGTGATTATTATTGCCATCAACTATCCAAACTGAATGAAGCACTTGATAAAAATTGACCGTGTTTAGTCAATAGATGCAAAGTTTTGTTTCACCACGACAACGAAAGACCGCATACCGCAAGACAGACCTTGGGTAAGCTGAACGAGCTCAGATGGGAGCTAATGCCGCATCCACCATACTCTCCGGATGTTGCACCTTGCGATTATTACCTTTTCCACGGACTTCAGTCTCTTTTAAGTAATAAGAACTACACCACAAAAGAAGCTGTAAAACAAACAATTTTTTCATCAAGGAATTAAAAATTTGCCTAAACGTTGGGAAGAGGTTGTAAATAATGCAGGAAAATATATTATTGATTAATAAATACTGAAAACTTTTGTATTTATTTTAAATCCACCTAAGAAAAACGCACGAACTTATGGACTGACCTCATAATTTCCTATCATAGTTCCATAAGTGCGAACTATTGCAGTGACTGTAAGTCAATACACTATTTTTTCTATGCTTTATAGACTTCAATATAATTTTTTTTTTTTTTATAATTTTAAAAATACATTTTTTTAATCAATAACAAAATTCACGCATTCAAGGGTTAAGTTCTTTTTCTAATTAATTTTTCAATTTGGTTGGTGCATAAAATTATATAATATTTCTCCATGAACAGAAAAAAAAAAATTAGTTCATTAACAAATTAAAAAATTGAATACATATTTGAATAAGCAAAAACAAATTAATCGCAATGAATGAAAAATTACACAGTGCGACAACCTTATCGGTATTGGATGATCCGTAAGCAATGATGATATGGTTTTTTGTACAGTTCATTTTGAAGTTTATAGGTTTTGATGGTAAAAAATGCACTTGAAATCTACATAATTTCAACTACAAATCATTAATTAGGCTAAAATAAATTGGCTTAATAAGCTAAAATTAATTAAACAAAAGTTCAATTTTGTCGCATAGTGTAATTGACAAAAAAAAACAGATTTTTTAAATTAATGAACAACACATAAAAACAAATATTCGAATTATATTGAATTACAAATGTATTGCATGGATGCCGTAGCTCAGTGGTTTGTGCTTTGGTCTTCTAATCTGTAGGTCGTGGGTTCAATTCTCGGCTGAAGTACAACTTTAATATCGTAATGATGATTTCTTTCGAACGGTACCCACTTGTCGGCAAGCAATTGGCAATTTTTCTGGCAGTAACAATTTGCCATAGTAGGTGCCGTAGCTCAGTGGTTAGTTCGTTGGTCTTCTGATCTGTAGGTCGTGGATTCAATCCCCGACTGAAGCATAACAAATTCAATTGGCAAGAATTGGTAATTTTTGCAGTAGCAATTTGCCAAAAATGCTTCTTAAAAGCGCTCTGTCACAAAAATAAGTTAAAGTGTTGTCACAAGGGTTCTGCCGTTCGGAACCGGCTAATATAAGTAGTTCACTTCTAATGCTGTCCAAAATTTAACACGCACAACAATACTGGTGGAAGAGAAGATCGATCGAAGGGCACTTCGGGGCCTATAATTGCCAAATATTTACTATTTTATTTTTACAAATGTACTCGATTGAAGGTAAACGAATAAAATAACCTACATTTAGTTGAAATATATTATTGTACTTATGTATGTATCAGATATCATACATAAACTCATGCATATGTTTGCACTTGAAAAGGGTGTTTGTCATTATTTTTATTATTATTATTTATTACCAATAGATTAGATATCGTTCTAAGCGTTGAGAGTTCAGAAAATAATATTTTTCCAGATTTCTCTGTGGATTTGATTTGATTTTTTCAAATATTTTATATTAATCGAATTAAGTACGAATAAATTGCTTACGCACATCAATTTATTCGTACTTAAAACCAGACTATATCAAAAATCACCCTTTATGCACGCATGATACATTAAAGTGGTTTTGTTTATAGATAAATATAAAATTCCTTTAATGTGGTCATAGATTACTTTAAAAGGAGGCTATAAATATGTGCGAACGATTAGATGTATTAAGTACATATTGGTTAGGCAAAAAATTGTTCAATTCAAACATTGATATCGTTTGTTATGAAATACTACATACATATTAGACTTTAAACAAATCTCAAGGTATGAATATATTGAATATAAACTTTAATTAGATCAATATTTATTTCATTTAGAATATAAATAAAAATATCTGTTATACTGATAAGTATATTAATTAATATAGACATTCTTTTCTAATAATAATAATCATAGTTTTTTATTGGAATTTGTGAAAAAATGTCCATAGAAAGTTAAGTAATATGTACAATACAATAGGATGTAATATTACAATATCCCTGCAAAAAATAGTGCGACTAATCTCTAAAGTGAGTAATCCGGGACTAATCCCTTTAGAGATAAGTCTCCGATCGATCTCTTGAGAGATGCGTTGGGGATCAATCTTTAAATTAATTAATATATTTAGAGATTTTTTACAATTTCAAGATCATACTATAGCCAAGACACACGATGTTGGGTGCCCAGGTTCGAATCCGAGGAGAGTAGCAGAAAATACGAGTAAATTTATTTCCACATTTAAATTGAAATATATGAATCGGAATTTATAATGCAATGAATGAAAATAGATTGTTTGTTTGAATTGAGACAAATTAAAAAAAAAAAATTAAATTTTTTAGAAAAGAATTATAATGCAATTAATGAAAATAAATTATTTTGATGCGAATAGCGACAAAGAGCAAAAATGGGTAAATTGTCAAATAGTGGAAATGAAAATGTACTTGAGAATTATATTGAATGAAAATTTCGAACCGTGCGACTAGTCTATTTATAGAAGAAAGAAAAGAATTATAATGCAATTAATGAAAATAAATTATTTTGATGCGATAGCGACAAAGAGCAAAAATGGGTAAATTGTCAAATAGTGGAAATGAAAATGTAATTAAGAATTATATTGAATGAAAATTTCGAACCGTGCTACTAGTCTATTTATAGAAGGCAACTAATCCACATTTGTACTCGTTTGAGTATAAAAGGGAACAATTGCTCCCTTCATAGGACATGCTCGAACAAAAGGGAACAGTTCACTGAATATAAAGAGATCAAAAGTGCGATTAGTCGCAATTTGTTCCTTTGCGACTGATCTCGGACTCATCCCAGACACGTCGCATTTTTGCCAGGGATTACAAACCAAATGCTAATCTAATCATACAAAGCATTAGTTTTTCAGTGATCAATAGTATCATTTCAAGTACAATATTTATGAGTTTATTATCAAAATGTGTATCATAAATTACGGTAACATAAAGTTTTGATATGACTATGAGAAGTTTCTCTAATAATTTAGCATGTTATTAAACATTGCTGAGCGATTCGATGGTTTACATTGCACTTGACTTCGCTGGCTTCAACATATCGTTGCATATACTACATGGGCTGAAAGGTCTCGAGCTTTTTTTTTATAGGTAACACCATTAGAAAATGATCATGACACATTGTGAGAGTCTCATCTGTTACTAGTTTATGTATGACGTTTCATTAAATTTCCTCCATTTGTGTGCAATCTGCAGTCGTTTGAGTGACGCTACTTTCGTCGTAGTAAAAATAATGGAAAATCAGGAGTAATCGTATCTTGACTAAAGATTGTTTTATTTTGTGGGAAAAACTTCCGAACAATCATTGCAATGTTTGCAGAAATATTACCCTACATCTCCACATCTAGTGAATTTAAAACACTCATCGCTTTGGCAGCTCAAAAGAAAATCGTTAAGCAAGATCGAGTGATCGAAAAGTAAAGTTGCGCGAGTTAGCTGAGCTCGTGGGTATTTCCAAAGAATGGCTAGGATATATTTCGCACGATATTTTGGAGATAAAAAAGTTATCGACGCGACGGGTGCCACGTTTGGTACCCATCGACCAAAAATGACAGTTTAACGTTGTTGCAGCTTAGTCGAGCAAGCTGCAACAACGACTTTTGTGAAAATGGATGAAACGTGGGTCTATTATCATACGTCTGAGGGAAAGTCTGCAACGTGGGTGGAAAGCCACGAAAACCGACTAAAGCCACCAAAGTACCAATGGTAGGTAGGGAAGCTTTAGTGTCTCTGTTTTTTTTTTTTGGGATGCACACGGCATAATCTTCGTCGATTATCTGCAGAAGAGAAGAACAGTCAGACGACAGTATTATGCAGAATATTGGACAAAGTGAACAACGAAGTAAAGAAAAAAACGGCCTCATATGGCGAAAAAAAGCGTTCTGTACCATCATGATAATGTATCAGCGCACACGTCTTTGAAAGCGATGGCCAAATTGGACCAATTACGATTCGAACTGGTTTCTTACCCACCGTATTCTCCAGGCATGGCTCCCAGCGACTATTATCTGTTTCCAAACCTCAAGCCGTGGCTCCTAGAAAGAGATTCAGATAGAATGTGGAAGACATCGTAGAAATCGAGGCGTATTTTGTGGGCTTGGACGTTTTGTACTCCAGAGAAGGTATCGAAATGTTGGAAACCCGCTATACCAAGTGTATTGCTCTCGAAGGAAACTGTGTTGAGGAATAAATATAACTTTGCCTAAAAAAGGCTTGTTTTCATAAAAAATTTCTGAACCTTTCAGATTATGTTGTACACATTACTTTGGAGACGAGAATTGTCATCATGTTTTTTTAAAATAAATTTTAAGAAAGTTATACGAATGAAATTTGAATAAAATAAAAATAATAAAATTGGGAAGGGTCTCTCCGCGCTGTTTAATACCGAACCGGGTTGCAGACAAGGTGATTCGTTATCGTGAGACTTCTTCAATCTTAATATATATTAAATAATGCGAGCTGCTGGTATACAACATAATGGTACTATCTTTAACAAAAGTGTCATGCTGATAGCGTATGCCGATGATATTTACATAATCGGCATAAACACGCGAGCAGTCAGTGCAGCATTCTCAGAGTTGGAAAGAGTCGCGTCGAATGGGCCTCACGGTGAACGAGGGCGAGACGAAGTACCTAGTATTAACAAACAAAGAACCCCAGCGTCTTGGACAGCACGTGACTGTTGATAACTACATTTTTGAAGCAGTGAAGGACTTTATTTTTCTTGGAACCAACATTAACACCAGTGATGACGTCAGCCTAGAGATATTGCGACGGATCACTCATGCTAACAGGTGCTACTTTGGGCTAAATAAGGAATTGAGAAGTCGGTCTCTCTCTCTCGAGAAACGAAAACCACACTCTACAAGTCTCTCATCATTCTACTCCTTCTCCGAAGTTTGTACAATATCCACCTCAGATGAGAGAATGCTCGGAGTTTTCGAAAGAAAAGTCGTACGCAAGATCTTTGGACCTAATTGCGTTGGTGGCGAGTATCGAATGAGGTACAACCATGAGCTGTATGCCGAGACCGACATAATTAAGCGCATTAAAATTCAGCGGCTGTGCTGGCTAGGTCATGTCGAATGGAAGAACACGCTCCGGTTAAGAAGGTGTTATATTCGGCACCCGCTGGTGGGCGATGCAGAAGAGGAAGACCTGACCTCTGGTGGAAAGATCAAGTAACTGGCGCCAACTAGCGAAGAAAAGAACTGGCTGGCGAAGCATGCTAGATTCGGCCTAAATCGATTTTCGAAATACAACATTGACCAGTCGATCGGCTCTATATTCTGTTACAAACAACTATGAAGGTTATTGTTTCAGGAAATATTGTCATAATTTATCGACAATGAAAGTGCCCACTGCGATAACTTTGTTTCGATCTCTGCCACACTGCCTTGCTAACGTTAGGTAGTCTTCCAAAGAGACTTGAGAAAATTATTTTGTTCCCGTTTTCAGCAAAAACTTATCTTCAGTTCTCCGATGATAGTATAATCTTTCTCACAGAAAAAGAACAGAATGTGATATAAAAACCCAAACGGCACATGTTCAATTGATTAAAAATTCTTTTGCACCTCTTCACAATACAATCAATATTATTGTTTTCAATTTTAAATGCTATTAGAATATAGTATAAGCGAATTTTGTTTTGCTAATTTTGTAATTATAAATGCATATGTACTCAGAAAAGTATATTTGGTACAATTCTATCAATAAACTAGGAAATAAATAAACAATTAACCTATGTACTATATATAGCACATATCAATGAATCGATGCAATAAACAATAAATATATACATACATAAATTTTTAATTCATTTGTTTATTGGTTTTCACATTATACGTTTTCAATTATTAAACCTCATTATAATAAGCTATAAGTAATCTTTATGATATCATCGTTACTTGTAAACAAATTAAAAATCAAATTAATACATATCAGTGCATATACACAAAATATGAAAAAAAATTGAATAACAATAAAAAAAAAATTATTTATATTAAGCCACCTGAGGAGAAAAACAGTTGCAAAGCGTGGCCTACTTTCAATGATCTCCGAGTCAAATTTTTTATGGAAAATTCTTTCATAAATGATGATCATTCAAAAATTATATTGTACTATATAGTTTTATTTTTATTAAATCAATATTAATTGTAATTGCAATTAATGGAATAAAAATTGCAATTTTTTTCATATGGCGCAATAATATAATTATATATTGGGTTATTTAAAAAGTCTTTGCGGTTTTTTTTTTTACTAATGATGTTGATGCCTATATATCGGGCAACACGGGCAAATTGACATTTCAGGCTACATTTCTTGTGTATACAGTTCTGTGATTCATTGCTCGTTTAAAAAGTTATATTGATTTGAAAATGAGTGAAATATCTGAAGAAATATGCTATGTGTTATATTTTTACTATAAAAAAAGGTGAAACCATTGCAAAAAACATGACGATGAGAACACTGTGAGTGAACGTCGAACCCCAGGGGTGTGTTGCTCTATTCCGTTACGGAAATTTCGTTGTCAAAGATCCACCTCGCTCTAGTCGGCCAATCACTAAAAAAGTCGATTAAATTTTGAAACTGGAGGCACTAAACATCAATTACGTGACAGTTTGGAATCGTCTAAAAAGACCAGACTACACAAAGACGCTCGATATTTGGATACCACTTGAATTACCGCAAAGAAATTTGATTTATCGAATTACCACCAGCGAAACGTTGCTGAAAAGAAACGAAATCAAACCATTTTTGCGTCAAATCATTATGGGGCATATAAGAATATCCAACACAAACGATCATAGTTAAAGGGCACTATGACCCTTCACAAATGACTTCAAAATCTGGATTGACAGCAAACAAGGTTATGTGGAGTATTTTGTGGGATTGGAAAGGTCGATTATCTATTACGAGCTGTGCTACAATCTGGTGAAACGGTTAATTCTGATCTCTACTGCCCAGAACTTGAACGAAACAATCAAGGAAAAGCGACCAGAATTGATCAAGAGAAAAGAAGTTTCGTTCCATCATAACAAATTGATGGAACTTGGTTGGGAAGTTTTAATGCATCCATCCCATAGCCCGGGCCTTACAACGTCTGGCTGACCATTTGTTTCGATCTCTGCACAACTCGCTTAATAAAAAAAAAAAAAAATATGTGGCACTTAGAGCCCCGAAGGGCACAACAGTAATGGAAGTGCAGATCGGTCAAAGAGCTCTTAAGAGCCACATATTAATTTTTTCTTCATTAGATGGGACCTACTTATTTTAGCTAGTTCTGGACGGCAGAATTCTTGTGACATCCTTTTTTCTGAGCTTTGTCGCAGAGTTCTTTTAGAAGCTTTTCCATGGAAAATTTATTACTTCTGGAAGAATTGCCAATTGCTTGCCGAAAGGTGGGTACCGTTCGAAAGAAAAATCTTTTCGATATGACATTTGTTATGCTTCAGCCGGGGATTGAACCCACGACCATGCAGATCAGAAGGCCAACTCGCTTAATGGTAAAAAAAATTGGCCGACTGAAGAGCACCGCTGAGAAACTCTTGGTCGAGTTTTTCGCCGATAAGCCACAGTAGTTCAACACAGATGGAATTATGAAGATAAAAAAAGAAAAAATTGCAAAAGGTCATAGATAATAAGAGCCAATATGTGTTGGATTAAAATTGATTTTCCAATTAAAAAAATTCTTGTTCAATTCAAATTCTTGTACCAAAAAAACCGCGAATAATTTTATCAATACAATATGCATATTACTTATGGAAAATATTGTAATAAAAAACAACTTACTTGAAGTTTATTCAACTGTTGATGCGTATGCGATACGATGCTCTTCAATGAATCATTCGGTTCGCCCGCTGGTCCCAGTATTATGAAAATAATTGTTGTGATAACCACACAGCAGAGTATTAATATGAAATGTTTTGTTCGCATTGCCGTAATTTTATGTTGTATTTGACGTATTTTACGCGGTTTTAAACGTAAAAATTGCTTTGTACCCTCCAGAGTGAATTGTTAGAAAATAATTAATGTACCCTACCGGTGATGTTGTGCCACGTTAATTTATTTATATTTCAATTTTAATTCCAACTTGTCGTTTCTATATAAATATTTCAACACAAAATTGCTTATTTGATTTAAAATTGGCAACGACAAACATTTCTTGTGTATTTGCTTTCGTTCGTTTTTGCTTTCTTTACTCCCTCTCTCACTCTCTCGCGCTCTGTGCCTCGTCCGCGTATTTTAGCCGTTCAAATTTGCCTCACGTTCACTTCCGTGTGAAATTAAATGTATAATGCGTCTAGCTAGGAAACGTATAATGCATTTATGTTGACTTTCTTGAATGTTATTTGTTTTTCGTTATTGAAATCAATTTTTAATTTATAACTTTTATGATTATTTTTTATTTATTTTCTTTTGCAGCGTTTAAGTAGAAAGAAATTGCAATTCGAAATTATTAGTTTGTGTTTGCAAATATTAGCATTAGCGTCATCGTTGAATTTGGCACGATATTATTTGAAAATATTTTTGCTGCTACCATCGACGCTACTGATAATGGTCGTGGTGTTTTTATTAATAGTATTACTATTGGTAGAGCTGTTCATATATTTTCTGTTAATATTTTTATTATTATTGTTATTATTAAAATAATTGTTATTGCTGTCTTTAATGTTGTTGCCGTAAGGTGGTTTCATATCTCGTATTATGCCTGATCTGGAATGAACAAAGCAAAGTAAGTAAATAGGTGTATGTATGTATAAACAATTTATTTATTTATTATAAGTAGGTATGTCAAATCTATCTCTATTATCATGCTGTTGTTATTATGTATTTACATATTTATGTAGGGTTTGTGAGTGTTAAAGTATTATATATACAAACATGGCGAATTACATGTACACCTCCATACAAATACATGGTGGTCCAATCGAACTAGTACTACAGCTGTTATATAAGGTCTAGTAAAAATCCATTATTTTTGCATTAAATTTAAGGTTTTATTTAGCATAGTTAGAATGATCCGATTTAGGTCAAATATGCACCGTTTTGTTCGATAACTTTTTGCCTCGTCCTTATTGGCACAAAACTGGGACAGTCGATTTTCACAAGCTTCTCTTTAGGCGAATTTTTCACCATCAAAATCATTCGCCTTAGACAGGAACAGGTAGTAATCACTAGGTGCCAGGTCCGGACTGTAAGGTGGACGCATAAGAACCTCCCAACCAAGCTCCCGGAGCTTCTGGCGAGTCACTATCGATGTGTGTGGCCTGGCGTTGTCCTGATGGAACACAATTCCTCTCCTATTAGCCAAAGCTGGCCGCTTCTGGGTGATTGCTTCCTTCAGACGGTCCAAATGTTGACAGTACAAGTCCGAATTAAGAGTTTGGCCATAGGGGAGCAGTTCATAGTATATGATTCCCTGCCAATCCCACCAAACACATAGCAACAAAACCTTCCTGACCGTCAATCCTGGCTTGGCCACCGTTTGCGCCGGCTCACCGCGATTCGACCACGACCGTTTTTGCTTGACTTTGTGAAAAGTGAATCACTTATCACTTTTCATCACCAGTGATGGCGTTGTGTTGCGATTCATCGGCGATTCGCAGATGGAAATTCGGTCCGTGAGCTTCTTTTTGTATACAGCCTTATTTAAATGGTTCCGAACGGTTTTTTGTGCAATGTTTAGCTCCTGGGCAATAGAAACAGTGCCTACATGATGGTGAGACTCGACGATTTCCATTATTTTATCGATATTTTCGACAATTGGCCCCCATAGCATGGTGAATCTTTGACATTTAAATTACCGGAACGGAATTGGCGAAACGAAAATTGCACGTGATTGGCTGTTACAGTATCAGGACCATAAACACTATTCACATTTTCAGCCGTCTGGGTTGCGTTTTCGCCTTTATCAAAGAAAAACTGTAAAATATGGTGTATTTGCTCTTTACTTGTGTCCATCTTTGACGCGCGCTCAAACAATACTGAGTCAAGCAATCACAAAACTGCCTGAAAAGTTTATTTAGTACGAAATCCTATCTTTCGAACGCCATCTAGCCAGATACTGATTACAAAAACCATCTATTGGAAAAATAATGGATTACTTTTTACTACACCTTATATTTAACTATATTATGGTCTGAGTTTTCTAAAAGAAAAGTTTTGCATTCTGCAATTTAAACATAATAGTGTGATTACTCTACATTTCGCTGGAAAATCGCAGCCTGAGATTATTGGAACACCTAAAACATCTTCAAGTGAATATATGTTTTTTTGGAGCTTAGCCGAAGCTAGTTGTGGAAGGGCATCCATTGCGAGGACAGCAGTGTTGTCTGTAAAAGTGCCAACGATGGATCCTTCAGAGGCTGGTAAATCGTATGTGTGAAGCAGATATAGAATGGGACCCATGATGCTGCCTTGAGGTACATCGGCTGAACTTTCGTAGAGTTCAGACTGTTCTTCACCTTGCTTGACGAAAAAGTATCGATTTTTGCGATAGGACTTCATAAATATGTAAACGTTTATCGGAAGGGTGTCCTTTATTTTGTAGAGTAAACCGTCGGGCCAGACACGATCAAAAGCTTGAAATATATCGAGAAACGCAGCTGTACAGTATTTTTTTTTTGTTCGAATGCATTGGAAAATAATTTATAAAATGTTGAAAAAGAAACAGACAAGCGAACGAAATCCACAGCGCAGTTGCAGTGGCAATATGGTTCGGTTCATCCTTCATTTCGTTACCATAATGGTCGCCAAATTCAGCGGATGCAAATCCGTTAGATTTTTGTGTCTCCGGTATTTTGGGGAGTAAGTTTGGCACTAAAAAATACCAAAGTGTCGTCCATCTTAAACAAGTGCTTTGATGAGAGTGGGTCAAAATTGCATCAATAAATAAAAAAATCATAGAGTTTTGAATTCGTTTCAATTCGATTGGATCACCATGTATATGTACATATATGTGTTCATGTTTCCCTATCGCATAGCGAAAGAATTTCTTGCCGCCTAAGTTATTGTTGTGATGGTGGTTGTTGACATATGTATTTATCATGACATATGATAATTGGTATTGTGTGTGTATTTTATTTTTTTTTAATTTTTTTTTTGTAAAACTTTTATTTTTTGGAATTTTACCGGTAGCAATAAAATACTACAAAATTTTAAAATATATATGTAAATCAATATAAATATAATAACATCGTATAAAAAAATTTATTTCTTCGTTCAAGCTAAACAGAAATACAGAATAGAGAGTGAAACTAAAAAATATACATTTTCATGAAATTAATTTAAACAATGTTTTGGCGCTAATTGATTGCAAACACGTAGCTTTTATTGTTTGAAATTTTCTTTATTTATATTATTAATACCAAAATTCGTTTTCATTTTCACTCATTGGGTCCTATTCTTGTTAACGTGCTGATCACGAGAATGGATCGTTGCGAAAATTAGAATAAAATCGAAAATATCATTGAATGCAAATTATCTTAGAGGTTGTTTCAAGAGTATTGAAAGCAAAACATTGAAAGAATGAATTTTTAAAATAAAATTATTGGGTGCGCAAGTATATTTTAAATGAATTTACCATTATTTTGAGGCTTTATTATGAAAAATTGTTACAATATATTTTATTTAAAGTATTTTCATTCGGAAGCTACATTTTTTACCCCATCTTTGAGGAGGAACATTAACTCCGTCCCAATAGAATCTATCATCTTTTGAGGCAGAGAACGTATTGACTCAATTTTTGATATCTTCAACTGATGTAAAGAATATTTCGGTGCAAGTGGTAGTCAGAAGAAGTGATGTTTGGGCTATACGATGGGTGGGATACGTAAGATTTCTCATTCGCTATTTTCCAAGTAGGTGTTAACGGGTTGCGCAATATGTGGCCGAGAATTTGGATGATGAAAAATCAATGACTCGTACCTCGTCACCCACTTCAGCCATTTTGTTTTTTTTTTTTGGCTCAATACTCGGTTCAATTTCACTCACTTTTAGCATCTTATAATACACAATACCCTACTAATCCCACCAAACATCACCTTCGAACTATGGATATTTGGTTTTGGTGTTGATTTGACTGGTTGGCAAGGTCTCACAAATGACTTTCTCATTTAGGATTGTTATGATATATCCATTTTTAGTCACCAGTAATGATACGAATCGAAAACTATTTTCCTTTGTAACGTTGATGTAGCATTTCGGGTATACAAAATCAACTTTAAATGTCTCTTGATTTCAGTTCATATGGAACCCTATTTCCCATTTTCTAGATCATGCACATGTTCTTTAGACGCGAATAAATGGCTGGTTGAGTCACTCCCAGAGATTCAGCATGCTCCTAATGAGATTAAAACATATAGCCTTCAATTCAACATCTGTAAATGTTGCTGTCTTTCCTTCATGCGTTTTATAGCGAATGGGGTTTTGTAAGCACAAAAGTTGACATAGCCGGAGCTTTTTTTCTATGTATATGGAGTACTCCTTCGTCCTGTATTCTTCATCTTCGTAGTCAAACTTGGATTTTCACAAATAATACATTTGCTCAATGAATTCTGCTGTTGTAATTTTTGGCCAAATTAATGATGAAATCTTAAAATGGTGTATAAGTTTTGAATCTTTTTTTTGTTTTGAATTTAATAGGTTTCACTTTCAATAAGTTTGAACCAGCCTGTATCTATGTCAGCAATAGAACACGAATCATTTTTTTGTACTCCTATTGTAAGTAAAGAGTAAAACCGTATCATTGGTGTATCATTGTAAATAAAAAGTACTCTCATTTTCAATACAATTACAGGCGTTTGTTACATGGGCAATCATTTAAATGTCATTCAATTCGTTCACTTTATCTCTCAATTACTAAAAATCTATATTAATATTTCATTTGTTGTTTATGCTTGATGAATTCTACAATAGGAAGTAGGAATTTTGCTATAAATAAGACAGTTTGGGGGAATTGAACAACACGTAGTTGTACGTAAATAATTTTGGCTTTGAATGCAATGCCTGGATATTCCATAAACTAGTAATAAAAATTTAAAAAATCATGCATTAAATTAAACGTCAAAATTAAAAAGTATATTTTAAAAATACGAAATACAAGCGTACATATTCATGTATGTACGTTCAACTAAAAGCAATTAAACAAAATTTCAAATTATTATTATTATTCAACTTACAATTTAGAAATAATCCAAAGGTCATGCGTTATGTTGGTGTAATAAGGTCTTATCAAACGAACCAGTGTAACGGAAGAATGCATTGCAATTGCTGTAGCTGTTGTTGGTGTTCACCACTGATGCAGCAGCACCAAAATTATGGCGAGGCTGGTGGTGTTTGTACTGTGTATTGATATTATATATTTAAATGCTGCGGGTCGATTCGAAGATTTTTTTAGATAACATTAAAGCGTCAGGTGCATAAAAGGAAGTTAACACACTATATTATTGTTACTTATGAGGCAAATCGCCCTTGTTTTTAAATTAGTTTAACAATAAACTAAATAAACTTGAAATTTCTAATTTTTATTTTGTTTTACTTGTTGAAGAAATTCTCACGGAAAAAATTGCATTAAATTCATTGACCCCACCTCGATGGCAGCCGTTTTATACAACACGTGAATCAAAGTAATGTAACTCATACAATCGCAACGATGGAATATTCAGGGCAACATTACAAAGTAGTTTTGCAAGAAAAGCAACAACATAAAAAAAAACAAAAATAAATAACAAAAATGGTAAATTATACAAATTTACTGTTTGGTGTTGTTTTTGCTACCGCCGCTGCTATCGCTACTGCAATTATTGATGCATGCTAAACAACTAAACTATTGTACTTCGATTGGAACGAAAGTGAAATGATTTGTACGATTCGTGCATTCGGTTGTTTTCAACTTTTCATTCATTTAATAGACATTTCGGAATTTATTTCATCACAATCACAAAAATTAATCATATTTTATGTTTTTGTTCAATAACAAGATTTATTTCTTTTTTTTTTCTTCTTTACACCTGTATTCACTCGTAGCGATAAACATACATTCAACGACAGTCGCGTCTGACGCTGAAATTTTCACTGCGGCATTTATTGCTAATATTTTTCTGATTTGTTTCTGTCATTGCGCCGTACGCCATAGTGTTGCTGCATGCACTAATTGGTAGTTGGTAGTAAATGCAAGTGTTTCGTATTTTAGAATGATGGGAATTGTGTGTGAAATAATTACTTTAGTTTGTAATAGTTGCAAATTAGAAGCAATTCTGAATAAATAATTGTATTTACTATATTTTTTTTTTGTTAATTTATTTTATAAACGTAAAATAAGTCGAGTATTCTTATGAAGTTATATTTGAGACGGTTATTAATCAATTCTTCATAGCACTAAACGTCACATGAAATTGTCAGTCAAATAATTATATTTGCTGCTCATCTACATTGCTTGTTAACATGAATTTTGCATGTATACAAAAAACAATAAACAATAAATCATTAAGATAAATACAGTATAAAAGAATTTAGGATTTAGAAAAATATTTAAGAAGTTTATGTAAATTTCATTTTATTTAAATAAACAAACGATAATTAAAAACGGAAAATTTTTGATATTGTGTTCCTTGTGCACATTTGCGTACAATCTATTACTTGAAAATCTTATCTGGTTCGTACCTTTGCTTGATGCGAAGTGCATAAGCAGGGATGTTATTTTTTAAAAGAAAATGCGAAAAAGAAGCAAAAAAACGCCGATAATTGAAGAAAAAGCGAAAGAAAGGGATTCGAAGAGAATTCATAACAGTCTTTCGAAAACCTAGGTTTCATCCCCAAATTTGCTATTAAAACAGTGGGATATCTCTATACTTCTATAGTCTCTGTTAGCGCTCCGTTGTGCTACTTAACGAGGATTTCGGTTAGCAAATAAGTTAGGTATTAGTGGAAAAGGAATGAGGGATGAATGAATGAGGCTTTCGGGCTTTTTATGATGTGTGGTTGTTGGATTAAGTGTGCGAATACAAAAATTGTATACTTGGACTTAAGTTTTTTATTATAACATAGAGTATGCGAGAAAATTTAAATTTAGGGAATTTCATGAAGTTTCGAAAATTATATTATTCTGAAATTAGCTTCGGTACAAGCAAACTAACAATAACTAAATGTCGAGAGTTTGATTTTAAGTTAATATCAACTAATAAATTGTTACCTGACATAATATGGGAATGTTTTTTGATTTGCATATGAAAATGCATAAAATTCTGTAATAATTCGAAAAAAAATTTTTTCTGTAAATATAAAATGAATCTCTTTTATAATATAATATAATAGATAGAAAGTGGCATTATTATAGCCCAGACAGACGGCAGCCTAATTCCGGATTACCGGCGCACTTAATCCGAATAAAATAATAACCTGATAGACGGCAGTATTGCGGATTAACTCAACGGCTGATCGCTGTTTTATTAGGTCTGCTCACTTACATTACTATCACTATCAATTTCTGTCATCTGTCACTCTCGATATGAGAAAATCTACAAGAAGTACGTGAACTGAAAACTATCAGAAACTTGTAAATTGACATTCATCGTTCGTAATTGACAGCTGGATTTATTTGTTCGCCAACACTTTTTATGTTGAAAACTGTTAACAATTATTGAAAGTTTTTTGATAGCGAACACACTAATATTTTGTAAAATGGATCGAGAAAAATTCACAATAGACAATTTTCAGCAGTGTTGCCATAGCAAATTGCCCTAATCCTCTTTTATTTTGAGAATTAACTCATAGAGTTTATGCGGATTAGCTGCAGTTAATGCCCGAGTTAATTCGAATTAACTCGGTAATCCGGAATTAGGCTGCTGTCTGTCTAGGCTATAAGTATTGTATAACCTACGAACCGAAACTTTCTTTGAAACAATTTACCGGCAGTCATTTCCTTTGAAGAATGACCCTCTGGCAGTCCTGTTTTGAACCCGCTAAATTACAAATTGTGGATAGTTTTCAAGGATATACATATGTATATGGTTTGCCACAAAAGATACCCCAACATTGATTCCCATAAGACAGCTTTGATTCGTGCAGTGGCCAACTTTCCAATGGTCGAAGTGTGTACGGCCAGTGAATGCCAAAGGCGGATATTTTGTATGAATATTTGTTTTTTTTATATACAAAATATATCAATAAATGTGCAAAAGAAATTGTTATAAAATTATTCTTTATTTTTAATTTTATAGCATAAAATATATGTAACAATATTTATGATACTACTAAGAATTTCGTTTTGGTAGCTATTATAAATCGCAATAAAGTACAAATATGCGGCGTATGACCACGATTGTTTTATTTAAAATATATAATTTCATTTAAATTGTGATGAAATGAAAATAAGTATGTAAATTAGGTAAATATAAAAAAAAAGAACGACTTTTTACATTCCTACATAATAATCCACGAAAGTGCTGGTCCCTAGAAAATGAACGTATTTATAATCGTATACTTGTTCACATGTATATAGTTAATACAATTTCTTAAACATATAATAATAAAAAAAATCATAACACATATGTACATACATATGTAATGTGAGTTCACAGAACGCAAAAGCATGTATTTATAGCAGTATATTTCATAAAATTGGGCTTTTAACCGTAAATTAACAGTGCTGAACAGTGTTGGAAATCAGTAATTAGCAGTTGAACTGAGGTCAAATTAAGCTCATATCTGATTGTTATGATTTTAATGTTTATGATGATGATGTGTTTAACTGTAGGCGTTAAATATATGAATGAATGATTTTACATGCACACATACATGCCTTAATATCTACATATGTATATACACATATACAACTAGTATTGATTGCCGCTATAATATTATATAAATATGTATAAGTAAACATAGAAATAGAAATTTTAGCATTGCCAAAAAGGTACATAATTCTAGTGAGGCCATCTACTTATTGGAATTTACATACATACATCGTTACATACAAAGTAGATAATTCACTGATGTACTTTAAAAATGTCCATAGGTATACATTTTGTTTTTCCCATACAAATGAACTGTCTGTCATCAATTAAATTCAGACGTTGTATACAATATACTACGTCATTAACACGTCATTATTAGTGGAATTTGTACAATATTTTGTTTTTTTTTTTCCGCAAATTCTACACACATACATATGTATGTATAAGATTAGTCATTTATTTCGTATCGAAATATACTTAGTATGCATATGGTAATTATCAAATAAATTGTTTTTGTACATTAAAAGAATAGTCATGAACGGAATGTAGCGCTTCAGCACAAAATTATTTAAAATGTAAATAAAATAAATAAGTATGTACTTGCCAAAAGTTAACATTTTCTTTAGATATGCTTACGCTGTTGTATAGCTATCGCATTCATGAGTACCTACATACATTTATTTTCAAAATTGTTTGCGTTTTAGGATTTTTAGTTTTAACCATAATTTATTATGTTTATTTGAACGAAATGTCCAAAATATTTGTAATCATTTTACATTTTGTTTTAGTAATATCACAATGCACAATGTCTGTGCGTATTTTTTAAAGTAGCTTTATATACATACATATATCCGTAGTATTGTATATGAGAGTTGTATGATAAATACCCAGCATCGACTACACATGAATCATTCAGGTACTTGTTTCCAAAATAAAAGTGCTGAAGCTTCTGTCTCAAGCGTGAAAAGATATTTGCGAAATGAAAATAGAGATAAAATAATAATAAAATATTTTGTCAAATTTTTTTTTGATTCTATTTCGACCAACGAAAACAGGTACGAGTACAGAAGGAGTCAACTTCTATGGTTTACGTACAATTTCGTACAATGTGAATGACGTTTCACGGCTCTGTCAGTCTCGTACTAAAAAGTTCGATGAAATTATGCAAAATACTCGGATATATCGGCATGGCATATGTAGCTAAATATCTGATTGTAGTTAGTCATCAAACCAATTTGACCAATTTGAAGAAGCAAGGCTAGAAAAATACACTCTTCGTGTGAAAACCACAAAGCGTGACTGTACACCAATTTCTAAATAGTGATTCATTTTGTGAATGCTTACGGAAATGAAACGAAATCGAACATTCGATGAAGCTCTTTAGAAAATGCGACCAGAGTTGTGTTCCATCGGTATAATGACAGTTCAAACAAACACTTTTCATGACCTGATAAAGATGGATAAAGTTTGACTCGTGTATTATCTCTATCCCTTAGAGCCCTTTTAATGGAGTACATTTTTTCCACGCTTAGGGGACACCAATCTTGTCAAAGTTTTTGAAACAAGAATCCTAGAGTTCTATGAGGAAGGAATTTGCATAAAAGAAAACAAAACTGCCGTCGAACTAATTGGCACATAATTGTTTGAGTGAATATAAAAAATGTAGAAAAAACAATTTTTTGAACAAAAACAATTTTCAGACGTCAGATAGGGATGCATCTTATCACAATTATTATTCCTCGTCGTCATAGATGAAATGCTGATCACATCAATTGACACCTTAGAAAATAGAGGCCTACTGTTATGTACCCTATTATAATGGAGCAATTTGTAGATCTGAATTTCGCTAATGCTATCGATGATGATATTTCTCAACCAGGATCAGATATGCAGAATAAACTGAACTACATTGTAGGAAATTCTGTTACTGCTGGACTCAAAGTTAATGAGCGAAAAATAACATAATTGGGAATGAACACCGTCCTCTCTACTGTTTTTAATATCGAAAACCAGGACATTGACAGTGTCAATGTTTTCCAATATCTTGGCAGCGAATTCACTGCATTTTCAAGGTTACAAAATTAACACGCGAACAAAAATACGTATCTACTATTCCAATGTCAATCCTCTTCTTCTATGAGCTTTATAAATGTGGTGTTTCTCGTCAGAAATGGTCCAAAACCTCCGGGTGTTTGTAAACCAAGATCTAAGACACATCATACCCCCTTGGTTGGCGGACAGCTGGATATCTAGTGCTGATCTGTATAAACACTGCCATTAGGAGCTAATTGCATCGAAAATCAGAGAGCGAAAATGTAGGTGGCTCGGCCATACACTGCGAAGAAGTGAAACCGAAATGAGTAGGTAAGCATTGAACTGAAACAACAGAGACAACACAGAAGAGGTAAACCCAGAGTCTCTTGGCGACGCTATGTCGAGGACGACATGAACGCCGTGAACAAAAACTTAACTGGGAGGCAAGTAAAGATAAAGGCACGAAAACGAAACTGAATGTTACAGTACATTTTTACTTTGGCCATATGCCTTTCTCAGTGGTTAGTGTGTTCGCCTTCTGATCTTTAGGTCGTGGTTCAATCCCCGGCTGATGCATTACAAATTAAATATCGATAAGATTTTTCTTTCGAACGGTACCCACCTGTCGGCAAGCAATTGGCAATTCTTCCGACAGTAACAACTTGCCATGAAAAAAGCTTCTAAAAGAACTCTGTGACAAAGCCCAGTAAAAGTGATGTCACAAGGGTTCTGCCGTTCGGAACCGGGTAAAATAAGTAGGTCCCTTCTAATACTGTCCAAAAATTTAAGACGCACAACAGTAATGGAAGAGAAGCTCGGCCAATGAGCCCTTTGGGGCTTTAAGTGCCACATATTTATTTTTTTTGTTTATTCTATGCCTTGTAACGGAGTTAAAGAACAATTGATGATGATGATGATGATGATAAATGACCGTAAAAACATTTGTAAAGGCAATTGTCCAGATCATTCACATAACGTCGCCACTATTTTAGAACTTACTGATATTGATTGACCCGTACCAAAAATATAGATTTCGACAACATTACTTACAATTAACAGTAAATCCATGTGAGTGTTAGTTTAAAAAGAATATTTGACACCAATTTATAACTGTGGATGAAACATGGATTTACAATATTACTTCAGAGATGGGAAACAGTCAAAAATGGGATTTCTCATTGCGTAAGGCCATAATGAACTTATTGGCTCAAAAGGCCATTATCACTGAGGTTGGAACAATTCATAAATTAACAAGTTTATCGAACTGAAAATTATTGATTTAAAATAAAGTTTAAAGTTGATATTTAAAATTGTATTGACTTTTTGTCAGATTTATGTGTGGGGCAAAAAGTCTAACCAAATCCATTGTCATAATTTTTTTTCTATTTTCTGCCAAATGCTAGGTATATATCACACAGCCCCTATACATATATTGTACATAGCTATGGAAATTGTCATTAATTGCCCATTATGGTTAAAATCGGAAGTTAGTGCTTTGACACTTGTGTATATGTATACAAAAATAAGTAGATATCTACGTGTGTGTAATATTAATGATCATTTCTTGAAATTCACTATATTTTTGAATTAAAAATACATATGTATGTAAACCTTCTATATTTTTTTTGTTTTTTTGAAGTGACTGACTTGATGAATAACTGTTGGTTAGTAGACCAAATGATTAAATTTGCTCATTTAATGCCTTTGCGTGAATTTTTTTTTTTTTGCAAATAGGCCGTTCATGAAATTTGAGGAGATTATAATTTTCAACTTACCTATATTTATAAATATCCAAATAAGTTTCCGCATTAAATATGTCACATGTACATATGTATAGACAAAAATTAATGATGGTGTATATATGAATTTGCAATTCTTACTAAAATTAAATTAATTTTGATTTTTTTTTTTTAAATGTTCCTAATGCTTATTTGTTTCCCATCTTCTTTATGTCTTTTTTTTTTTTGGAATTTAAAATATTTTCATACTAAGTTCTAATAACAAAAATATTCAAATGACCGTTAGTTTTATCTATAGTTGTTAAATTGTGCGTTTTTGTATGCTTCACAATTTGATCTATTATTGTGCAGAATATATAGTTATTGTGGTTTGATAAAAAATGATCAATGACAAAATATATGTGTATATAGTAAGTACATATATAGTAGATTTGTCCAAAAAATGTATTATATTTTCTGAATATGATTTTTTTTGCTCTTTTTGTATGTTCAGAATGTTGTAAAAAATTCAAACATTTTATTTATTTTTGTTGTTGGTTTTGTTTTGCAGAAATTGAGTAATTGAATTTAATTTAGGTAAGAAATGGATATATACAGGGTTAGGCGATTGAAGTGTTATCAACTACACACAGGTATATCTGTCAAACCGATATTGCCAACTAACCAAATTCATACAAATATCAGCTGTTTATATTGTTTACAAATTACCACAAGCAAACTTAGATGCAGTTTTATAGAACAAAAGTTATTCGAAATGGAATTCAAACGTAATAGTGTGATTGCGTTATACTTGGCTGAAAAATCACAATCAGCTATTGTTCGTGAGCTCAAACACGTCAAAGTGAATAAATATGGTATATCGTACCATAAATCGTTATAATGGTACAGGCAGCATTACCAAACGCTATGATGGTGGACGAAAAAAATCAACAGCATCACTTAAAATGGTTCGGAAAATGAAGGCTCGACTCGAACGAAATTCACGTCGTAGTGGTCATTAAATGGCCAAAGAACTGAAAGTATTCAAGCGAAGCATCCGACACATATTCCAAAATGAACTAAGAGTAAAGCCTTACAAGTTTCAAAAGGCATACGATTTCACACCAAAGCAACAAAATTTAGACTCGAAAGAGCAAAGGAGTTGTTGCGCTTGCACGAACATGACGAATTTCCAAACATTGTGTTCTCTGATGAGAAAAACTTTCTTATTGAGCAGTTCATAAACTCTCAAATGGATCGTGTTTATTTAACTGAACGCATTTCCGAAAATTTGAGACTACGTATGGCCACCCGAAGTAATTTTCCAACTCAAGTAATGGGCAGCTGTGACCGCCGATGTATGCTCTCCAATCGTTTTCATCGAGCACAGTGTCAAAGTCAATGCGACTTATTATCGGGAAAATGTTTTGGAAGTTGCTTTAAAGCTGTGGGCACGCAAACATTTCGATCGCAGACCATGGACGCTCCAACAAAAATTGGCACTGTCTCATAAAGCTCGTGTGAACCAAAAATGATTAAAAAATCATGTTCCACACGTCATTTCATCCACACAATGGCTTCGAATTCACCAGATGCAAATCCGATGACCATCTGGGTCATTTTGGAGAGTAAGGTGAGCACTAAAAAATATGTCAATATGGATGCGCTGAAGAAAGCCGGGAATGGGCCAATATACCGGAAGATAAAATTCGTGAAGTATGCAACTCATTTTTTAGCCGTTTGAAGGCCATAGTAAGGTCAAATGGTGGCCACATCGAATTGATTTTGAAATTTTGATTATTTCCACAATGTTTGTAATTTGAATCAATAAAAAATAATTTCACACAAAGAAGATATGGTCACTTGAATAGGTAAAACTTCAATCGCCTAATGCTGCAACTAGCCACCGACGTAGCGTACGTACGTACCGCCCGTACGTAAGAACATACAAAATTGCATTGATTTTCTCCGCTCCGAGCAACGTCTACGTCACCGTCATACGGTGGTGAGTTTTCGTTAACACGACATTCCCATAAGATAGGTTGTGTCAGCTGACACGTTCTACGTTTTTACGTCGGTGGCTAGTTGCAGCATAACACTGTAGTATATATAATAGTTATATATATGAGTTTAATGGTGGTCTGGTGGTGTTTTCGCAAAGTAACGTGTCTAACTGCCTCAACCAGGTGGGGCTAGCGCAATCCTTGTTGAACTCATCGCAAGTCAACTCACTGGCTGTCATGTAGTTTGATCTGAGCGCTATGTGATGATACCTTTATTTGTTAATGAGGGGTAGTCATATAGCTTGCTCTGCTTACTCTGTGATGGCGCTTTCATTATTATTAATGGGGGCCCTCCATGTGGCGACCACCGGGCAACGTCTTCCTGGCACCCGCTGGGAGGCGGCTGAAGTGAGTGGCGAAAATCTCCTCGGTTAGAGGTTGTGCGTTGGGTTTGGGACCCGCCACATAAAAAAACCCCCCCAATGAAAAAAACAAATATGCCTCGGATAAGGACTACCGCTTTTGTTGATGACCCCCGCAAACGAAAAAAGGACCACGATTTACCGATATGCACCTGGAATGTCCGATCCCTTTATAGGGAGGGTGCCTCTATCCAGCTGGTTGATGTCCACGAAAAAAAACAGAGCTGACATCACCGCTCTCCAGGAAATGCGATGGACAGGACAGGGCTGCTCCAAAAGAGCGTCCTGTGACATCTACTACAGTTGCCATGCTGAAAGGCACGAATTAGGATGTGGATTTTTGGTCAGCAAGAGACTACGACATCTTGTCTCACAGTTCACGGCTTTGAACGAACGGCTGGCCACAATCCGATTCAAGGCAAAATTTTTCAACATCAGCCTTATATGTGCCCATGCTCCGACGGATGAGAAGGACAATGTGACCAAGGAGAGCTTCTTTCAGCGCCTCGAAGAAGCTTATGACCGCTGCCCCCGCCACGATATCAAAATCGTGCTTGGCGACTTTAATGCCAGGGTGGGCAAGGAAGGTACCTTTGGTCCAACTATCGGAAAATTCAGCCTCCACCAAAACACCTCCGATAACGGAATGAGGCTGATCGACTTCGCCGCAGCACGAAACATGGTAATTGGTGGTACCAGATTCCAGCATCTCGACATCCACAAAGCGACATGGCTGTCTCCAGATCATCGTACAAGAAACCAAATTGATCATGTGTTGATTGACGGAAGGCATGCTTCCAGTGTGATGGACGTGAAATCGATCCGTGGTGCCAACATCGACTCGGATCACTACCTTGTTGCAGCTAAGGTTATGTGTCGCAAATAACAAGAGAAGCCCCACACAGAGAAAGCTCGACGTCAGTAAGCTGCAATCACCAGAGACAGCAGATGCATTTTCCACTCGACTATCGGATCTGCTTATGCAGAACACTCCCCCACTTGATGATACATGCGCACGGTGGACACATATATCCCACTCCATGACTACTGCTGCCGAGGAGGTAATCGGTTACTACCGGCCTCTGAGGAATGAGTGGTATGATCAGGAGTGTCGCGACGCTACCGCAGAGAAAGACGCCGCCTACAGAAAAACCCTGCGTGCAGGCGTAACGCGAGCTGTTAAGGAGCGGTATAGAGAGAAAAGGAGTGCAGAGAGACGTCTTATCAGGCGCAAGAAGAGGGAGTTGGAAAGACGCGAGTGTGAGGAGATAGAGATGTGTACCGACAAGAATGAGACTCGAAAATTCTTTGAAAAGATCAAGCGCCTGAGTGGAGGTTTAAATCCCGGAGCCTCTTCTTGTCGTGATGGAAATGGGAATCTGGTTACGGATGTCCAGAGTGTACTGAGCCTATGGAGGGAACACTTCTCCACGTTACTGAATGGCGATGCTACGAACAATTCCGCCAGTGGAGGAGAATGCCCGATAACCCCAATTACAGATGATGGTGTTGATGTTCCACCACCCGACTATGACGAGGTTGAAACGACCATTTTAAGGCTGAAGAACAACAAAGCTGCAGGTGCTGATGGCCTGCCTGCCGAGTTGTTTAAGACCGGAGGCGATGAGCTGCTCACCCGCATGCACCAGCTCATAAGCAGAATATGGTCGGATGAAAGCATGCCTGATGATTGGAGGCTCAGTGTTCTCTGTCCTGTACATAAAAAAGGAAACCCCACAATTTGCGCCAACTACCGTGGAATAAGTCTCCTGAGCATCGCGTACAAGGTTCTATCGAGCGTACTGTGTGAAAGATTGAAGCCTATGCTCAGCAACCTGATTGGACCTTATCAGTGTGGCTTCAGACCTGGTAAATCCACCATCGACCAGATTTTCACACTGCGCCAAATCCTGGAGAAGACCCAAGAAAAACAGATCGACACACACCACCTATTTGTTGATTATAAAGCCGCTTTCGACAGTCCGGTAAGGGATTACCTCTACGCAACAATGTCTGAGTTCGGTATTCCTGCAAAGCTCATTCGACTTTGTAGAATGACACTGCATAACTCCCGTTGTGCAGTGAAAATTGGGAAGGACCTCTCCGCACCGTTTAATACCGAACGGGGTTTCAGACAAGGTGATTCGTTATCGTGCGACTTCTTCAATCTTATTATGGAGAAAATAATACGAGCTGCTGATCTACGACATAATGGCACTATCTTCAACAAAAGTGTCATGCTCTTGCCGTATACCGACGATATTGACATAATCGGCATGAACACGCGAGCATTCAGTGCAGCATTCTCAGAGTTGGAAAGCGAGTCGCGTCGAATATGTCTTACAGTGAACGAGGGCAAGACGAAGTATAGAGTGTCAACACACAAAGAGACCCGGCGTCTTGGACAGCACGTCACTGTTGACAACTACGCTTTTGAAGTAGTAAGGGACTTTGTCTATCTTGGAACCAGCATTAACAGCAGTAATGACGTCAGCTTGGAGATCATGCGTAGGATAACTCTTGCTAACAGGTGTTACTTTGGGCTGAGTAAGCAATTGAGAAGTCGAGCCCTCTCTCGAAGAATGAAAACTACACTCTACAAGTCTCTCATCATGCCTGTCCTAACATATGGCGCTGAAGCCTGGACAATTTCCACCTCGGATGAGCGAATACTTGGAGTTTTCGAGAGAAAAGTCCTACGCAAGATCTTTGGACCTATTTGCGTTGGTGGCGAGTACCGAATAAGGTACAACCATGAGCTGTACGAGCTGTATGCCGATATTGACATAGTAAAGCGCATCAAAATCCAGCGGCTGCGCTAGCTAGGTCATGTCGAGCGAATGGAAGAACACGCTCCAGCTAAGAAGATGTTATATTCGGAACCCGCTGGAGGACGACGCAAAAGAGGAAGACCAAACCTCCGGTGGAAAGACCAAGTACTGGAGAACCTGACGGCGCTTGGAATTTCTAACTGGCGCCAGCTAGCGAAGAACAGAGATGGCTGGCGAAGCATGTTATTTTCGGCCTAAATCGATATTCGGTTGTTATGGCCACATAAGTAAGTAAGTAAGTATATGAGTTTAATACATTTACGGTCTTGTTTAGGTTGAATTATATGCGGAATAAATAAGAAAATTTTATCTTTATTTTCTATAATATTGATTATTGAGCTTCTAGAAATCATTCAGCGCAAAGACTTGACGTATGTAGTGACAATTTGGACAAATCTAATACACATATGATATTTTCACAATGATTTATTGACTCATTTTTTCCGGTTGCTGTTAAATAATATCATATTGCTAATTTTTTAAATTGTTTTTTCTTCTTCTTCACTTGAATCGTCTTTTGTTGAGCTCTATTTTGATGTGATTTTGTTTGTTTTTAATGCCGGGTGCTTTTGTCATTGCCTACTGATGGATTAAATCGATTTTAATAAAATTGAAAATAAAAATGTATATATTTCATTAATTTGGCAAAGATTTCATCAATAATAGGAAAGAAAGATAATAGATATAGAAAGATTTTATAAGTTTTTTTTTTGTAATATATGATGATGGTGGCATTGATTGTTGTTGTCTAGTATTATTAATATCACTTTCACTAGTATTTTCTTTATTACTATTACTAGTCATATATGATTATTATTTTATTTTATTAGGCTTTTTATAATTTGCTTCACATTTTTTTTAATAGGCTTTAATTTATTCTATTTATATTTATATGTATAGGCATTAATGTTAATTAAGTAATAAATCAAATACATGCATAATACATGCATACATGTATAAATATGTATTTAAACACATTATATACATATATGCAAATTACTGCTCCTGCTAATATTGTTGATTTTTTTATGGGACAAACGCTATTTTATGGAGTTCATAAATAATGTTGAAGTTACAATGATGTTATTTCTTTCTTTTCCTTCTTTTGTTCATTTTATTATATTTTTTTCCGACTGAAGTTCACCAACGCACCTCGTACATTGGAAAATTAGCTATAGCACGAATCAAAGTGACTCAATTTGGGGGTATCTTTTGTGGTAAACCATGTCCTTTACAATTGTCCACAATTTGTAATCCAGTGGGTTGCAACCAGGACTGCCAGAGGGCAATTCTTCAGAGGAAATTAATGCTGTTAAATTGTTATGGAGTCAGTTTTGGGTCGTCTTAGCTTAGATGGCCCTTTTCGATCCGTGGAATCAGTTCAGATGTTTCCTTAGATGACTGTGCATACATCTAATCACTTTGCTTTTGAAATTTTTGCTGCGCGGTACACATTTTTTTCTACGGTAAATAAGATTTTGATATTCAGTTATCAGCAAAAGGTTTTTCCATTTTTCAATCCTATTTTTTTTAAAAGCTGCAGTCAACAAAAACGCGGCTCATGGACTTTTGCGAGATATTTAGCTCCCGCCGATTTGTAATTTCCCTGAATTATTGATTTGATAACTTTGATGACTTGTTTCGTTCGAACTGTGGCGGTCTTAACATATCCAGTCTGCTCAAAATATTTTTATGCACCGGCAAACGGTCATGCGACTAATCTCAAGTAAGCGGTGCGTTATGAAAATATCACCTTTCTTTCATTTCATACTAAAATAGCGCTATAACAGCGATACGGTTCTTATTATTTGATTATTACACTGTGCAATTTTCAAAAAATTTAGAATTCCCAATACAGACTAACGCTTTACAGGTCAAATTTCATAAACCGTGTCGTAATGTTCAATTCATTTATTGAAGTGGGTGTATTCAATGTTGTAACAGTATTTTTATCCCTACTAATGGCAAAATATAATAATTTAATTAAAAATAAAAAAAATATGTGGCACTTAAAGCCCCAAAGGGTTCATTGGCCGAGCTTCTCTTCCATTACTGTTGTGCGTCTTAAATTTGGACAGTATTAGAAGGGACCTACTTATTTTAGCCGGTTCCGAACGGTAGAACACTTGTGACATCACTTTTTCTGAGCTTTGTCACAGAGTAACTTTAAGAAGCTTTTTCATGGCAAGTTGTTACTGTCGGAAGAATTGCCAATTGCTTGCCGACAGGTGGGTACCATTCGACAGAAAAATCTTATCGATATTAAATTTGTTATGCATCAGCCGGGGATTGAACCACGACCTACAGATCAGAAGGCTAACACACTAACCACTGAGCTACGGCAACCATAAAAATAATTTAATTAGATCATTGTTTAATCAAATTAACTTCAACAGATTCACGTTCCGCTGGATTCTGTGAAAACCGAAAAAACTACTACACCACATTCAGCTAATCAGCAGGAGGTGGAAGCCACTCACAACGTGTAGCACGTCACATTTGACTTGGCCTGTGTTTAACAATACAAAAAACTTTGAATTTATTTTATTATATTTGTGCATAAATAATGAATACAAAGTAATTTTTTCAAATGAAAATATTCGATTTTCAGCAAGTTATCCACCATCTCCTGAGTCTTCAAAAAAAAAAAAAAGTTTTCCCACTGCTGCAGTGATTGTAGCCTTCGCAGTGCCTGAAATCAAAAAAACCAAAAATTTTATTAAACTAGATTATACAATGATCCTCGATTGTACAAAAAAAAAAATTTAAATGCAATAAAATGGCGGATTTTTGAAAAAAAAAAAAATTAAAATCTTGCTGAAAAATCTGATGGTTTCTGGCCTGGCATAATTATATTTTTCATCCAATCATAAAACTGGAGGGTCATTGTATGGAAAAACAAATACAAAATAAGCTAAAAGAAGACCCAAGTCGATCGGATGATTTGTTATCGAGTTACAGCTGCAGCAAATGTGAAAAATTTAGTTTTGAGAAAAACGCGTTTAAAGGTAAAAGTACTGATTTCATTGTTAATTGCAGCTGCTCTGTAGAAGGCTGCAACTCAGAAACTATTTGAGATTTTCACTTGAGATTTTAATATGTTATTTTTAAAGGTATAAATTATCAAAAAATGCAAAAACAAAAAAAAAACGAAATTTTCAAAATTTCAAACTAGTTGTGCCCCTTAATACTGCCAGGCCTACGAATGTTTTCTCTGATCACTGATCAATAGAAAACACAATTAAAACACGATATCTGCTAATTTTTCAGTATACTTGTATTTATTCGAAATATTCTCCTCCTGATTCAATACACTTGTTACATCGATTTAATAGTGATTCAAACGCGTGTTTCTGCTCATTTTTCGGAATTGCCTCCAGTGCCCTCGTCGAAGCCCGTTGTATGGTCTGAATGTCATCAAAAAAGCATCCTTTCAACTTGAATTTCAGTTTTGGGAACAAAAAGAAGTCGCACGGGGCCAAATCAGGTGAATACGGCGGGTGATTCAACACACAGACCTGATTCCCAGCCGAAAATTGACGAACAATGAGTGCTGTGTGTTAAATTTCATGTTAAATTTCATGTTAAAATTTCAACATCAGACGAACACGTGTTTTCTAAAATGGATATCAATAAACATTAAATGTCAACCAAATACCATGCAATTTTGACAGTTAGTAGAGGAAGGTTGAAGCTTCAAAACGCATGTACTCACACATAGATGGCGCGCTTGGTTGCTGAGATATGGTTCGAGTCTTAATACATAGTTGTCGCACCTTGTATATTCTCTGTGATTGCCCGACTCTGGTGATCAGAAGCAACATGTTTCTAGGAAAGTACTTCCTCGACAACGACAACTCGACGGGATGGATGACGATATGCTGTCATATATTTTGGAGAGTCAATCGCCTATTGCAACTAAGCAGCAACCATCCACGATATTGAAGAATTGACCTATTTATACTACTCGATTTCGACTCTCATGGCATTACGTCCAAATGTCGAAATAAATGCAAACATGGGGACAAGTGGACACCAAACAAACTTTTTTCTTTCAAAAATATACTGTTGTGTGAAGTTGCCCGAGCCAATATATGAACTGAAAATTTCAGAAATAGTACCTATCATTCATGGAAATTTCAATTACGTGATTGTATAAAAACTATTTAAAAATATTCATAATTCATAATTGCAACAATTAAAATCATTTTGTCCTTTTGAAGGATATTTGCTATTCGAGACTTTTATGTACTTATATATGATATTTATAACTCTTTATTAGGATATATTAAACGTGTGATCTTCACTTTATATATAAAAAAAAAAAAAATTTTATATTTATTAGTATGTTAGTACATGAATGCATAGAATTCGTGCATATGCAAATTTACGCATTTTGCAACAATTTGTAATGGAATATTCAATGTTAATTATTATTCACCAATTTCAAATAGTAGGTAACAATCTTAATAATAATAATAATAATAATAATAATAATAACAATAGTAATAACCATTTCTATAATATGTATTTTTCGCAATATGATTTTTTATGAATTTGATCATTGATTGATTATTTTTTGCATGCATATTATTGTTGTTACTTGCTAGATCGTATGTATGATGAAAAAGGTAAAAATGAAATAAAAATATTTGAAAACAACAATGATGCATGACAATTGAAACAATTTTAAAAGGTCATCATTATCAATGTAAAATAATTGAACTTGTATACATTTGTTTTTTTTTTTCATTAGCTCTTTTTTACTCTATCTTATTAGTCCATTCAAATTCTGTTCAATGATAAATGCCCATTTAATTGTGATGTGATTTTGACATTTTGAAACTATGATAGAATTAAAAATAGCAATAAGTAGCCTTAAAAATAAATATATATATATATGTATATGCATATGTATTTAAATTATTTTAAAGATTTTTTCTCGTGCAAACTCTAAAGGTGTAGATTTGTAATTGCTAGTACTGTTGTGTATTGTTGAAGATTAAAGGTTTACAAGTACTTAGCACAGTTCAAGGTCGAATTTATTGCATTCAGTATTTATTATTTATAATAATATATTTAAAATTATAAGAAATTTGCATAAATTTGCTCATATTTCCTACATTTCAATTCAAAATGTTAATGCCTTAAGCCTTAAGCAATGAGATTAAAAAATAAATTTGAAAAAAATATAATGAAATAATCCTCTTGCCTATTTCAAAACTCAATTTGCAGAAATACATCATCCATAGCTGTTGAATTAACAAGCCAATTTAGCATATACATAAATAAAATCGACTATTGGCGCCATCATTATCATTATTGATATGTTTTCGATTTGAAACAAAAAAAAAAGCAACTTTGCATTTATCTTCTCTGCGAGTATGCGTATTTTTTGCATTTTCATGTTGCTTATCTCTTATATATAATCAATATTTATATTATTTCTCTCATATTATATTAGTTTCTCGCTGATCTTTTGATGCAATCGATGTATTATAATACCGGAAGCCTTATCAGAAAAAATCAAAGAAAATATAATAAAATAAAATAAACACCCAGAGACAAACAAATTGAAAAGCAAATGATGATATTGCCTCAAGTCACAAAATATTAATAAAAGTCACGCAAATAAATTGGCAAAATTAACAAAAACTCATATATATATATATATATATATATATATATATATATATAAAATCTCTTACAAATGCATTTTATATTTTTATTTCTTTGCTGCCGTCATCGTTTGTTATTTCACACACAAAATTTGCATAAAATATTTAATTTTATCGATTTATTATGGAATTTGTAATATGAAAAAAAAAAATGTAACATAACATAAAACTTTTGAGTTTCATTTTTATTTTTAACAGTATCTCTTCTACCGAATCAACAGTATTACAATATTTTTAAGGAGTGATCTTAATCCATTTTTAAGTGATTGTCAAATTAGTGTATATTGCACTCATTAGAGTTGCCATCAATCAAGTTAATCAATATGTCGTTTATGTGAAAACCAAAATAACAAAAAATACTAAAATTGCATATGCATGGCGCTTAATATGTCACTTTCTCACCCAAATAATTTATTGACATTTCAGAAGAGTTGAACTTCAAGTTTCAAAACAAATGCAAAATGAAAAAAATTCGCTCGAAAGATTTAATCTAATTAAAATATTATTTTGTTATACACGTTGTATGCTGATTTTTATCAATTAATTTATTAGCATTTACTTTATTTTTTGTTGCACAAATTTCATGAAATAATCTTTTTTGCTCATCGATTAATGTAGGTGGGCATGAGATCGAATGCATTTAAACTCTCGAATAATGCAATCGATTTGAACTTTGATTCGATTAACCAAACCAACAACCATCTATGTCCGCTCACAAGTCCAAAATCACATTTTTAGCTTTTTGCATTGTGGCTCTTATTTCTAAGCATTCTCGATTAAATAGTGGAACAACCATTTAGCGCCTTAACCAAATCAACTTTAAATGTTAGTATCCATTCGTGTTTTCCAAACAGACATTTTAGCTATTTTGAAAGTAGCAGAATGGATAATTGAGAGGAGGTGGAGAGGAAAACAGATTGGTATTTGCAGTGACAGTCAAGGTGCACTAAAGTCCCTGGAGAACTCAAAACTGACCTCAAAAATTTTTCACGAACGTAAGATGAAGCTAATTTCGGTTGTAAAACGAAATAATCTTGTGCTTATCTGGATTCCTGGACACTGTGGTGTCCGAGGTAACGAAATAGTCGATTAATTGGCCAACTGCGGCTCAGCGGATACACTGCTGGGACCAGAACTAGTTATCGGAATCAGTTTTACAGGTATCATGACCTGGATCAACAATTATGTTAATTAACCTACATAATGACCGTTGGTTCAGCCAAAAAAGCTGCAAAACTGCAAAGTGCTTTGTGATGAGTTCGAACAAAAAGCTGACGAACTTTCTTTTGAAGGAAAGATGTTCGCTTAATGGTCGGAATCATCACAGGGCATAATCCATGGCTAACATAAGTATCATTATAGATCCAATATGTATATCTTGTTTGGAGCGGGAGGATAGCACAGAGCATTTCCTCTGTGTTTGCCCTGTTTTTGCTCGAGCAAGATTGCGGAGCTCAGTGATTAGTAGCCGTAGCTCGGTGGTTAGTGTGTTCGCCTTCTGATCTGTAGGTCGTGGTTCAATACCCGGCTGATGCATAACAAATTTAATATCGAAAAGATTTTTCTTTCGAACGGTACCCACCTGTCGGCAAGCAATTGGCAATTCTTCCGACAGTAACAACTTGCCATGAAAAAGCTTCTAAAAAGAACTCTGTGACAAAGCTCAGAAAAAGTGATGTCACAAGTGTTCTGCCGTTCGGAACCGGCTAAAATAAGTAGGTCCATTCTAATACTGTCCAAGTTTAAGACGCACAACAGTAATGGAAGAGAAGCTCGGTCAATGAGCCCTTTGGGGCTTTAAGAGCCAGATATTTATTTTTTCTTATTTTAGATTGCGGATCTTTGGCTCTGATGTAATGAGAATGTATAAATTCCATTCTCTAGCCCCGGGGGAGATATTTAGATTTGCTAAAGAAGCTCGAAAATTCTCTCGGGTTGAAAACTAAAACCCCTGTAGCAACCCCTCTCACTTTCCATAGTCTTTTTTCCTTTCCCATCCGACTATCTCCCATTTCCCTGAGCTTTAAATGCAATGGGCCTCATAGCCTGAGTATTTTAGTGCGTGCCACTCTATTGGTGCCATTTGGCTCACACTCACATCATCATCTATTCGTGGTAGTCAAATTCCAAGAGATTTAGTTCCAATTCATCACACTTTTTATACCCTGCATAATGCAATATGCATGGTATATTCATTTCGGTCAGATGTTTGTGTCCACTTGAAGGAATCTCCGGAGATATAGACATGGATATATATTCGTGATCAGCGTCGATTAAATTTTCGATTTAACGATGTCCGTCCGTCCGTCCGTCCGTCCGTCCGTTCGTCCGTCCGTCCGTCCGTCCGTCCGTCCGTTCGTCCGTCCGTCCGTCTGTCTGTCACCTGGCTGGTTCGCACGATAACTTGAGTAAATATTGAGCTATTTCGATGAAATTTGGCATAAGTAATCTATGATCCAAGGGTACGGAGGGGATTGATATTGGGCATGATCGGTCAATAACCACGCCCACACCAAGCATTCAAAGCGACTAACCTCGAAATTTTCAAAATCTTTAACTTGCTATAACTCACATAATATACCACTTGGGACAACAATATTTGGCACATAGACTTATATTATACTACTATATAACCTCGCCAAAAGTGGGTGAGCCACGCCTACTTTTTAGCGTAGCTCTCATACAAAGTGTCTGTACTTCTTTTAAATTGAAACAGCTGTAACTTCTACAATCTTCTGTCCAGAATAACCATAATTGACACTGAGATTAACATGGTAGTCGGAAATAATATGGCAGAAAATCAGTGTGCCACGCCCACTGTTTTTTGGGTCTCCCATACAAAGTTGCGGAAATTAAAAAAAATGTTACCGGTTATAACTTGCAAACTATTTAGCGTAGAATAACGAGATTTAAGGTGTGGATTAGTATTGTACGAGCAACTAGGCTCACAGAAAATGGGCGCACCACGCCCACTGTTTATCGTAGCCCCCATACAAATTTTAAATTAAAACAGCTGTAACTTCGGCAACCTTCTGTCTAGAATAACCATAATTGACACTTAAATTAATATCGTAGTCGGAAATAATCTCGCAGAAAATCAGTGTGCCACGCGCACTCCTTCATGAGTCTCCCATACAAAGTCAAGGGAATTAAACTAAAACTTTTAAGCTCCATAACTTACAAACCATTTAGCGTAGGACAACGAGATTTAAGGTATGGAATAGTATTGTACGAGCAACTAGGCTCACAGAAAATGGGCGCGCCATGCCCACTGTTTATTGCAGCCCCCATACAAAATGACTGAAATTCTTTTAAATTTAAACAGCTGTAACTTCGGCAATCTCCTGTCTAGAATAACCATAATTGACACTTAGATTAACATGGTAGTCGGTAAAAATCTGGCAGAAAATCAGTGTGCCACGCCCACTCCTTCATGGGTCTCCCATACAAAGTCGAGTGAATTAAACTAAAATTTTAAGCTCCATAGCTTACAAACCATTTAGCCTAGGACAACGAGACTTAGGGTATGGATTAGTATTGTACGAGCAACTAGGCTCACAGAAAATGGGCGCACCACGCCCAGTGTTTATCGTAGCCCCCATACAAATTTTAAATTGAAACAACTGTAACTTCGGCAATCTTCTGTCTAGAATAACCATAATTGACACTTAAATCAATATCGTAGTCGGCAAAAATCTGGCAGAAAATCAGTGTGCCACGCCCACTCCTTCATGGGTCTCCCATACAAAGTCGAGTGAATTAAACTAAAATTTTAAGCTCCATAGCTTACAAACCATTTAGCCTAGGACAACGAGACTTAGGGTATGGATTAGTATTGTACGAGCAACTAGGCTCACAGAAAATGGGCGCACCACGCCCAGTGTTTATCGTAGCCCCCATACAAATTTTAAATTGAAACAGCTGTAACTTCGGCAATCTTCTGTCTAGAATAACCATAATGGACACTTAGATTAATATGGTAGTCGGAAATAATCTGGCGAAAAATCAGCGTACCACGCCCACTTCTTATTGGGGCTCACATACAAAGTTGAGGAAATTAAACAAAAATGTTAACCACCATAACTTAGAAACTATTCAACGTAGGACACCAAATTTAAGGTGTGGATTAACATTGAAAAATTAATTGGATTTACTAGAAAGTGGTAAGCCACGCCCACTTTTTATATAGCTCCCATACTAAGCCTCGGAATTATCTTAAAATCCTTTTACTTCGTCAAAGTCAACCATATTTCGGGTGTAAATTAGTAGTATATGCAAAAATTGTTTCTCGAAAAGTGGAAATAAAAGAAAAGTTGGATATTCGAGTAAACTTTTTATATATAAATCTACATATGCAGGGTATAGTTTGGTCGGCCCCAGCCGACTGTAAGGAGATTTTTTTTTGTTACAGTGGGTTAAAGTTTCAATACTCCATATATAATTCCTGCCTCAATCCTGAGGTCAATAGTAAAATTTAATGCGCATTATTTTTGTAGAACATTTTAACACCTTAATTTTCATTTGAATGGGTCTTTTTGACCCTCTTTAAAAAAAAGTTTCATAAAACTTAATCGAAAATGGCAGTTAGAGGGTTAAAACGTTCTACAGAAATTTGAAGCAGAACAATTTACTAGGGGTCATCAACGGTGAAAAACTTCTACGTAAATCGTGTCAATTTGAGACTTTAGAAAAAAATCATGATTTAACATTAAATCACTAAACAACAAACAACCGTAAAATTATACCACTGTGTTATTTATCATTGTGGTGTTATTTCATTGTTTCATTATTCACTGAATTGTGTTCTTGTTTCGTATTATTGCGTTTGAATTTTACGTACGATTATGGCAATTTCGCATCTTGTCTTTCAAAGGCAGCTTCGAAGGATTTGAAGCAGTTGTTGTTTCATTGCGGACTTTGTTGCTGGTCATGCGACGTATTTTTTTTTTTTAATGAGATGTTATATTTTTTAATTACTTAAATATCCGCCAGTTTCATTTACGGTCTGCCCAACGAAATTATTGTGGACTGTGTGAAATTATTTTACATCATTTTCTTCTCTAAAAATCTAGAAAAATGTCACAATATGTCACATCTTGAAATTTTGATATGTTGCAGAGAACATTTGAAGCTAGAATATTAAAAAAAAAAAAACATTTATGGAAAAAATGTGCCTTGAGGCAATCAATCAATCAATCAACATCTCTTATAAGCGCCACTTAGTCAATTAGTGGTCGATGCTTTTCAATTCAATCCTCAACTTTGTCGATTGTAGCAGTTCTATCCAAAATTGCAAAACTTTGAAGAACACTATCAGCAAAAAAAAAAAAACAAAACATATATACAAAATCGTATTCTTTGATTGTTTTCATATGAACAGATATACAGCCATATCTCCAACCGATTTCACGATTAAAGCAAAAAAAACTGAAAATGTAACAACATGACCACTTAGTAAATCATTAACGCCAAAAAAAAAAAAAAAAAAAAGAACGCCAACATAACCATTAAATTAATTAATTGAAATTGAAATTCGACAGAGAAGAGAGAAAAAATGGAAATAAAATAAAAAAACAAAAAATTGTATACAAAAGTAAAAGTTGTTCATAATAAGAAATTGAACCATAAATTATTAGCAATTAAGTAAATTAATTATTTGCATATTATTGTTCTTATTATTATTAAACATACATATATGAATAGAATAGAATACAGTAGCTCAAATGCAAATGCTTTCTATTTATGTCTTAAGAATTGATTATACAGGTAGAGTAACTAAAACAGTTGGTATATTTAAATATTATAAATTGTAATTGAATTTAAGAAAAACAGCTGTGAAAAACTGATACCAAGCTTCACTTTTTGTCTATTTGAGCGTTATGTAAATTAAATCAACGCTTGAAAAGATCTGCTGTTCTTAGGCAATTTCACTTTATGGAGACTCTGGCAGACACGTTTTGTTGTACGTTTTGTTGTCAAATTTACTTATGTTGTTGATGTCTATTTACATGAACATAATGCGTGTGAAAATACCCTTGATAACTAAATACATATCTAGAATGAAAATAAGAGTAGACTTATCTGTACTACAACGTCATGGTCAAAGTTATCCCATATTCATACTTTTAAGTATTTAATTACATTTTTATTGCAACACTTATGTATTTAATACATTTTATAGCCATTTAAAAATTAAAATTTTTTTATTTCATAAAATTAAAAATTAACTTAATTTGTGACCTTGTCCACTACCAATTTCACTACAATAATTTTGATATCAAACCCCATCATACAATTCTGACTAGATCTAACTTATAGCTAAATCCACAACAATGAACTGTGGTCACTGAGGATATCATACATAGTAATCAACAGTAAGCAACACACATTTTAATTTTATTTTCTGTTTATATTTGTCCACTCTAGAGATAATTCTTGGGTTTTTGGTTTATTTTTTTATTTATTTATTTGACAGAATAAGAGTATTAACTAAATTAATGTCTAATTGTGAATATAGCAGCAATAGCAGCAATGGCCTTCAGCTGCTTATGGATGAAAGGAGAGAGTTCACAATAAGACCGTTACTATATTTGGTAATACAATATGGAAACTTTTAAGAACTTTAAAATTTTTTCAATATTAGTCGGTGTAGGATTAGTGAGGAGGTTTAAAGGATCATCGCGGCGAAAGCTATGATATCTCAGATATTGGAACTCCGAACTTTCACTTAGGTAATGTAGTAGCAAGTTATTTTGGATTTCGAGAGCACAATTACATAGGGAATTAGCCTCGATTCTCATCAAATACCCATGGGATATTTTCGTATGGCCTAATCTCAGGCGGATTATTTTGATACTGTCCAATCTGTTTATTGTTTCAGGTAAGTAGTCGTGAAGATATATGCGGTCTGCGTTTATATTCTTGTATCAACTCGAGGTAGTGTTTCAAATTATCATATTCGAGTTAGAGTGGTAATGCTTTAGGTGATATTTTATTTCAGTGAAGTTGTAGTTGGGGGTAGAAATAACAGGGGTAGAGCTGTATTCAGGAAAAATCCTTTATAAGCCCTGAAGTGCTCTTCTCTGAGCTCCTCTTCCAGTACGTTTGTGCGAGTTAAATTTTGGACAGTATTAGAAGGAACCGGCTGAAATAGCCGGTTTCGAACTGCAGAACCCTTGTGACGTCACTTTTTCTGAGCTTTGTCACAGAGTTCTTTTAGAAGCTTTTTCATGGCAAATTTTTACTGCCGGAAGAATTGCCAATTGCTTGCCGATAGATGGGTACCGTTCGAAAGAAAAATATTTTCGATATTAAATTTATGCTTTACCCGGGGATTGAACCACGACCTACAACCCACGCACTACAGGCCAATGCACTAACCACTGAGCTACGGCATCCACATTGAGTATTTATCCATATATTTTCTTCATAGAAACCCCATAATCTCTGTAAAAAAAAAGAGTGGTAATTGTAAAAAATATATTGGGCCTTGAATTAGTTTTGAGGGAATTTTGTTGGGTGGCCTAACTTGTACATTTGCTATCGGACCATACTGTAACTATATTTATATTAAAGCGCCATTAATAAGTTTTCTTTTTCAGTATCTGACATTTGCTAAAAATGTAAACAACCGACCTTTAACCCAACAACACATCATTGGCTGGATGTTTGGCTTTTCATGTTTAATTGAAAGAAAAGTACCGCTGAAAGTTATCGATTGCTATTGGAAACTTACAAGGAACAATGTATATCGATTAAAATGTGTGAGTACTAGTTTTGTTGTTTCAATGTGGTGATGTTGACAGTGAAGACAAAGAGCTTTCGTGCTAACCGAAAAGTTTGATGATGAAGAATTTATGGATTCATTGGACGGCGATTAATGTAAAAGTCCTAAGGAATTGGTAGCATCATTAGTAGTTGATGCATTAACCGTTTCCAAGCATTTAAAAACAAGGAAATTCGAACCCATACGAATTGAGGTCGAGAGATATTGAACGCCGATTTTTCACGTGCGAATAATTGCTTCAACGGCAAGACAAGACAGGGTTTTTTTTTTGCATCGTATTATCACTGGTGATGAAAAATGGATCCATTACGATAAAGTGAAGCGAAAAGAATCACAAGTTATGTCCGGGAAATCATCAGCATTAACAACAAAACGAAATATTCATGGTGACAAGTTTATGCCCGGTATTTTGTGGGACTAGCTCGGTGTTGTTTATTATGAGCTGCTAAAACCGAATGAAACCATTTTTATCGAGCACAATTGATGCATTTGAGCGAAGAATTGAAGGAAGAACAGCCACAATACCTCGAACAGCATGACAAAGTAAATTTGCAACACGACAATGCTCGTCCATATGTTGCTGAAGTCGTTGAAACATACTTAGGAACGCTAAAATGGAGTGTCCTATCCCAATCACCGTATATTCCAGACATTGCTCATTTCGATTACCACTTGTTCCGATCGATGGCACACGGCCTGGAAGAACAGCGCCTCCATTCTTATGAAAAAACCAAGAATTGAGTCGATTCATGGATTCCCTCAAAACATGTCGACTTGTTGCGACGCGGAATCAGTTTGCTGCTAGAAAGATGGGAAAAAGCCATGGCTAACTTCAATTAAGACTTAAAAACAGAAAACAAAAATCCCTCAAAACTAATTCAAGGTCCAAAAAAAATTTTTTATTTCTACGATATAAATATTTTTTCTAAAATAAAAATAAATTAATTGATATACCACCTTGATCAAAAAGTTCCCGGAATAACCACCGTTTATTTTTTATCAAGGTGGCGCCATGTAACTTTTGCAAATGTCAAGCTATGAAGCTAAGATTTAGAGAGAATATCAACAAAGGATGTACCAACTTAACAAAAAAAAAAAAACAGAACTCAAATTGGAACGATAGGAGCGCCACACGGTGGTTATTCCGGGAACTTTTTGATCAATGTGGTATTGTATATCGCAAAGCAAAATTAATAGATAAAATTTATACTGCGTACATTTATGACAAATTTTATATTGGTTTTTCAGTTAAAGTTGGTATGAAAATGGTTCAATATTTTTTCGCTGTCAATATATTGTCTTCGATACAACCCCTTATCAATGATATTGACATCAGTAGAAGATATCAGATGCATGTTGTAATATTTAGCATTGATTTCATTTTTATTGACATCTTTTCTCTGTTACACTGATATGTCAATGAACGTGATAATAAATAGTACATGAAATACACCCTATGCTATGATTTTTATTCGCATTTCAGTAGTAGAACGAGTGAGACGTATGACCAAAAACCTTTGAGCGTAAAATAAAAATAAAAATAAAATATAATATTATTCCTGGCAAAAAGCATATCAAAAACAAAAATAATTATTATTGCTGAAAAAAAAAACATTCACTTGAAACTTCAATACTGTCTATGTGGAATTTAAGTGTTGTTAATTTGTCTTCTTTTGGTGTGTGAACATAAAAATTAATTAACCAAAATGGTTTTTAATTTGTATTAAAGTATATATGTACATATATTGCTATACATTCGTAGCTAAATTGGCACGAGAAGATTATCAATTTGAAGATAACAACATGAACAACAATATCGGCTGTTGTTATTTTGACTGAAGGTGTCATTGCTTGTATTGCATTATGTTGGATGTACATGGATACATACATTCCTACATACATATATGTATGTATGTGTGAGTATGTAGTATCATTTCAGATGATTATATCATACGATGAGCATATTTGAATGAATGTGAAATTGTACATCGTACTCGGACAGCCAAAACATACTACACACTTCATTAATACATGTGTGTATGAGTGTATGTAAGTTTAGTAGCATAAAAATTGTTAACATTTTTATATTGTTTACTTAAAGTATTCAACTTGATGCTGATTATGATGGTCAAGTGCTATAAAATAATCACGCATACAAATATCAAAAAATGTTGCGAAAATAAATGAAAAACAAAATCATCATCATCATCATCATCGGTCTTAAATATTTTTGGTAGTTAAATGCGTGTGGAAGTTACTTTATCACCTTGCTACGGTAACAGTAGTATATGCTTAACTAGTTGTATGTAGTTATAGTAATGGTACATAAATAGTAGCTGTTGATGGCATGCTGTGACATCAATGACCTTGACAATTTCCATCACAAAAAAAAAAGATATAAAAAAGAAAATAAACAAACAAACAAATAAAAAATAATAATTAAGAAGAAATATGTTAAAACCAATTATATATACGAGTATGTATGTATTTCAAATATGTATGTTCATATGCATATGTATTTGTTATAGGCATGATTTGCGTGCTTGTACGAGTATGTACTCTACATATATGAGTATCATGATGCGTATGATGCACACACACACACACACACACACACACACATTTTATTCACTTGCATTCATTTGTTCATACAACAATCTGATTGTAAGATTGTCATCATGTCATTCATTATTTTTCTTGTATATAACACCAAGGGGTGTCACATGAAGTGCATGCGTGTGACACTAAATATCTTGTTAGGCAATTTATATTTATTTTATATATTTTACTAAATATATCTACATATATATATATTTTTTTAATATACACAATTGTCTTTATTATTGTATTTATTATAGTACTTTATAATCATCTGATTTGGTGCTGATGATAATAATAATGATGATTATGATTATGGTAGCAGTAAATTAAACCTACATGCAGAATTACATACATATATATTAGGTGTAGTAAAAAGAAATCAATTATTTCTCCAATAGATGGCTTTAGTAATCAGAATCTCGTGTTGTATAAGTGCGTTAGAAAGATAGAATTTCGTACTAAATAGACTTTTCAGGCAGTTTTGTGATTGCTTGACTCAATATTGTTAGAGAACGCGTCAAAAAAGAACACCAGTAAAGAGAAAATACACCATATTTAATAGTTTTCTTCGATAAATGCGAAAACGAAAGCCAGACGGCTGAAAATGTGAATAATGTTTATGATCCTGATACTGTAACAGCCAATCAGGTGCAATATTGGTTACGTCGATTCCGTTCCGGTAAATTTGATGTCAAAGATGCACCACGCTCTGGAAGGCCAATTGTGGAAAATATCGATAAAATAATGGAAATCGTCGAGTCTGACCATCATGTAAGCCACACAAGTTAACGCAAAAAAAACCTCATGGATCGATTTTCCATCTGCGAATCGCTGCTGAATCACCACAAAATCGATCCATTTCTGAAGCGGATGGTTAGTGGTGATAAAAAGTGGGTCACTTGCGACAACGTCAAGCGAAAACCGTCGAAAACTCTTAGATCGAACCTGTACTGTCAACAATTTGACCGTCTGAAGAAAGCAATCGACCAGAAGCGGCCAATAGGAGAGGAATTGTGTACCATCAGGACAACGCCAGGCCACACACATCGATAGTGACTCGCCAGAAGCTCCGGGAGCTTGGTTGGGAGGTTCTTATGCATCCACCTTATAGTCCGGACCTGGCACCAAGTAATTACTACCTGTTCCTGTCTATGGCGAATGATTTTGCTGGTGATAAATTCGCCTCAAGAGAAGCTTTTGAAAATCGACTGTCTCAGTTTTTTGCCAATAGGGACGAGGTATTCTATGAGAGTGGCATTATGAAATTACCTTCAAAATGGTAACAAGTTATAGAATAAAACGGTGCATATTTGACCTAAATCGGATCATTCTAACTAAATAATGGATTTCTTTTTACTAGACCTTATATATATTCACATATATGTGCTTGAAATCAGAATATCTGTCTATAATTTTATAACACGTTTTTTTTTCATTCAATATTTATTAATTGCTTGTGGGGGTATTACGTTTAATATGCGGTTTTTTGCAAACAATACAAACCTTTTTATTATCATTGTATAATAATTCCAAATAGCCAATTGAATAGAATCAAAAAATATTTTATTCACTTAGTACCAGCATTAGAATTGCACAGTGTATTAAAAAAGAACCAAAAAAGTCAGCAAAAAATAAAACTAGTTTACAAGAAAACCCTCTCCATACATATACTTTCGCAATAATTTAATTGTTCACACACTGTTCTAGATTATTTAGCAGTTTGTAAAACCAAATCAATAATTTCTATGCTAATCGTATATCACACACAAAATTTTATACAAATCAAGAGGTAGTCTGTTTCAAAAATAATATGTTCTCTAAGAGTGAATAAATCCTACATTAAAACTGCCTCTTGCTTTAAAAAAAAATTAAAGAAACCCATTTAAGCCATTAAAAAAATCCACAAATAAGTCCGGTTGTGATATAATTTATATTGTGGTTTGTAATTTATTTTTTTGTGTGAAATGACTTAAGTGGGCCTTTCTACAAATTTAAAACAATCAAATTAGCATAAAACTAATAATTTAGTAATAACAATATGAGAATACACTTACATGTTCATGTAGATAATCATTTATTAAAAAAAAAAAAACACACACACAAAACACACACTCATACCAATTGTTTGTAGTAAAAATTAAATAAACGAAATATAAAAAATAGTCATGTTTCACATTTTCTCGTGAGACACATTGAAAATTTGGGCAAATTTCTAGCTAGAGGCACCTACAAGCGTCCATCAGGCAATTCAAACATTTCAATACTGCAATTGGTTTAATCTTTGGAGCCATTGAGAGCAAATAACTGGTGGTTTTTTTTTTTTTTTTGACTGCGGCTACTTCCAGTTTTGAAATCATAAAAAACTCGAGGTGTTTGATAAAAATAAATATATTAAAAATATTATTACCCTGCAGTAAAACCAAACTCTTGTATGATTATGTACTACTATTATATTAGGTACAGTAGTTTATTTCAAATGAATGATATACAGAATTTTTCAAGTGATTCGTTTTTAATGCAACGATAATATGTTGCAGATTAGCGAAGTTGGTAGAGTGACGGTGATAGAACATGTGATTGCAGGACACTCGATGGTGGATACCCAGGTTCGAATCACGGCGAATAGCAATAAATGGATCAATTCGAAAATAAATTCAATGAATATGTACATGAGAATTATAATTATAATGCAATGAATGAAAATAAATTGTTCCTTATTAGATTTAAACGGGTCAATCGACACTGCCTATGACATCGCCATGTTAAATTCGCCAATTGTGACAAAGGAAAGTGTAAAGAAATGGAACTAGTGGCTGGTTCCTTAGAACTAGTGAATTCAATAGTTCCGAAGTAGTTTTTTTTCACTGCATGATAGTTTCATGGAAAACTCTTATTTTAATAGTATTGTAGAGAAAAAATAACACACAGTGACACAGTCATCATCCTCGAAAAGAGCTTGAGTTATATTTATGAACAAATTATAAAAGAATGTATAAAAAAGTTGCATATTTCATGGGGACATATTTATATTATATTTTCCGTGGATTTGTACGTTGTTTTTAATTAACGACGAGTCCCAATGAGCCCACTTCCCCGCCCAATCGACCGAGAGGTACGCCCGCCTAACGTACGGAACTGGTGACCGATCAGCCCAGCTGTTCTGAGAACTTGAAGCTGAAATGGCAAGTGACTGTAAACGGACTATAATTATAGCTACAGATTTATACAATCAACAGCTGTTAACAAAAATTATAACTAAAAAGCTTAAACTAAAATAGAACTGTCTTAAAAACTAAAACTAATAACGAAGTATTTAATTCAAATAGGATAAAATAGCGGCTTTTAAGGCATACGTAGAAATGTGATAATCAACACATGAATAGTCACTCTTCTACTCTCAGGTGTTGGCAAGGCTGAGTTTGACAGTTTGAGAGGATATTCATAGGGGGGAAGATTTATTGAAGGATCCCAATTAAAGATCCGTAAAGCAAATAATAAAAACTGCTCCTGGACAGATTCCAAATTGTCAATGTAACACCTATATTGGAGATTCCAAATAGTACAAGCATACTCCAGAATTGGACGAACCACTGAAATATAAAGAGTTTTAGTTACACACGGTTCGTTAAATTTCCTTGACCATCTCTTAATGAAACCAAGTGAAATTTTCTTCGTCTTATTAATACATGAATTAATGTGAAAATTAAAATGAAGTTTAGGATCGATGATGATGCCCAAATCAATAAAGTTGAAAACGCGTATCAAGGGTTTGTCATTAAGCGAAAACTGAGAAAACAGAGGTTCTCTCCTAGCAAAAATCATAAACTTACATTTATCTAAATTAAGTACCATTAGTTTTGAAGAGCATCAGTTTGAAAGAGAAATTTAATCCAACTGTAAACATTTTTGGGAAGCAGATGAATAATGAGTCATAAATAGTTTGTATAAAGATTTTGTCTGAGAATACTTCTAGCGAAATAATCCGGTGAATAATTTTCTAGAACATTTTAACCCTCTAGCAACCTTCCAAATGCCATTTTATTCAGACTATCACAAAAAAGGGGTCAAAATGAACATTTCGTGAGAGAGCTCGGGGGTGAAAATGTCTTACAAAATTATTCCTTTTGAAATTTTACTCCATGTATCTAAAGTACCTTCGCTTCGATATAAATTTTAACCATTTTTCTCCCACTTATTCAAAAAGCTGTCAGTCCAAAAATTGCAAATTTAATATGTCCTGAGCATGCAAAAAGTTTTGGAGGTTTTACTATATTAGTCTAGGTCTTTCGTCCTGATTTGGAATCATTTCGGCCTCAGAAAATGACCCTGAAATTGCTTTATAGTGTAATCAAATCTTTCTATCATTAGTTCAGTAGGATCAATTTAATTGGAGAAAGCACCTTTATATGAATCAGCCTATAGGGAATTCATAACGTACTAATATACTATTATCATAAGTTATAAAATCTTACGATAGAATAAAAAAAATGTTGTTGTTGGCTGCCATACAAAACTGACTTGTTGTAAATGGTGTGCGTTGAAATAGCAGCATACACAGTTATGATGGTGGTGCGTTCACATAACATGAAATATGACTTTATGAGATCTTGTGAATCATTTAATCGTTTATTATATATGTATTTTGTTATTTTATTTATTTTTAACTAAAATAACTAATGACTTACAGAAGAATACAGGTAAAACCCCGTCAAATAAAATAAAATAATACTTATTAATGAAATAAAAGAAAACAGAAGAATAATAAAAAATTCAAACGGATGCTAGTTTGGGAATAACATTTAACATTTTTTTTTGCTTGTTATTCATATTTATTTTATATACAATATTTTTTTTTTACACAATTTAAAAATTCCAGCATATAAAATTCATCAACAAAATATTTGTATTCTCTTAAAGATCATTCAAAGAGATGACATATTCATTTGGAAAGAGAGCACTCGACTAAAAATTAAATAATTAATATTTAATGATTTTTATTTTATTTCACATACATGCATATTGTATTTTTTTTTAAAAATAAATATATTATATGTAATATTATCAAATAATAATCGCAAAAAAGTGTGAGAAAAAAATAAATAAAAATGTCTATTCCAAGAATATGATAAATAAAATTTCTTTCGCAAATTAATAACTAAAATAAATTAAAAAAAAAAAAATATTTAAAAGAATTTAATGACCTTAAAAAGGTCAACAAACACATGGCTTGTCAAATAACTCAAAAAAATCGTTTCACACGTTTCAGAAAAGTGAAATGAATATAAATAAATATTACATATATTTTTGGCACTAACAACTTCAAAGAACCATGACCGAGCTTTTCGTGTAGGGCAAAAAAAACAATATATATTGTACGGTTTAAAAAAAAAAACAATAACGATAATAATAAAATCAATACCTGTGAAATGAATTGTAATGTTTGTTGAATGTTAACATAATTCCTTGAGCGATGAGACATGTTAACTGCTATATTAGAATACGTCAAATGATTCAGTGCTCGAAAATCCCTTGAATAAAACAAAAACAACAAAATGATGTGTTATCGAAAAAATACTTGAAAGTTATATAGAGAAAAATTGCCAATTGAGGGGTTTAGTGTGTGGCAATCTTTAAGACAGCCGAAAGCGAATGTCGATCAGAAGAAGTCTATGCTGTTAAATCGATACAATTGAAAATATTTTTTATTATGAGATTCTTGCAATCGATATATTTCTGAACAAAATTATTATTGTCGATGTTTTCTTTTGATAACTACTCGATAACTCACGGCACACGAATTTCATTATTTGCAAGTAACAAGTCGAACTTGCCTGAGATATTTTGTCTCACCTTCCTTATTTATTAGAGTTAGCTTCTTTGCATTACCACTTTTTATGCTTGCAAAAAACGAATTGAATTGTGAATTGTTTCAAAGAAGACATGACATAAAGGTCATCCTCAAAATGGACAGCATCAACAAAACTCGTACTTACGATTCTTAAACTTACTTATTTACTTATGTGGCCATAACAACCGAATATCGATTTAGTCCGAATATAACATGCTTCGCCAGCCATCTCTGTTCTTCGCTAGATGGCACCAGTTAGAAATTCTAAGCGTCGTCAGATTCTCCAGTACTTGGTCTTTCCACCGGAGGTTAGATCTTCCACTTCAGCGTCGTGCTCCAGCGGGTGCCGAAAATAAAACCTTCTTAGTTGGGGCGTGTTCGACATGACCTTGCCATCGCAGCCGTTGGATTTTGATGCGCTTTACTATGTCAATATCGGCATACAGCTCGTACAGCTCATGATTGCACCTTATTCGGTACTCGCCATCAACGCAAATACGCCCAAAGATCTTGCGTAGGACTTTTCTCTTCGAAAACCCCAAGCATTCGCTCATCCGAGGCAGAAATTGTCCAGGCTTCAGCGCCATATGTAAGGACAAGCACAATGAGAGACTTGTAGAGTGCAGTTTTCGTTCGGCTCGACTTCTCAATTGCTTTCTTAGCCTAAAGTAGCACGTGTTTGCAAGAGTGATCCTTCGCAATATCTCCAGGCTCACGTCATTACTGCTGTTAATGCTGGTTCCAAGATAGACAAAGATAGACTAGATAGTTCGTCTTGCCCTCGTTCACCGTAAGACCCATTCGATGCGACTCTCTTTCCAACTCTGAGAAAGCTGCACTGACTGCTCGCGTGTTTATGCCGATTATGTCAATATCGTCGGCATACGCCAACAGCATGACACTTTTATTGAAGATAGTGTCATTATGTCGTAGATTAGCAGCTCGTATTATTTTCTTCATAATAAGATTGAAAAAGTCGCACGATAACGAATCACCTAGTCCGAAACCACGTTCGGTATTAAACGGTGCGGAGAGGTCCATCCTAATTTTCACTGCACAACAGGAGTCATGCAGTGTCATTCTATAAAGTCGAATGAGTTTTGCAGGAATACCGAACTCAGACATTGTTGCATAGAGGTAATCCCTTACCGGACTGTCGAAAGTGGCTTTATAATCAACAAATAGGTGATTAGTAAATTGAAACATATTTACCTTAGATTTCTGATTTGTATTGTATGTATTGTAATAACATATTAATACCAGCTTGCTGTAATTATAAATAATTACTTACCTACAATATCTAAAATAAATTTAAAAAATCAAAGATTAATTAAAGAATTTCATAATCGCTCAAGAGGCTCAATTAAGTGAAAAAATGATGAAGTAATATAAAAACATTTTGTGAATTACTATTGATAATTTCAATGGGAAAAAGTGCATACGCCCCAATTATGAATAACGACTTTAATTGCAACAATGATCCTTTTGTGCGTGTATGTGATTATATGTGTTACCTACGTTAGTATAGTAATTACTCATAAAAGCTAATAATGGCTTTACTTAATCGTTAAGATTTTGTTGTTGTGTAAATCTTTGAGATGGAAGTGTTATATGGCTATTGTACATAATTACTGTTGATGGTAATACAATCTGCACTAATATTAACTGTGACCATATGTCCGCCCAATGATTTTGTGAGTAGTAATAGTGGTAGTAGTAGTAGTAGTAGTAGTAGTAATTCGAGTAATGTATGTAATGTAAGTGTTTTTTTTAATTTTCTTTGTATGTAGTTATACGTTTTTGTTTTCTGCTCTTATAGCTGTCAATTGTTACCACAGTCGGCTGTCATTCATTTTCATTCCATTGCATTTTTTGTGTGTTTGTGATTTTTTCTTTCGATTATTTTTTTTATTTTTCATTTTCTTTTCAACGCTTTACAATTTCTTGTTATTGTGTTGTTCTTAATTTTTATGGCATTTTTATAACATTTTTTTTTCTTTCAATGCGTTATTATTGCTGCTACTGCCACGCTACTGGCTGGCATTGTGCTATTGTGTTGTTGATTGTTCATATTGCTCCATTAAATTTTATGCTACCATAGATTAAGATGAACAATATAAATTTAGACATGCATGCATGTACTTACATACTTACATACTTACTCAGTCTATGTTTTTAAGGTAGCCTGCTTTTGTTATTGGTTTTTTGTATGTTACCTTTATTTTGAGTTATACGAGTAATCTTGTAACTTTATGCATTTAGACGTAATTTTTTTTTGTGTGTGTTTCCAAAGAAGCAGCTAAATGAGAAGGTCGGTCAACTAGTTGATCTGATTGTGTGTTTTTTAGTATTTTATTAAGATTTTTTTTTTTTTTTTTGAGTTTAACCAATCATTAAAATGAACTTGACGATGGCCTATGGTTGATGTGTATGAGTGTGAATGTACATGTGTGTTGATCTTTTCTATTTAATTTAATACCTTACAGATCTGCCGTTTTGACTACATATGCATTGATATTATATGTACATATATGATTACAGCTAGTTTTTCTTCTCTTTCAATATATATTCAGTTCAACGGAAACCGATTTTGATTAGCATGAAATCTGTTACTAAAGCAGATAAACAGAAACGTTTGTATTATTATGAAATTATGTGTGGATTATTCGTTGAAATATTTGCAAAAAAAGTTTCTATTGCATGATCGATGAGAATTTGTCTCACTTGTCAGCAATAGATGCGGTGTTGGGGCTTATTCTAATGCATATCTTAATTAGGAAGGTTGCTACAATTGGTGTCATGCATTTGTAATAGCCTAGACAGACGGCAGCCTAATTCCGGATTACCAAGTTAATTCGAATTAACTCGGGCATTAACTGCAGCTAATTCGCATAAACTCTATGAGTTAATTCTCAAAATAAAAGAGGATTAAGGCAATTTGCGATGGCAACACTGCTGAAAATTGTCTATTGTGAATTTTTCTCCATCCATTTTACAAAATATTAGATGTGTTCGCTAACAAAAAACTTTCAACAATTGTTAACAGTTTTCAACATGAAAAGTGTTGGCGTCCAGCTGTCAATTACGAACGGTGAATGTCAATTTACAAGTTTCTGATAGTTTTCAGTTCACGTACTTCTTGTAGTTTTTCTCATATCGAGAGTGATATATGACAGAAATTGATAGTGATAGAAGTGGACAAACCTAATAAAACAGCAATCAGCCATTTAGTTAATCCGCAATACTGCCGTCTGTCAGGTTATTATTTCATTCGGATTAAGTGCGCCGATAATCCGGAATTAGGCTGCCGTCTGTCTAGGCTATAACTTACATTGGATTTTTTGGAGTCATCTTTCTAATAAAACACAAATGGTATGAAATAAGCAGTATAATCACATAAACAACGATAATCTTAATTGGTAGACGTATAGGTCTTTAGCAGAGTGCTGTCACACATTGCACACAATCATAATTCCAAGGTACGGGTTGTGTGGTTTATCGATAGAAATGAAATTGCAAGAATTTAAAGTTAGTCCCTTTGATTGGTTCCTGTACGTAGACATATCACGTAACCTAGGCCATTATGCCTATTTTCAATAGCGCTCGTACCATTAAAAATTTCGTTCAAAATATCATGCGAATCAACTAGGTGACATACAGACGTTCAGATGCTGTACTTTGTTATATTGCAAAATATAAGGTCTAGTCAAAAGAAATCCATTATTTTTGCGTTAATTTGAAGGTTTTATTTAGCATAGATAGAATGATCCGATTTACGTCAAATATGCACCGTTTTGTTCGATAAGTTGTTGCCATTCTGACGGTAATTTCATATTGCCACTCTCATAGGAACCCTCGTCTCTATTGGCAAAAAACTGGGATAGTAGATTTTCACAAGCTTCTCATGAGACGAATTTTTCACCAGCAAAATCATTCGCCATAGACAGGAATAGGTAGTAATCACTTGGCGCCAGTTCCGGACTATAATGTGGATGCATAAGAACCTTCCAACCAAATTCCCGGAGCTTCTGGCGAGTCGCTATCGATGTGTGTGGTCTGGCGTTCTCCTGATGGAACACAATTCCTCTTCTATTGGCCAAAGCTGACCGCTTCTGGGCGATTGCTTCCTTCAGACGGTCCAATTGTTGACAGCACAGGTCTGAATTACGAGTTCGGCCGTAAGGGAGCAGCTCATAGTAGATGATTCCCTGCCAATCCCACCAAACACATAGCAAAACCTTCCTGATCGTCAATCTTGGCTTGGCCACCGTTTGCACCGGCTCACCGAAATTCGACCACAACCGTTTTCGCTTGACGTTGTCGTACGTGACCCACTTTTCATCACCAGTAACCATCCGCTTCAGAAATGAATCGACTTTGTTGCGATTCATCAGCGATTCGCATATGGAAATTCGGTCCATGAGGTTTTTTTTGCGTTAATTCGTGTGCTTTTTTGTGGAATGTTTAGCTCCTGAGCAATAGAAAGAATGCTTACATGATGGTCAGACCTCACGATTTCCATTATTTTATCGATATTTTAGACAATTGGCCTGCCAGAGCGTGGTGCATCTTTGACATCAAAATTACCGGAACGGAATCGACGAAAACAAAATTGCACGTGACTGGCTGTTACAGTATCGGAACCATAAACATTATTCACATTTTCAGCTGTCTGGCTTGCGTTTTCGCCATCTTTGACGCGTGCTCAAACAATACTGAGTCAAGCAATCACAAAACTGTCTGAAAAGTTTATTTAGTATGAAATCCTATCTTTCTAATGCCATCTAGCATAACCCGATCGCACTTATACAACGCAAGATACAGATTACTAAAACCATCTATTGGATAAATAATGGATTTCTATATAATAGAAAACTCAAAGGACAACAAACGCATGTTGTTTTGGTGCGTAATCTGTGTTAACTAGTAATAATCAGCAAATGCTATGTACCTCTTTGCCATACTTTAAGCGTTCATTCATGCGTACAAGAGCATGCAGTCAACCAAAGAAGCATTCACACATGAATATTCCGCATAAATATATACTCCAAGATAGACACTACCAAGGTGGCTAACTAAAAAACCCATTATAAATTGCATATAAAACGCACTCAAAACTTACTCATATTCATTGCGTGCTATATGTACATGCGTACGCGTATACTTGGCAATTTATCGTTTAATAGCATGCGCTAAATTTCTATATTGCCATTGCATAAATTATGTTATTAAAGAACAACAACAACAACATACAATAACAAATTGTTAACATATCATATATGCATTTGCAATATGTCTGATTATTGCTACTCGTTTGTATGTACTAACAAGTGTTGTCTATGCGGATATATTTACATGAGTGTAATGTTGTTGTTTTTTGGTTTTGGTATTGGTTGGTGGCGCTATTGCAATATACATGTACATGTACATTTATAGTATTAGCGATGATGGTGTTGATATGATGTTGGCATGTAAATTATTATTTAGTATTGGCTCTTGGTATTCAAAAAGGAAAAACCAATGTGGTTTCAAAGTCGTTGCTGTGTTTTTTTTTTGTTATTAAAGTCTTATAGATTACATACTGGCTACTGTGATTGTGATTGTGACAAAAAGGAAAAACGAGAAAACTTTATTAAATTTAAAACAATTTACTGAAAAACTTTGACCTTTTGGTATATATGTATATGTACATATTTACTGTAAAATGCATATGTGGCGTAACAGTTGGCATATGATTGTATTGTATAATCAGCAATTTATATTATTATAAATACCGTTATTTACATCAGCGATGGCTAGCCAGAAGCTCAAATGGCTCTTTACAACAGTCAAGTACATATGAGTCAAAATTAAGATCATCTTTAATTTAGAATCTATTGTGGGTGCCGCAGCACAGTGGTTAGTGCGTTGGCCTTTTGATCTGTAGATCATGGGTTCAAACCCCGACTGAAGCATAACAAAATTTAATATCGAAAAGATTTTTCTTTCAACCAAAAACTGACAAGAATTGGCAATTTTTCCGGCAGTAACAATTTGCTAAAAATGATTCTTTAACTTAGTTAAAGTGATGTCACATGGGCTCAGCCGTTCGGAAACGGCTAATATAAGTAGGTCCCTTCTAATGCAGTCCAAATTTAACATGGACAACAGTATTAGAAAAGAAGCTCGGTGGTATCACAATGGGCCTTGCTGGCCTAAGTGTGTCCTCTCAGAGAGATGGCAGCCACTTAACGTAACATGACCTAGAATCGACTTGATTGTTGATTAATATACATATTTTCTATACAAAAATATGTCAAAAATTTCATTTTATCTTTCAGATGATCTTCATTTTGACTATATCTATGGATCATAATCATCATAGCACGATGTTGTTGCGTGCTGCATACGAGCATTCGAAATCAATCACCACATATTTCTTCAATTCATAAAATCCAAAAATAGTAGAGATTGTGGATATTATGATTGGTAAGTACTGAGAAGATTAAGATTTTGTTTCAATCTCGTAATTTTGTGGCTTTTCCGATTCTGATTTTATTGCTCGTGCCTCTTTACAATCTACATATAATAAGTCGCCAGTGTAATTGAATTTTACGGATTGAATTTGAAGTCATTATGAAAATTATAACAATTTAATTAATAATATTTTATTCTCAGCGCTTTTCTGGTGATTAGTTAAACCCTTCAAGTGTCATTAGTTAAGCATTAGTTAACCAACACTAACAACACACTAACATCGATCCTAAATTGAGTCTTAATCCAGAGAATTTTACCGAAATCAAATCATTGTGTCTAGTACTCTATCTCTTTGGCTATTTTACAGCCAATTTCAATTCTGAACAATCGCTCATAATTGGAAATGCGAATAGTTAATCATTAGTTAACTAACAGCTGATACTGCACATACATTATACTAACACCGGTCTTAAATGGGAGCATTCGGGGTGTGTTTTCCGACTCTATACAATTATTCAGATCATCTTTTCGAAATGAAAGCACTGAGTTGCTGTTTTAAAGCTAATTTCAATTCCGAACACTCATATAAAATGTATGTATGAGAACAGTTAGTAATGTTAACCCTCCAAAAGAGAGACCAGAGTTCGCTATGGAAGACCCAACTTTCGGTAGAAAGATCAAGTACTGGAAAACCTTGCAGCGCTTGGAATTTCTAACTGATGTCAGCTAGCGAAAAACAGAGATGGCTGGCGAAGCATCCTACATAAGCCCTAAATTGAATTTCAGTTGTAAGAGGAAGAAGTAGTAGAAGAAGAAGAAGTAGTAGTAGTAGTAGAAGAAGAAGAAGAAGTAGTAGTAGTAGTAGTAGAAGAAGAAGAAGTAGTAGTAGAAGAAGAAGTAGTAGAAGATGAAGAAGTAGTACTAGAAGAAGAAGCAGAAGTAGTAGTAGAAGGAGAAGAAAAAGTAGTAGAAGAAGAAGAAGTAGTAGTAGAAGAAGAAGTAGTAGAAGAAGAAAAAGTAGTAGAAGAAGAAGTAGTGAAGAAATAATTAATATATTTCTTATAAATCTTTTAGATTTAGAATATGAAAAAATTGACTTCACATCTTCTAATTCAAACAATAGCAGTGTAATCGTTACAAATCAAAACTCGTTTTGTAGATATAATTGTTGTTGTTTTTGCTTGGCTCCAAACAATTTTTTACTTGGACATCCATATGCAGTATATACATAAGTACGATACATATAGGTACTTACTATTATAACATGTGTTCACACTTTTGGTAACTTAATTGCAATTTTTAATTTTTATACAAGATTTAGGTTTTCATTTTTCGTATAGTCGCAATTTTATAATTTCTTCTTATATATATTTTTTTCTTTGATTGTTATCAATAACGTCATTGTCTTTTTGCTTATATTTTGTTCATTTAATTTTAATCTTTATTATATGTATATCACAGATACTTTTTACTTTACTTACTATATATTTAGTCATAACACAACTGGTTTCGATTGAATTTTTTGGTTTCCCAGCCTGATTGACGTTATGAAGACAATCTGGATTTTTTTTGATAATAGCCATTTGTTGTTGCCATTTATTATTATTATTATTATTAGTGTTTTTATTATTGTCATTATTATTATAATTTTTTGCATAATTCAAAACACGAACAGACGTCATACTCATTTTACATATCCATTACAAATGTGTTGAATTAGTAAATTGTTCCTGATAGCATATCTGGTTACTATATATATTACAATTAATTTATTCTTGATCGAGATTAGGGTTGATGTTATTGTTTTATTATGCTAAGTCGATAATAATTTCATATTTTGACACAATTCTATTTTTATATTATATTTCGCTAGACAACATTGGATTTTTTATTAGATTAAAATTCATTTTCTTAAAATAGAGTATACAAGAGTTGTTAATTTTATGCTTTATTGTTTTTTTTTTTTTTTTTTGTAAATTAAATAGATATTATGAAATTGATTATATAATTAACATGAACTTTATACGAAAAGAAATAATAATAATCCTCTTGAATAGTTAATATAGTCGTATGTATTTAGAAAAGCCTATATTATATTGATGCAAATCACTTGGCTAATAATAAATACGTTGAAAGTTTTGCATTTGAATTTGCAAAAAAGAAAAATGTGAAAATAATATATAACAATTAATGATAACGCATAAATAATTGGTTTATTTTGAGTGTAGAGTATTAATTTGTCGGCGTCTTTGAGAGATATACGTATACGTAAGTATTACGAATAAAATTTCAAAAATTTTATTAATTCAACTTTTGAACTTTCTAAAAAAAGTAAAAAAAAAAAACCCAAAACTCTTTTTATCAGAATTTTTGCATATTAATATGTTATAAAGTAACGCAAAAAAATATATACTTACATAGTGTGTTTTAAAAGTTTCCGGAATGTAGTCTGTCATAAGTGGACTGAACACCATTCCGAAAACTATTGCAACGCACTGTGCATATTATAATCTTTGCCGAAAACATACCAGGTATACAAGCTTAAATCCGCTGTTTGATCGTAAATGGCGTTAGTGAGCATTTTGAGCTATTGTCGACTGTGCATCCTTTTTTTTTATAAATTCGACATCTGTTTACATCAATTAGTAAACATCATCAGTGATTTCATACAACAACATACATTTTTCCTCGTATAATCATGTCTAGTTTCGTGCCAGAAAAATAGCATTTGCGGGAAGCTCTATTTTTTTGCTTCAATTTGAAGAAATCTGATGTTGAGTCACATCGAATGCTTGTGGAGACAGTGCACTATCGGAAACCACTTACAGAGACTGGTTTCGTCGGTTCAAAGAAGGCCTTTTTGACTTGAGTGACAAGAAGCGTGAAAATAGACCCAGAAAAGTTGAGGACCATGATTTGCAGGCTCTTTTGGATAACGACGACATCCAATCGCAAAAAATGCTTGGCGAACAGTTAGAAGGTTCAAAAATTTGGAAAATGGGTACCCCATGAATTGAACGATAGGCAGATGGAGCGACGCCAAAACACATGAGAAATCTTGTGTGTTAGACAAAAAAGAAAGTCGTTCCTGCATCTTGTGGTGACTTGTGATGAAAAGTGGATATACTATGAGAATCCTAAACGAAAAAAATCGTGGGTCGATCCCGGCCAACCAGCAACTTCTTCTCCAAGACCAAATCGCTTTGGACGCAATACGATGCTGTGCGTTTGGTGGGATCAGCAGGGTGTAATCTACTACGAGCTGTTGAAACCTAGTGAAACTGTCAATGCTCATCGCTACCACCAACAACTAGTGAAATTGCTCCGTGCTTTGGGTGAAAAAAGGCCTGGTTATGAACAAAGACATGAGAAGCTGATTTTTCTCCACGACAACGCCCCATCGCACACGTCAAAACTACTTGTACACACTCAATTGGGAGGTGCTACCTCATCCCGCTTATTCACCAGATTTGGCCCCTTCTGACTATCACCTGTTTTCGTCGATGGGTCACGTGCCCGCCGAACAGCACTTTGATTCGTATGAAGACGTCGGAAAATGGCTTGACGAGTGGTTTGCCTCGAAAAATGAGGAATTCTTTTGGCATGGTATACACAAATTGCCCGAGAGATGGTAAAAATGTATAGCCAGTGAGGGCAAATACTTTGAATAAATTAATTTTTGGCTTTCTATGAAAAAAATGTGTTTTTTTTTTACAGAAAAATAGCGGATTTAAACTTGTACACCTGATAATATATGTTGATGATGATGATTTCCAATATCTTAATACTGCTCATCATATATGCATTTATTATACACATATCTACGCTTTACTTATGTGCATAACCAACTACGAGTAGTACAAGTGTACAAGTTAATTTAACTTATGATATGCTTATTATTAATTAACTGACACCTGATAAATTTGGTAATGTTATATGTTATTTGTATTTGAATTACCAACATTATTAATTGGACTTATTATTTCATTCATATCGTTAATATATTAGTGTTGGGTAGAAGCGATATTTAAAGTAGTACGAGTATATATTCGAAAATGTAAATAATCGCCAATCCTCTATTCTAGTAAGTATCAAGAATATTCAGTATTCAGTATTCATTATTTGTAATTTTTATTTATAAATATTATTAGTGAAATATGCTTAAAGTAAAGCTCTCTAATATTAATGATAATTAAATTGGAACATAATGTTTCCATAATGCCATATCTCCGAAAAGTAAACAACTTTTTTTTTTGTTTTCGAAGAATAACCGATTTCTAAGGTATTTGTTTCTTAAATGTATTAAAAGTAGTTGTCATCACTTGCTGATATTACAATACTTACTTTTGATGAAAATTTAAAATTTTAATTAATTCTACATTGATATTAAAGCTATAATGGCAGTTTTGTATGATGAAATTTTCAGATTTTTGTCATGCAATAATTGACGTAGAATAGTTACGAAATTTTTTTTGTAGGTGATTTTAGAATTTAAAGATATTTATAGAATAGATTTTAGTTATTGATTAATAACTAAATAGCTATAAATACAGGTTGGTATTGCTGTATGAGAGATTTGAGTAAAAGTTGACGAAAAAGCGATCTGGTTTGGAAGAACAAAAATTGCTGTTCCACCAAGACAATACACAGACTCATTTTTTGGGTCAGTGCAATAGTGCAATTTGTTTTAATTGTGCTGTGAATTACTTTAGTATCGACCATATTCTTCAAAATTATCATACGACAATATTTTCTATTTGCAAATATAAAAAAATCACTCAGAGAGTTGAATCCAATGGAGCCGAAACAAAAGATTTCATTTTGGAGAATTCGACAAAATTGGAAAAACTTAAAAAAGTAGAAACAACTTCGAGTGAAGTATTGAATTAATTTCGAGGGATTTTTTTTCAGCTTTTAATACTTTATTTAAGTAACAAAATGAATTTAGACATTATTCGAAGTATTGTCCGACGCTAGCTAGGACTTTTTTCCATCTTTCTGGCAGCAAACGGAGGCAATCCATGAATAGATCCAATTTTTGGCTTCTTCGTCAGAATGGAAGCGCTTCCAGGTCGTCTGTCATCGATAGGAACAAGTGGTAATCGGAAGAAGCAATGTCCGGGATATAAGGCGGGTGGGGTAGGATTTCGCATTTTAACGTTCCTAAGTATGTTTGAGCGACTTCAGCAACTTGTGGACGAGCATTGTCATGTTGCAAAATTACTTTGTCGTGTCTTTCGAGGTATTGTGACAGTTTTTCCTTAAATGCTCGGCTCCTTAAATTGTGGCCCACTGATGATGGTTTTATTCGGTTTTAGTAGCTCATAATAAACAACATCGAGCGGGGTGATGGTTGGCCGGGCATAAATCATGATTTTTTTCACTTCGCGTTATCGTAATAGTTCCATTTTTCATCACCAGTGACAATACTCACTTACTTACTAATTTATGTGGTCAATAAAACTTAAAATCGATTTAGGCCGAAACTAGCATGCTTCGTCAGACAACGCTTTCTTTCGTTAGCTGGCACCAGTCAAAGATTTCAAGCGCTGACAAGTTCTTCAGTACTTGGTATTTCCACCAGAGGTTAGGTCAGTCTCTTTTGCGTTGTCCACCAGCAGGTTCCGAATATAACACCTTCTTAGCCGAAACGTGTTTTTCCATTCTAACCAGCGTAGCCGCTGTATTTTAACGCGCTTTACTATGCCGGTGTCGGCATACAGCTCATACAACTCATGGTTGTAACTTATTCGATACTCGCCACCAACGCAAATGGGTCCAAAGATCTTGCGTAGGACTTTTCTCTTGAAAACTCCGAACATTCTCTCATCTGAGGTGGGAATTGTCCAAGCTTTGATGCCATATGTTAGGACAGGCATGATGAGAGACTTGTAGGGTGTGGTTTTCGTTTCTCAAGAGAGGGCTCTACTTCTCAATTGCTCACTTAGACCAAAGTATGATCTTTCGCAATATCTCCAGGCTGATGTTAGGTCCAAGGCTCCAGGTTCCAAGATAGACAAAGTCCTTCACTACTTCAAAAGCGTTATCAACAGTTATCAACAGTCACGTGCTGTCCAAGATGTCGGGACTCTTTGTTTGTTGATCCTAGGCACTTCGTCTTGCCCGCGTTCGCCGTAAGACACATTCGACGCGACTTTCTTTCCAACTCTGTGAATACTGCACTGGCTGCTCACGTGTTCATGGCGATTATGTCAATGTCATCGGCATACGTCAACAGTATGACACTTTTGTTGAAACTGAAACCCCTTTCCGTGTTAAACGGCGGGGATAGATGAGGTGTGTCTTAATATTGCCGCTTTAAAATGAATATAGTTACAGTATGGTCCGATAGCAAATGTACAAGTTATGCCATCTACCTAAAATCCCTCAAAACTAATTCATCATAGAACTATCTGTCTATCTTCGTATCAAAGCAGCTTGGGATATCTAAAATCTGAAAATTTTAAGCGCAAACAATACTATGACTGTCTTACTACAGTCATTTGATATGAAGCGCAGTCATCGTACATTGAGCTTCGCTGAAGATGACTTCGATTAGATTTGTAAGCCATTATGTAATCCTCCATCCTAGTGAATTTGATAATAAAAAAATTACGGAGTAATATCTAAACTCTTTAAAAGTCACAATAAATTACTGATATTCTACTTAACATATTACGAGTGCGAAATTAACCAGCAGAGACAATTTGAGATAGTAGCCCGATTACGATTTTTCGAAAATACATATTAGTGTCAAATGTTTAATTTGTTAGTTTATTTTTTCTTCTTCTTCTTAACTTTATAGTAGATATATATTTAAATATATAATGTGTCCATATTAAAAAAAAAGAAAAAAGAAAACCAATATAATTGATTAAAAAAATTAATACATAAATCTACAGAGATGAAAGATTTCATACTAATGCATTTTGTTTTATCAATATAAATCTCTAATTTTGGAATTGATATACTAAATAAGTGTGATACTAATTTTCAAATTCAACCCAATTACAGTCATAGAAATAATATATGTATTATCTGCTTAATTAATAACCATTTTAAAAGTCACTTTATTCAGGTTAATATCTATTTTGTCACATTGTTTATTAAATGAATGTATAAATGTTCAATATTTTTTTCTTCCTTATTGTTTAAATATTCTAGGACGTTATTTTTCATTAATGCAAAAAAATACATGATTAAGATTTAATCTAAGTGAACAAGAAAAATGTCAGCTAAACTAGTGAGAAATTAACAAGATCATTTAATGAATGATAAATTGCAATTAAAATATCTTAAAATTTATAAAATGCTCAATAATAAGTAGTTTGAAAAAAGTCAAAGAATTTTCAATTATATATATATTTAATTTTATTTTTGTTAAAAACAAATTAATTAAATATTAGAAACACTGTATCTTCTTATTTTTGCACTTTTTTTATTTTTTTTTTATTTAGCATTGTTAGAATGATCCGATTTAGGTCAAATATGCACCGTTTTGTTCGATAACTTGTTGCCATTTTGAAGGTAATTTCATAATGCCACTCTCATAGAAACCCTCGTCCCTATTGACAAAAAACTGGGACAGTCGATTTTCACAAGCTTCTCTTGAGGCGAATTTATCACCAGCAAAATCATTCGCCATAGACAGGAACGAGTAGTAATCACTTGGTGCCAGGTCCGGACTATAAAGTGGATACATAAGAACCTCCCAACCAAGCTCTCGGAGCTTCTGGCGTGTCACTATCGATGACTGTGGTTTGGCGTTGTCCTGATGGAACACAATTACTCTCCCATTGGTAAAAGCTGGGCGCTTCTGGGCGATTGCTTCCTTCAGACGGTCCTATTGTTGACAGTACAGGTCCGAATTATTAGTTTGGCCATAGGGGAGCCTACCAATCCCACCAAATACATAGCAAAACCTTCCTGACAATCAATCCTGGGTTGGCCACCGTTGGCGCCGGCCCACCGCGATTCGACAACGACCATTTTCGATTGACGTTGTCGTAAGTGACCCATTTTTCATCACCAGTAACCATTCGCTTTAGAAATGGATCGATTTTGTTGCGATTCATCAACATTGTATCCAGCCTTATTTAAATTGTCCCAAATGGTTTTTTGTGCAATGTTTAGCTCCTGGGCAATAGAGACAGTGCTTACATGATAGTAAGACTCGACGATTTCCATTATTTTATCGATATTTTCGACAATTGGTCTTCCAGAGCTTGGTGTAGCTTTGACATCAAAATTACCGGAACGGAATCGACGAAACCAAAATTGCATGTGATTGGATGTTACAGTATTAGAACCATAACACTATTTACATTTTCAGCCGTTTTGCTTGCGTTTTCGCCTTTATCGAAGAAAAACTGTAAAATATGGTGTATTTTCTCTTTACTGGTGTCCATATTTGACGCATGCTCAAACAATACTGAGTCAAACCATCACAAAACTGCCTGAAAAGTTTATTTAGTACGGAATTCAATCTTTCTAACGCAATCTAGTGTATCCCGATCGCACTTATACAACGCGAGATACAGATTACTAAAGCCATCTATTGGAAAAATAATGGTTTTCTTTTTACTACGCCTGGTTTTTGAAAAATTAATCTAAAATTTTTTTTATTTATAGTGTGATTTTATGTAGGTAATTGCATGAGTAAATAGTTCACTACCATACATTCTATATATCTAGATATGTACATAAATAATATCTATGAATCAATTGCGAATATGAATATATTTAAAAGTTATTTAAAATAATACCGCAATTTATATGTAAATTTTTATTTGCAAATAAGAGTAAGAGAATATCCATTCTGGCATGATAATTTCGTGAATGATGAATATTCTTCAATTGTCATCCATAATAATTAATATATTATCGCTTTATGATTCAAGTTTATAATTTCCTCAATAAAATTATGCATATAAGTTATTAAAGATTATAATTGCCATTAGATATGGATATGATGGATACTTAAAAGAATGGTAAGTACTTAATACTTAAAATTGGTTTTGGAGAACAAAAGTAATAAAAATTAAATAAACCAACAAAAAAGGAAATATAAATTAGAGCTAATAGGAATGATTTTAAATATGGAACCAGTTAAACGTTTTAAAATATTAAGTATCTTATGGTTTATTGTGAGAGAATTAAGAATTAATCTTATTATTTTTATGAGTATTTTTTAAGAGAAATTTTATTTCAACTGCTTGTTTGTATTTTGTGTTTTTTTTTTCATCAGAATTTAATAGCTTTAAGAAGTATTTTGGATTATTTTAAATAATACCTGTTAGTTAGTTCAATAGCAAAATTATACTAATTATAATAAGCGACGTAATGTATATTTAGCTGATGTAAAAATCTTAATTGTTTAATATTTAAATTGAAATAATATATATACCTTAATTTACTAAAAACTTTAAAATTTCAAAATAAGTACACTAGTTTTGGAAGAAATGTGCCAAAAGTAAAAAAAAAAAAACACACACACATACACAGGTGATCTATCTACATGAAATTTCCTTTAATTCATCAACTTGAAACATTTTCTATCCAACATAAAAATATAAACATCCCACCAATGGATAAACATACTACAGACTGAATCGATTAATACTTTTTATTAGAGTTGTAGAAAATTTACCATGGTGTGATTTTAGTTATTCCCCAACTCTCATTTTCTATATATTTCTTATTTTATTATTTCCCTCTCTGTCTCTCTGAATCTCTGTTTATGTCATAAAGTGCTTTATTGTTACCTTAGGTAATGTACAGGGTGATTAAATTATAAACCAAACTGAACATGTTTGACAGTAACATGTTACACGAAAACAGCTGACCTGCCAAAAACAGTGTTGCCAAAAAGAAAGTTGCTAAAAAATCCCCCTGTAAAATAATATCAATATTTTATCCACTCTCCTTGATCCTCTATAGTTTGGATGTAGTGGTTGGACATACTTTGGCTCAAAGCTGAGCTGCCAAAAACAGTGTTGCCAAAAATAAAGTTGCTAAAAAATCCCCCAGTATAATAACATCAATATTTTATCCACTCTCCTTGATCCTCTATAGCTCGAACATATTGGTTGGGCATACATACCTTGGTTCAAAAATAGAAGCGCCGATCTGTTTCAAATTTCTGAATGTTTATCCCCAGAGCATAGCCTTGATGATGGCTCAAATATTTTCAATTGGATTGCAGTCTGGTGACTGCGACAGCCAAATCATTTGATGAATCTCTTGTCGCGCTTTCCATGCGGTGCTCAAATAACTTTGTTTTTTGGATCATTGTCTTCCAAAAGAAATCAATCACGGTTTATTGTGTCGTAAAGCTTATTCATGGTGGTTAATAGTGCACGTTAATACAAATAGCATATACATACGTTTGGCAGTAAGTATTCTTGTGAAAATTTTCAGTGCATCAAAACCACGTTCACAAAGGGTGCAGTAAACATGAAGCTTCTGTGGGTATTTAACTGTGTGCACCATCGTTCTGTTTGCTGTTGCCCACCAAGTACGAGTCAACGGATTCGATAACCAAAATGACGATTTACGTATGAGTGTAAATAACTTTGCTCCAATCGGTGAGCAAATTTTCAGTTGCCCAATGTATGAGTTTTCCTTTATGAATATCAGTCATTAAAGGATTTTCGTTCATATTGTGGACTGTGATGTCTTCTTTATATTATGACTACATGAAATCTGAGTGGCTTGACGCACTGAAGTACGTGGATTTTCTTCGAAAAAGTTAACAATCTGCTCATCTTGATGTGATGTTGCCACGTTTGGCTTGATATTGGGACGGTTGTTTATATTTTTTCAAGTTTCGACTTTGACTTTTTTATTAATTTAGCAGCTGAGCTCTTAGTTTTGGGCCACGATGGTGACAAAATATGAAAAATACTTCAAAATATTTTTCGAAATACTCAAAATTCATGTTTTCACTTCACAAATCATAAACAAAGAATGACAACGCTGTCAAAATTAAATTGTGAATTAGCCCAGGGTTGCATCTGGTCACACCAAGAGAAAGATTTGACATTTATTGACATTTGTTAACAATTATTAATGGTGTAGTGGAAAAGTGGCAGAGTGCAGTGTGAATGAATTGGTAAAAACGTCCCAATTTTTATTAGATATTGTCAAACTTTGATTTAACGCATTGTCCTTCTATAATTGTGGGTTTTATGTAAGTAAGTAAACATGGTGATGTTTTAGTGTCGTAAGATTTGGCAATTGTTTGTTGGCTGGTGAAAACCTTTTTGAATTTTTGACAAGAATGTCGTTGAGATGGCAACCATTTGCAGCTGCCCAATATTTAGTTATATTATTATATAAATATGCTGTTGATTATCAAATACAAAAATGTCAAAAAGCCATTTTTGTTCGGCTGTTAAAAAGTCGTAAACTTTTTTTTTTTTATTATTAATATTAATTACACAAAAATTTTTATTAACCGCTACCATATTAAAATTAGTGTTTTCTTACGAGAATTTTTAATGTCAATCACAAATGGCAAATTAAAATAAAATCTTGGGAGACATAACTACATACGTAAACTTACTGGCTTCTGTTACGCTTCAGTTATAAAACTTTTTTTTTTTTGATGATTATTCTCAAATATTTATTTATAATTATTTTTTATGCATATTTAAGTTCTTTTAGGTGTATAATTTGTTGAGTAATTTGCAAAAATACAAAAATTTAGAACGTTTTCAGGTGATACTACATGTTGATTGGTGACGATGATGGTGATTCAATGTGTGTGGTTAATGACTCTTAAAAAATTTATACGTATTCATATGCAAAAATGTTATGCTTGTTCATATCTTAAGTTATTGTTAGTAGCGATTTGGACACGGAAGCTTATTTCCTTTTTAAACACATCTAATGCGTAACCTTGATTTATGTGCGACAATTGGTATCGTAGTAGTGCTAACACAATACTGGAAAAAATGTTAAAACGTACAAACTTCAAACTAAAAATTTATGATAATAAATTATATAAAAGAAAAGCAAATAATAACAAAAAAAAAAAAAAAAAAACAGACAGATACAACAATCTTATGCAATAAATTAATACATAATTTCATACAAATTTCAAAAAAAAAAATTAAAAGACTTAATTTGTGCTCATATACATAGATAAAACGATGTAAATTAATTATTCAAAGTAAGAAAGAAATGTTTATGTTGTAAAGAAGATATAAAAACCAGCAATAATGAATGCCTACGTCAGTATATTTTAGCAATTCTTTAGGCTTAGTTTTTGGATTTTCCAAAATTAATAATTTTGAATGAATTTATTTGAACTTAACTGACTATTTGTTTTTTTTTTCAAATTACCAAAACAACAACAACAACAACAACTCTAAATCAGTTTAAAAAATAATAATTGGCAAAAAATAATATATTTTTGTAAAATGAAGGTACGTCAACATTATAAATTAGTTAGCTAAGCAAAAGAATAAATCAATTTTTAATTAATTTTTTTTTTTGTCTTGAAAAGTTAGTTATGCAAATTATTGTTTAAAAATCAATATTTCATGAGAATTTTTGCTAATTTACAGGTCGAAGAGCAAATGCCAATTATCATGGAATAAACTATGGAATTAAAACCGCAGCTCAGTTGGCTAGTGAAGATCTTAAATTCGATTGTTAGACATCTTTAAAAAATGCTATAAGAGGCTGTCAACATCGCAAATGACACCGTTGATAGAGTCGTTCGCCAATATTCGGACTTGATGAATATTGTTGCCGAATGCTGTGTTTGCTTCCAAGAATGAAATTACGATGTAACAAATAAGCATCCTTTGATTTCTTCTTGAAAGCGGATGACGAAGTGCAAAACAAATGCTAAATAACGACTTTCTGAAGTTATAGAACATTGCCAGAAACTTGCAAATCATTAGACAAAATATATTCTGCTAAATGTAGACTACAGGGTTAGGCGATTGAAGTGTTACCAACTACACACAGGTATATCTGTTAAACCGATATTGCCAACTAGGTGCAATTCATACCAATAACTGCGTCTAAGTTTCATAGAACACAAGTTATTCGAAATGGAATTCAAAGGTGATAATGTGATTGTGTTATATTTGCGTAAAAAATCACAACCAGTTATTGTTCGTGAGCTCAAACACCTCAAAGTGAATAAAATGTTTGTGTATCGTACCATAATTCGTTACAATGATACAGGTAGCATTGCCAAATGCTATGGTGGTGGACAGGAAAAACACCAGCAACATCACCTGAAATGGTTCGGAAAGTGAAGGCTCGACTTGAACGAAATACACGTCGTAGTGGTCATCAAATGTCCAAAGAACTGAGAATATTCCATAATGAGCTCAGAGTAAAACCTTACACACGATCTTATACCAAAGCAACAACCAAAGTTAGACTCGAAAGAGCAAAGGAGTTATTACGCTTGAACGAACGTGGCGTTTTTTGTAAACATTGTGTTCTCTGATGAGAAAAATTTCCCTATTGAGCAGTTGATAAACTCTCAAAATGATCGTGTTTACTTAACTGAACGCACTTCCGAAAATTTGAGATTACGAATAGCCATCTGAAGTAATATTCCATCTTAAGTAATGGCATGGGCAGCTGTGACCGCCGATGGATGCTCTCCAATCGTTTTCATCGAGCACGGTGTCAAAGTCAATGCAACTTATTATCGGGAAAATGTTTTGGAACTTGCTTTAGAGATGTGGGCACGCAAAGACTGGGCACCGTCTCATAAAGCTCTTGTGAACCGAAAATGGTTAAAAAAAATCATGTTTCACTCTTCATTTCGTCCACACAATGGCTTTCGAATTTGCCAGATGCAAATCGGATGGATTATTTCATCTGAGCCATTTTAGAGAGTAAGGTGAAGACTAAAATATATGCCAGTATGGATACGCTGAAGAAAGCCATTGTTCGGGAATTGGCCAAAATACCGGAAGATCACATTCGTGAAGCATGTAACTCATTCATTAACCGTTTAAAGGCCAGAGTCAAGACAAAAGGTGGCCACATGGAGCTAGAGTGAGTGGATTTTGAAATTTTGATTATTTCCACAGTATTTGTAATTTGAATTAATAAAAAATAATTACACACAAAAAAGATATGATCGCTTGAATAGGTAACACAGGTATAAAAGCAGAATATAAATTATACGGAAAATAATTGGTTTTTATTTCTTAGATCGCCGACTTTTTGGATGACCAAGTATTGAGCAGACGTTTCTATCATCTCTATCATAAATGAAAAGGTTCTTAAGATTGTTCTCCCTACCCAATATCATTATTCTAATAACATATTATTATTGATCTCATTGAAATCTTATATCCATCATATGATTTATATACGTTACTCACTTCACTATGTGTAATCGAAAAATTAATATGGTTTTTTTGTTTTTGTTGAATTTTTAATTTCATTGACATTTACTTTACATAGAAACAATTGCATGGGTATGCTATTAGCGGATATAAAAATTTAAAAATTCACGTATTATTATAACATGTAATTAAATGGTTTAAAACAAAAAGCAACAACGACAAGAAAAAACCACAAAAGAATTAAACAAGTTTATATCCATTAAAAGAATGACTACACAAGGAATAATTAGATATTTTTAAAATAAACGTTTTAAATGACAAACACATGCAAATTAAGAATTAAAGGTTTTCGCCATCAGGTCTCTCCCTCTTCCATATGAATCACATCTAATATTATAATTGATATGTATCTATTAAATGTACACAATAGAATCACATGAACTAATGTATGTAGTTCTTGAGTGTGCTCTTGAGGTGAGATGGTTGTAAGAATATTAAATTTACTATGTGCATAAAATTAATTACTTCATATTATGACATTCATATTATGAACAGTGTCAATGAAAAAAAAAAATTAGATGTTTGCCAATAAAAAAAAAAAATAAAAAAATGAGTATATGTTTTTGTTTTGAATTAAAAAATATTGAAAATGCATAGAAAATATATTAATTATACTTTCACAAATATTGAAATACTTATTTTTGGAAAAAAAAAACTATCGATGACGCACAGAACTAGTTCAACAACTCCAATGCTATTAGTGGACTGACTAGTCACTATTGTTCATTTTAATAAATCTAATGTAAATTTAATCTAATGTTTTGCAAAACAACAAAATTTTTTTTTTTTCAAATTTTCATCTCATTAGTAATCAAATTTTTTAAACAATTTTAATAGATATCCATTAAAGATTATTATGATTATTTTTTTGAATTTTTGTTTTTTTTTTTTGTTTTAGTTAAATTCATTAATTTTCTAGATCAGCTTTCTAGATTTTAAATTGAATCCATTAATTTTCTAATAAATTAATCTCCATGAAGAATTTGTTTTTGAACATTTATCTTGTAAATAAGTAGATACGTTCTATATATGTACATATATCCGCTATCTGTTTGAAACCAGTTCAAAAGTAGTTTCATACACATTCTCTTTCTTTAGACATTTTGGCACAATATTCAAATATAACATACACAAATCGATATATATTTACTATGGGAACAAATCAATGGCATATTGAAGTATTTACATACTAGAGTTTTGAAATTTTAAATTTCCTACATTTTTATAACTTCATTAAATCATTAACTTGTAAATAGATTATAGTAAAACGTTGGTAAAATTCAATAATAAATTTTAAACATTAAAAAAATGCACTCCTTGACGACACATAACAACATAGCTTCAGCATAGGGGGGCCCTATATATATAAAATACGTCCCTGTAAATGTAGTAATCGTATACGTATGTAAATACTCCCACTGAAATGATAAAATATTAGTTAGTAATATCACATCCTCATAAATCGTTCGTTTCATTACAATCACCAAAAACAATGCATGAATTAATGAATGAATGAGTAATGACATCATCAGCATCATCGATGAAGTCATTATAAATGCGTTATGATGACATTTTTGTTTGTTTATCTGATGGCATTATAGGTTATTATTATTATTTGTGTATGTATAGAGTATGTATGAATTTTAATATGCATATTCGTAAATCATTGAATAATTTGGGCACACGCCAGCATTAAAAAATATTGATGTAAACAAAAAAAAAAAAAAAAAAAAATTGAAATTGAAATTAAAATTTTGATTATTGCATGTAATAAATCTTTGAATTAATTGAATCGAAAATTGAATTTGAAAATAATTGCGAATAAATAATATTATAAAAATAAATAAATAATAAAATGTTAAATGGAGTGAAGAAAAAGTGGGTAATGTTAGATTTTATTTTTTGTTTATAACTATATATTTTATGTTATTGAGTACAACTGTTGGTTTATTGAAATGAAATCCGATGCATAAATATCATAAAATCTATGACATCTATGCAAAAAAACAATAACAAAATAATAATCCGGAATTGTTTGAAATTTGAGTCCGGTGATATTCCACCTTGATCAAAAAGTTCCCAGAATAACCACCGTGTGGCGTTCCCATTTATTAAGTTGGTGCATCTGTGGTCGATATTCCCTCTAAATCTTAGCATCATAGCTTGACATTACTTCCTCTCGGCTGCTGAAACGGGTTCCCAGTAATGGTTTTTTTTAACTCGATTGAACAGAAAGAAGTCACAGGGAGCCAAATCATGTGAATTCGGTGACTGTTGGATGGTATTTGTTGCATTTGTTGTGTGACGGTGCGTTCTCATGGTGCAAAATCCACGAGTTTTCTGCCAACAATTCTGGTCTCTTTCCGTCGTACTCATAAACCTACGTCTCGTCTTCAGTAATGATCCTTTTGATGAATGTGGGATCGAATTCAGCCTCGCAAATCATATCTTTTGCGACGTCAATACGGTCTCGTTTTTGCATGAAATTGAATGAAAATTGTAAAAAATCGCCAACACACACAGACATAGATGTACTTTTGGATACGTAACTTTTGCAAATGTCAAGCTATGAAGCTAAGATTTAGAGCGAATATCAATAACAGATGTACCAACTTAGCAAAAAAAAAAAAAAAAAAAAAAAACAGAACTCAAATTGGAACGATGGGAGGGCCACACGGTGGTTATTCCGGGAAGTTTTTGATAAAGGTGGTAAACATCAGAGGACTCTTTGGCCGAGCTTCTCTTTCATTGCTGTTGTGCGTGTGAAACTTTTGGACAGTATTAGAAGGGACCTACTAAATTTAGCTGATTCCGAGAGGCAGAGCTCTTACGACATCACTTTTTCTGGGCTTTGTCTCAGAGTTCTTTTAGAAGCTTTTCCATGGCAAATTGTTACTGGAGGAAGTATTGCCAATTGCTTCCCGATAAATGGATACAGTTCGAAAGAAAAATCTTGGAAAAAATCGCGTATTGATCCCACGACCTACAGATCGGAAGGCCAACACATTAACCATATAGTATATTGAAGATATACTTTTGTTATTTAATGAAAAATCAGAAAGACATCCATATGCTCCATATGAGTATTGAATACGTTTGTTGGCCAATATTGCCTTAATATGCGGATACAACTTCTATTATCTAAATCTATCTAGTTACCAATCTATCCACCTACAAATTTCAATTTCAATTTCGCAATTTTTTACTGAAATTTTATATTTTGTTCTAAAAGAACAATGTTTTATATCGAAAATAAAATGTTTTAGAAAACCATTTTCAAGAAGAATTATGATATCAAGATGCGTCCCAAAGTAAAGGGGCCTTAAAAAACCATATACATTTTTTTTACAAAATGCGTTCATTTTATTGAAAATAGTTTTTATTTGCTTCAATACAACGATTTGCATAATCAAGAAGGATGTCGATGAGTGTTTTGGGCTGTCTCTAGGGATGTCCTTACTTTTGAATAGCCCTTACGTCCTTATGGCACATTCCTTTCATGGGCAAATGTATTTTTCCAAACAAATAGAAGCCACATGATGCAAGATTTGGTTTAAAATGCGATTTTTTATCAAAAAATAAGTCACAAGTGTCAATCGATATGACAGCGCATTATCGTGCAATAGATGTCAAATTGTCTTTCTTGTACAGACCGGCAGGATATCACTGCTTCTATTTATGCAATTGTCATGAAATTTTAATAGAATTTCAAGGAAATATGTATGTTTCAAATGCAATCATCTATCAATAGGTGCCGTCACTAAAAAGGAATATTTTTGAAAAGTTCTGTTGACTTTGGAATGCACCTTGTATTTTATATTCGGAGCTTGAAGCAAATTCCAGAGAAATATATTAAAAAAAAAAAAAAAAAAAAAAAAATATTGAACAAAACAATATTAATATTTCTACAGGACAAAGTACTTACTATCAAGTATAATTTTAATATCTTGCACGCGAAAATGGTATATTGAGTTTGTTCTACTGTCTGTAACATTTATAAGAAGATGTGAAATATATGAAAAAGTACATATTTTATTATTTCTTTATTTATAATATATATATAATATATTAATTTTTTACACATATTATTGATCAGAAACGCGAATTGAGTCCATTTAGCTACATATGTCTATCTGCCTTTATAACCAGCACTTACATCCGAGACAGTATTATATTTATTTTACTTATATTTATAATCCATAAACCTTATTTAAATGAATGAAATGTTTTGCAATTAATTTAGAATATCATTATTAAATTAAAATATCAAATATTTTATTATAATATGTTTTTACTTAACACTTTAATATAAAAAAATTATGAAAAAAGCAATAAAATAAATAAAAAAGAATCGTTAAAAACCTTCTCAGTGGGATGCTTAATTACTAATAACAATAATATTATTCTAAAGTGACAAAATAAAATGTTCATTTAATTAAAAATTATATATAATATAAAACCAAAGTGTTGTTGACACATTTTAATTCCAATACTATCACCATCTGTAGAGCAACCAACCAAATAACTAGTCAATGAACCAACTAGATAGAAAAAAAAAATTATTCAGTGATATGGATAGAGAAGAGAAAAAAAAAATATACAATATAATATGAAAGAATATTGATGAATAAACATATGAATATCACAAAAATTAATATGTAAATGGCAAGCGATTAGAATGTGATTATTTTTAAATTGTTATTGATATTGTGTTTTTTGTTCTCGTTCGAGTCGTTGGGCGAAAGTTAACATTGGTAACAATAAGAATTAATCGTAATTAGAAATTGATGAATGTTGAATTATTTAATGAAAATTGAAAGCAAAAAACAAAGAATGAAATATTATATTCTTAAAGATCAAAAAAAAAAAAAAAAAAAAAAATTATGAAAAGAGTTGACAACTAAAGTTTTTAATTTCTTTTGTCTGACTAAAGTGATTATACAAGATTGGCAACACGAAACTCAATATTAAATACGTATTATTACGAGTCTAACCAAGTTATGCAATCTAAATAAATGTGTAAATATATACATTGATACACGCACACCCAATAGTACACTTGACATTTACCAAAAAAAAAAAAAAAACACCATTGACAACTTACCAATCTGCATCACAGCATGAATAGTATATAAGTACATGTATTACACTTCATTCTTAACATACCATTTTGGTCAATTAGATACCGTTCTTTTGATGATGGTTGAATTGTGTACAAGAACTGTTATGTGTGTGTGCGTGTATGAGTGTCATGTGTCATGTTCGTTTGTTGAATTTAATGAATTTTATTCATTAATTAAATTATTGGCACTTTGTGAATTTATTATCAATGATTAGAGCTTGTTTGTCTAGCCTTTGGTGGTACTACGGCATTGTAATTGAGCTTAAATACATATAACTTACATACATACATATATTAACAGCAATACTATTTCAGATGCATAGTAATATTATTTAAAATTCTCATAATATGGGCGTTTAATGTTAATTTCGTAATTGATGCCTTTGAGGGTAAAAATATTTTTATACAAATATATGAAGTGGTATACACCATAGAGCACTAAGCTTGTTTAATAATAAATGATATTATGATTATAAGTTTCTTATTCATTACATTTTATAATTGTTTAAATTAGTAATATTTGATGGTGTACATTTGATGACGAATGTTCAATGACTTTTTCAAATGGTAAATTTATAATAATATATTATTTTAGTTATCACTTCAACTTCAACGAAATTGATTAATCTTGTTAAAGTGCTTTATGCACAAGCAACTTGCCGCATTCTACATGAAAAGCAGCTTGACGACAAGATAATAGTAAGATCTGAGGAGAGGCAGGGCTGCATCCTATCTCCGCTACTTTTTAACACCGTTCTGGACGTTATGCGGTTTAACGGAGAGACTCGAAGACTTAGACTATGCTGACGACATTTGTCTTTTTAAGCAACACCCACTCAGACATGAAGTAGAAAATCGAGCTAGTTGCTGAAAACGCACTCAAAGCTGGTCTAAGAATAAATATTAGTAAAACCAAAGTCCTTTGTATTAACACAGAATGCAACCAGGATTAACCTTTGCCTTTGCTAATAAGAATAGAAACAAATTCTTAAAATATTTCGGTCAAATACGATTACAAACGCGCGGCTATGGTCTTTGACTGAATAACTTCCTATCAAAAAGGAAATCTTGAAGCGTAAATGCAGTTGGATTGGACATAATTTACGAAAATCACCTGACAATATTGCCAGACGAGCCATAATAAGGAACCCTCAGGGCAGTATGCAGAGCGCAGAGGTCGCCCTGCACACACTTGGAGAAGGCAGATTGAAACAGAACTAGAAAACACCCAACTAGATAAAAAAAACGCGCAAATGATAGAGCAGATTGGAATAATCTTGTATCGGTCCTTTGCATCTTAATGGACTAACAGGCATAAATATATATTTATAATATCACTTTGACTGCAGTTGGTAATCCCAATGCAGTCTACAACTGTCTGAAGCTGTTTCTTGCACTCTCTTATGTTGTGATTGATCCATCGCAGTTGCTGAATATTTATGTACCATAAATCTGATTTTCATGAAAGAATCCACAATTATTAATGAGTATAGAGTGTTTTTCTCTTAGAAGTTCTCTGAAAATTGTGCATGTTTAACCAATTAAACCTATTTAAAGATCGGCTTTAGTCTTTCACAATAATATCTATGATACAATAAGATCTATGATGACGATTTTATTGAATGAAGGGTCTTTAACCGTAGAGTTAATGCACAGAAGTATGGTATGTGATTATTTTTATTAAAAAGGCATTCCATAAAATTTCAAAAGGCTCGTAGATACCAATTGGCTCAAACTGTACATATTTGTAGCTATACTACACGTCAAGAAGTACACGAAATATTGTCTAATGTAAAATTTCTATATACGGATTTGGTAAATTTTGAAAAATGTTTAACAAATCATATGAAATATAAAGAAAGTACTTATGTTACATCATTGCAAATTTATTTGAAGCATATTTTAAAGGGAGAAAAATCGATTGAAAAAGAAGAAAATCAGAAAAAATTTATTTTCTCGGAAAATTGTTCACAGGATTTAAATAATTTGACTTTTTTATTTTTTATGAGCTAAAATTTAGAGCTAGAGATATATAAATTCAAAAAAATTCAAACTAAAGTATCAACTAAATATTTTGGAAAAGGGAAAATTAAAAATGAAAATTAAAAAAAAAAAAATCTCCTTACAGTCGGCTGGGGCCGACCAAATTATACCCTGCATATGTAGATATATATATATAAAAAGTTTACTCGAATATCCATCTTTTTCTTTTATTTACACTTTTTGAAAAACAATTTTTGCATATACTACTAATTTACACCCGAAATATGGTTGACTTTGACAAAGTACTTTGTATGTTATGAGAGTTCTAAAAGGGATAATTTAAAGGAGGTTTTTAAGATAATTCCGAGACTTAGTATGGGAGCTATATAAAAAGTTGGCGTGGCTTACCTCTTTCTTGTACATCCAATTAATTTTTCAATATTAATCCACACCTTAAATTTGTTTGTCGTAAGTTGAATAATTCGTAAGTTATAGCGGTTTAAATTTTTAAAAATTTTCGCAACTTTGTGTGGTAGCCCCATTAAGAAGTGGGCGTGGCTTGTTGATTTTTTGCCAGATTATGTACAACTACCATATTAACCTAAGTATTAATTATGATTATTCTAGACAGAAGATTGCATAAGCTGCAGCTATCTCAATTTAAAGAAATTCAGTCATCCTGAAATGGGCCAGCCACTATAAAAAATGGACGTGGCTGGCCAGCCACTATAAACAATGGACGTGGCTGGCCCATTTCTTGTCGGCATATTTGCCCTCACAATACTAATCCACACCTTCAATCTGGTTATTCTACGCTGAATAGTTTGTAAGTTATGGCGGTTAAAATTTTTGTTTAATTTCCGCAACTTTGTATGGGAGCCCCAATAAGAAGAGAGCATGGTACGCTGATTTTTTGCCAGATTATTACCGACTACGATATTAATTTAAGTGGAAATTGTGGTTATTCTAGACAGAAGATTTCCGAAGTTACAGCTGTCTCAATTTAAAATTTGTATGGGGGCTACAATAAACAGTGGGCGTGCTGCGCCCATTTTCTGTGAGCCTAGTTGCCCGTACAATACTAACCCATACCTTAAATCTCGATGTCCTACGCTAAATGGTTTGTAAGTTATAACCGGTAACATTTTTTTTAATTTCCGCAACTTTGTATGGCAGACCCAAAAAGGAGTAGGCGTGGCACACTGATTTGCCATATTATTTGCGACTACCATGTTAATCTAAGTGTCAATTATGGTTATTCTAGTTAGAAGATTATAGAAGTTACAGCAGTTTCAATTTAAAAGAAGTACAGACACTTTGTATGGGAGCTACGCTAGAAAGTAGGCGTGGCTCATCCACTTTTGGCGAGGTTATATAGTAGTATAATATAACTCTATGTGCAAAATATTGTTGTCCCAAGTGGTATATTATGTAAGTTATAGCAAGTTAAAGATTTTGAAAATTCCGAGGTTAGTCGCTTTGAATGCTTGGTGTGGGCGTGGCTATTGACCGATCATGCCCAATATCAATCCCCTCCGTACGCTTGGATCATAGGTTACTTGTGCCAAATTTCGTCGAAATAGCTCAATATTTACTCAAGTTATCGCGCGAACCAGCCAGGTGACAGACAGACGGACGGACGGACGGACCGACGGACATCGTTAAATCGAAAATTTAATCGACGCTGAACATGAATATATATCTATGTCTATATCGCCGGAGATTCCTTCAAGTGGACACAAACATCTGACCGAAATGAATATACCATGCATATTGCATTATGCAGGGTATAAAAATTACTTTGATGAAAAGTGGCAACCTTATAAAACATATGTTTTCAGTTTCAAGGCGCCAATTTGTTGAGTATTTTTTTTTTGGAGCCATCGAAAATTAACGAGATCAGTGAATTTGTAAACATGGAAAAATTTGGTCATCGTAATTGGTAATTCAATATTTTCATTTGAAAGGTCTCAGTCAAACGAATATTAAAGGTAGATTCTACTCTGGGGAGTCTGCTTCTTCATTTACGACCATAAAATATTAGATGCCAGAGTATAAACGAGGTCGTACGAGCTGCCAAGACGAACACTGCAGTGGTTGACCAATTGAGGTGGCCACGCCAGAAACGGTTAAGACAATCCTCAAAATGGTATTGGATGATAGCCGGCTGAAGGTGCGTGAGCTAGGTGAAATTACAGGCATTTCAAAAAGTGCTATACATCGTATATTGACCGAAAATTTGGAGATGAAAAAGCTGTGTGCAAGATGGGTGCCGCGTTTGCTCACAACAGAACAAAAAAAAAAACGTATTGAAGATGTTTCTCTAGAGTGTTTGGCGATATTTCACAGTAATAAAGCCGAGTTTTTGCATCGATTCGTAACCATGGATGAGACATGGGTCCACCACTTTACACCTGAGACAAAGGAGTAGTCAAAACAGTGAGCTGAAAGGGGAGAATCATGTTCAAAGACGGCGAAGACAGTTTCATCCGAAGGCAAGGTTATGGCGTCTGCTTTTTGGGATGCCCGTGGGATAATTTCTACTGATTATATTCAAAAAGGAAAAATAATCAATGGCGAGTATTATGCTAATTTGTTGCAGCGTTTAAGTGATGAAATTAAAGAAAACAGGCCACATTTGGCGAAAGAGAAAGTGTTGTTTCATCAAGACAATGCAACAGTTCACACATCCGCTATTGCGATGGCCAAAATCAACGAGTTAAATCTCGAATTGCTTCAGCACGTACCTTATTCGCCAGATTTAGCACCTTCGGATTATTTTCTATTTCTAAATTTGAAAAAATGGCTTGGTGGTAGAAGATTTGCAAACAATGAAGAGTGTGGAGTCTGCGTTAGATGGCTATTTTAATGAGCTAGACAGTTCATACTATAAACAGGGTATCGAAGCTATAGAAAATCGTTGAGAAAAGTGTATAGAGAGAAATTTTCCATATTTGTTGTTTTCTTTGTTAGGTCGGGTAGTTTTGGGACCGCCCTCGTACATATATTCATACATTTAATTATGTTTATATTTAACATGGTAAAAATACAATATATAGTATCAACAAAAAAAAAAAGAAATAAACAAAAAAGCACACTTTTGCTATATTCCAATCAGGTAATTATTATTGATTAAATGACATATATAAATATATACGAGTATAAAGTATACATACGTACTTCTGGAGTGTGTTGTTATAATACGTTTTCAAAAATATTGTGATACTCATTAATAATGTCCATTTGATAAGGTAAGGTACTCGTGAGTAAGAAATAACTTTCTTTTTTTTTTTTGGAGAGGGTTGTTTGTTTTCCTTTTAATCGGTTAATAAGCAGTTAAAAATTATTATATCTACTTTAGATTTATACTCGTACATATTGTGTCAATATAATATTCATAGATTGGAAAAGAAATTGCTATTAATTGAAACAAAAAAAAATCTCCTTACAGTCGGCTGGGGCCGACCAAACTATACCCTGCATATGTAGATTTATATATAAAAAGTTTACTCGAATATCCAACTTTTCTTTTATTTCCACTTTTCGAGAAACAATTTTTGCATATACTACTAATTTACACCCGAAATATGGTTGACTTTGACGAAGTAAAAGGATTTTAAGATAATTCCGAGGCTTAGTATGGGAGCTATATAAAAGTGGGCGTGGCTTACCACTTTCTAGTAAATCCAATTAATTTTTCAACGTTAATCCACACCTTAAATTTGGTGTCCTACGTTGAATAGTTTCTAAGTTATGGTGGTTAACATTTTTGTTTAATTTCCTCAACTTTGTATGGGAGCCCCAATAAGAAGTGGGCGTGGTACGCTGATTTTTCGCCAGATTATTTCCGACTACCATATTAACATAAGTGTTAATTATGATTGTTCTAGACAGAAGCATACAGAAGTTACAGCTATTTCAATTTAAAAGAAATTCGGCCATTTTGTATGGCGGCTACTATCAACAGTGGGCATGGCGCGTCCATTTCCTGTGAGTCTAGTTGCTTCTACAATATTAATATATACCTAAAATCTCGTTCTTTTACGCTAAATGGTTTATAAGTTATGGCGCTTAAAAGTTTTAGTTTAATTCCCTTGACTTTGTATGGGAGACCCATGAAGGAGTGGGCGTGGCACACTGATTTTCTGCCAGATTATTTCCGACTACGATATTAATTTAAGTGTCAATTATGGTTATTCTAGACAGAAGATTGCGTAAGTTACAGCTGTTTCAATTTAAAATTTGTATGGGGGCTACGATAAACAGTGGGCGCAGTGCGCCTATTTTCTGTGGCCTAATTGCTCGTACAATACTAATCCATACCTTTAGTCTCGTTGTCCTAGGCTAAATGGTTTGTAAGCTATGGCGCTTAAAATTTTAGTTTAATTCACTCGACTTTGTATGGGAGACCCATGAAGGAGTGGGCGTGGCACACTGATTTTCAGCCAGATTATTTCCGACTACGATATTAATCTAAGTGACAATTATGGTTATTTTAGGCAGAAGATTGCCGAAGTTACAGCTGTTTCAATTTAAAATTTCTATGGGGGCTACAATAAACAGTGGGCGTGGTGCGCCCATTTCAAGTGAGTCTAGTTGCTAGTACAATACTAATCCATACCTTAAATCTCGTTGTCCTACGCTAAATGGTTTGTAAGTTATGGAGCTTAAAATTTTAGTTTAATTCCCTTGACTTTGTATGGGAGACTCATGAAGGAGTGGGCGTGGCACACTGATTTTCTGCCAGATTTTTGCCGACTACCATGTTAAGCTCAGTGTCAATTATGGTTATTCTGGACAGAAGATTGTAGAAGTTACAGCTGTTTCAATTTAAAAGAAGTACAGACACTTTGTATGAGAGCTACGCTAAAAAGTAGGCGTGGCTCACCCACTTTTGGCGACGTTATATAGTAGTATAATATAAGTCTATGTGCCAAATATTGTTGTCCCAAGTGGTATATTATGTGAGTTATAGCAAGTTAAAGATTCTGAAAATTTCGAGGTTAGTCGCTTTGAATGCTTGGTGTGAGCGTGGTTATTGACCGATCATGCCCAATATCAATCCCCTCCGTACCCTTGGATCATAGATTACTTATGCCAAATTTCATCGAAATAGCTCAATATTTACTCAAGTTATCGTGCGAACCAGCCAGGTGACAGACAGACGGACGGACGGACGGACGGACGGACGGACGGACATCGTTAAATCGAAAATTTAATCGACGCTGAACATGAATATATATCTATGTCTATATCTCCGGAGATTCCTTCAAGTGGACACAAACATCTGACCGAAATGAATATACCATGCATATTGCATTATGCAGGGTATAAAAATGCCACCTTCAAACTTTATTAAAATTGCTAAGTTTTTGAGCATATCTACTTATGCCGGTTAGTTTATTAAATTGTTCTATAAATAAATATATGAACAAAAAAAAAAAGTGCGCAAAATACAAAACATCTATCACTTTACACATTAATTGCCTAATAATGGAAATCAATCAAAATCTAAAAAAATCTCCTTACAGTCGGCTGGGGCCGACCAAACTATACCCTGCATATGTAGATTTATATATAAAAAGTTTACTCGAATATCCAACTTTTCTTTTATTTCCACTTTTCGAGAAACAATTTTTGCATATACTACTAATTTACACCCGAAATGTGGTTGACTTGGACGAAGTAAAAGGATTTTAAGATAATTCCGAGGTTTAGTATGGGAGCTATATAAAAGTGGGCGTGGCTTACCACTTTCTAGTAAATCCAATTAATTTTTCAACGTTAATAATAAAAAAAATTTGGTGTCCTACGTTGAATAGTTTCTAAGTTATGGTGGTTAACATTTTTGTTTAATTTCCTCAACTTTGTATGGGAGCCCCAATAAGAAGTGGGCATGGTACGCTGATTTTTTGCCACATTATTTCCGACTACCATATTAACCTAAGTGTTAATTATGATTGTTCTAGACAGAAGCATACAGAAGTTACAGCTATTTCAATTTAAAAGAAATTAGGTCATTTTGTATGGCGGCTACTATCAACAGTGGGCGTGGCGCGTCCATTTCCTGTGAGTCTAGTTGCTCCTACAATACTAATACATACCTAAAATCTCGTTCTTTTACGCTAAATGGTTTATAAGTTATGGAGCTTAAAATTTTAGTTTAATTCCCTCGACTTTGTATGGGAGACTCATGAAGGAGTGGGCGTGGCACACTGATTTTCTGCCAGATTATTTCCGACTACGATATTAATTTAAGTGTCAATTATGGTTATTCTAGACAGAAGACTGCCGAAGTTACAGCTGTTTCAATTTAAAATTTGTATGGGGGCTACGGTAAACAGTGGGCGTGGCGCACCCACTTCAAGTGAGTCTAGTTGCTCGTACAATACTATTCCATACCTTAAATCTTGTTATTCTACACTGAATAGTTTGCAAGTTATAACCGGTAACATTTTTTTTAATTTCCGCAACTTTGTATGGGAGACCCAAAAAGCAGTGGGCGTGGCACACTGATTTTCTGCCATATTATTTCCGACTACCATATTAATCTAAGTGTCAATTATGGTTATTCTGGACGGAAGATTGTAGAAGTTACAGCTGTTTCAATTTAAAAGAAGTACAGACACTTTGTATGAGAGCTACGCTAAAAAGTAGGCGTGGCTCAACCACTTTTGGCGAGGTTATACAGTAGTATAATATAAATCTATGTGCCAAATATTGTTGCCCCAAGTCGTATATTATGTGAGTTATAGCAAGTTAAAGATTTTGAATATTTCGAGGTTAGTCGCTTTGAATGCTTGGTGTGGGCGTGGTTATTGGCCGATCATGCCCAATATCAATCCCCTCCGTACCCTTGGATCATAGATTACTTATGCCAAATTTCATCGAAATAGCTCAATATTTACTCAAGTTATCGTGCGAACCAGCCAGGTGACAGACAGACGGACGGACGGACGGACGGACGGACATCGTTAAATCGAAAATTTAATCGACGCTGATCACGAATATATATCTATGTCTATATCTCCGGAGATTCCTTCAAGTGGACACAAACATCTGACCGAAATGAATATACCATGCATATTGCATTATGCAGGGTATAAAAATATCAACACAGCTTGGTATGAAATTAATGAGTTTCTTAAATGTCGATTTCAACCTTAAGAGTATGAGAAATATAAGTATATTTGACAGCATCCATTTATCGATATATCATATGTACGCAGAGAATCCCTATTCTTCTGTTCTGAATGCAAGCAACATAGAATTTAATATCTGTATGTATATGTATGTGGGCGTTGTACTGAACTGTGACATTCAAAAAAATTGATATTCTTTTTTTATTTTTTTTTATTCACAATCAATAAGTAGCAATTTTAAAATATTTACAACTATTATTTTATATACATGTATCCAAGTACTTATAGAAACATATGTGTATGAATATGTATGTATACATTTGATAAATGTTGCTAATTTATTCTTATTTGAAGTTGTTAGCAAACAACTCATTTAAATCAATTTGTCATTTGTAAAATTTCAATTTTTTTATTTACATAAAAACGTAATATATTTTCAAATTGTCGATTGTATTGAAAAGGTTGCAAAAAAAAAAGAACTGAAATGTTAAAATTCAAGTGACATACAATATCAACAATGTTGCTAAACGTTTTCACCATGCATGCATCTGAGATTGTGGGGAGTTCTGTGAGAGCTCTAGAAATAGAGACAAATAGAGACCATCTTATGAGTCGAATTAGCTATATCTTTTGTTTGTCTCTGCCCGTCTGTCTGTCTGTCATTATATTATTTTATAATAAAATGCTGCTACTTAATATTGAGAGAATCTTTGATATTTCTTAAAATTTTTAATTATAGCTAGATACATACAATTGTATGTATGTATTTCTATTATTATAATTGCTTCATTTGAAATATGCACGCACCAATTAATGGCACTTAACACCGTCATTATGTCATAGGTAAATATTAAATATGACCAGTAGCATTTAATTATAACTTATCATAGAATCATAATCATGTTTAAACTAACCACAAAAAAAAAAAAAAAATTGCAATTACAATAAGCAATAATACTCGTTTATTAACAAAAAAAAAAAATATTTTTGTGTATTCTCAAATTTGATTTTTTATTGATTTTACGATATGCTTAATTTATTTCAAAAACAGTACTTGAAGAATTTTGCAAAAAATGAGAAAACAAAACCAACAAAAAAAAAAATATAAATATTTATATTGTAGTAGATAGATGGAATATACAAGGCTAAAATCACATGCCATGCCATTTCAAATAACCAAAACTTAAAAGTGTCTAATAATGACCACTTTAGCCACAACAACAACAACATCAACTACTACCTCAACAATAACAAAAAATAGGAATAACAATATATAGCATAAATAATAGTAGATGTATTTGAATGCACTTTATTGACAATTAGACATGCATCAAATAACGTTCATAAATGGCAACCATATGTTCATATACATTGCATTGATTCAAGCATAAATAAAATATATGAGTATGTATGCGTTTACCTATTGGTCATATGTCAGAGGCGTTATTGTATGCATTATGACAAATTACAAATAACTATTTGAAATGTTCACTCTTGTAAAGCGTGTATATGAGTTTTGATTTTATTAGTGTAGTTGTTGTTGTACGAAATATATTTTTGCACGATAAATAAAAAAAAAAAAAACAATATGTTGTACAAGTCTACAAGAATTGATGAGGAAAATACCATTAAGTGGAAAATAATTAAATTAAAACGATGTGTAACCATATAGTATGCACTCTCAAATTCATTCATCATTGGATGACAGTAAAAATAAATACGAAAAACAAAATAGAATAATATAAATTTGAAAAACTGAAGGTAGGTGTGATTTACTACAACACATATACAATAGCACACATTTTTACATATTCCTTCAGTCCTATAGCATTATAACATATATAGACGTGAGCATAGTACCATTGAAATCATTATTTTGTATGAGAAGTAGGTGTAATTTTCATCCAATTCCACTCATTTTCAAACTGAGCTATTCTCGTGTAAATTTAATGCTATGTACCAATTTTTAACTTGAAAACTTTTTATTTTCATATTTAAAATGTAAAAATATATTTATGTTTGTTGGGGAAGTAGTCGTAGTTTTCATTCGAATTAGCTCATTTGATTTTGATGAAGTGAAAATTTGATCATCTTTTATAGAATAAAAAGGAAAATACAATATAAAAATATGATAAATATTTCTCAATGCAACTGTTAAGTACTCCAGCAACAATTGGTGCCATTGTTGCCGCTTATATGAGTATATTTATAAATTAACTCATTTTAGGCAGAAAAATATACATACGCATACAATTATACCAATGTTATTACTATCATTATCATCATCATCATCATCATCATCATCATCATCATTATTGTGATCTATAAAATCAGCGTTAAGTAGTTTGGTGATAAAACCGTCAATACCTTTTATCATAATTTACAACGATTTATGCAAATTGGAGCGCGCTTCTCTACTTCGAATGGGTCATATCTACCAATAAGCGGTTGATCTGTTTAAATTTATTATTGTCATTATTATTATGATTATTATTATTATTATAATTATTATTACTATTATGATGATATTTTTTTAATACTTTTATTGACTTTAATTATAATGTTGCCAGCTTGTTTTTTTTAATCTGTCATTTTTATTTTCATTTTTTTATGCAGAAGATAATTTATAAATGATTATATAAAATATGGAGGACAATACCAATCATATTTGTATGGTAAGTATTTATATTAAAAATATAGGGTAATTCTATAAGTATAATTTAAACTCTACTTATTTCTGTTTTATTCAGTATTTAAAAATAAAATATTAATAATAATAATAAATAAGTGGAATTCGGTGACATATGTACTTAGTAAATATTAATTTATGCTTTGTATATTTCTTATTATAGTACAGCAACAAGAATTGTCCGAAGTCACACGGTGATCAATCATCAGTAACGGTGTTTTTTTACAATTTACAATTTACAATTCTCCAATGATACGAACTGTCTAGTAGTAGTCATAGATATAACGCTAACATGGAACTCACGTTTAACGATAGTCACAACCAAAGCTACCAGGGCATTCTTTCCCTGTTCAAGGCTTTTTGGAAAAACATCGTGTTTTAAATCCCCAAAATGACATACTGGACTTTCACCACGGTCATAAAACCGATTGTCACTTATGCAAGTCTCGCATGGTGGCCAAAAGTAAAACAAAGAAAGGCACCAACACTTAATAAGCTACTTCGTCTCTCTTGTGTTGGCGTCAGGGGGGCAATGAAAACTAGTCCCACCGACGCTATGGAAGTATTTCTTCATATCCCTACACTTCCGATCCAAAAACACAAAAGGAAGCCTGCCTCTCAGCCTTAAGGCTGCAAGGTATCTCCAAATATAAAAGTGGAAATCTAACCGAGCGCTTAAAGGTTCTAGAAAACTTTTCCAATAGTCCCATTCTGTTTAACGAGGACACACTGGCCTCAAAGATATCATACTTCCGGCACTTCGAAATCGTTATAAGTGAGAGAGAAACATGAAGGAAAGATTCAATCACCTCCAAGCAAGGCTCACAAGTCTGGTACACGGACACTCCGAAGCTGGAAGATGGTGGAACCGGGACGGGAAGTTATGGCCCCAAATTCAAATGATCAATCCTAATGGGTTTCTACCCAAAAATTTTCCAAGCGGAAGTTCATGCCATTGAAATATGCATGCGGGAGTGTCTTTGAAGACAGATGCAAGGAACCCACATTTATGTATTATCAGATAGTCAAGCAGCTTTAGAAGCTCTTCAATCTTTCCAAATCACCTCTAAATTAGTAGATGAATGTCTAAATGAGCTAGGAAACCTAAATGCTGTAGTATTAAGGTGGATACCTGGCCATAAAGGACACAAGGGGAACGAAATAGCTGATAAACTAGCCAAAATGGACGCTGAAAACCTCCTGATCGGCCCTGAATCCTTCTGTGGTATGGATAGATGCCACGCCAATCAGATTACCAGGAAATGGGAGGAAAAGAAATTTGCAGATCCTCTAAATTAGTAGATGAATGTTTCAGCCTCCTAAATGAGCTAGGGAACCTAAATTCTATAGTATTAAGGTGGATACCTGACTATAGAGGACACGAGGGGAACGAAATAGCTGATAAACTAGCCAAAATGGGCGCTGAAAAGCCCCTGATCAGCCCTGAACCCTTCTGTGGTTTGACTAAATGCCACGCCAATCAGATTATCAGTAAATGGGAGGAAGAAATTTGCAGAACACTGGCTCAATAGTGGGGCGCAGGGTCAAACAAAACAATTCCTAATCCCAAATAAATGTATATCTAAAAAGATACATTTGGTAGAGCTGACCTACGTATTTTTTGTAGTTATTTCACAGGCCACTGCAGCCTCAGATATCACTTAAAGAAGTTGGATCTATCTGACACTGATCTCTGCAGATTCTGCAACTTAAATATCGAAAGCACGGAGCACATTCTCTGTGAATGTCAAGCTCTTGGGAGACAAAGACTACAGCATTTTGGTGATAGTACAGTGCCTCCATATAAATTGTGGAATAATGAACCCAAACAAAGTGCTGAAATTTATTAAAAGCCTAAAAATTAAGGGTTACCCATAGACTGCACAATAGATCAACTCTAGTCGCAGTGCATAAGGGTCTGTTCATAATAAAATACGGTGTTTGTGGAAGCAATTCGTAGAAATCGATATATTCGCGATATTAGAAAGGGTTTTAATTGTCAAAAGGCAATTTTTGAGCATCAAATTTTTAATTTATTTGACATTATTTTCTGTTCTGGTATTACCAACTTTACGTTTTTTCGTTATTATTTTAGAGATTGCTTAAAATAATTGTCATGTGGTATTAAGAAGTGCCAACTATCATGGTTGAGGCTCTGTGAGACAATGTGATATATGAATACTGAGAAAATGATCTCTCTAATTGCTAAGGTGCAAATCTTGAGCTTGATTTAAGCAAAATACAAAATACAACTGATCTTCAGTCGCTGACCTATAGAATCTATCTTCAATTAATAATATGTATTCTTTGCAATGGCATACATTTATGAATCATTTCATAACAATTATAATACTTGCAATGCAATGAAATTGAAATGTGCATTGTATACACATAGTACAATGCAATATGGATACAATAGTAATAGATTATACAATAGTACATAGTTATGTGACTATTCATATACGATATATGTGAATTTTGCAGAAATTCATTTATCCATATGTGCCTATGTGTATGTATATTAATAACCTTGAAGATCAATAATAATATTTTTGATAAATGATTTATGCTCGAATAAAATATGCTTATTATTTAAATATATATTTATTATTATATGTGTGATTTTTTTTTTGCACAAAAAAAAAAAAAATAATCATAATAATAATGATAATAAAGTAATCATATTGTTTGTATATTTTATGCACATATGGCATCATTATATTCTCATTACCATTCAATGCCCATTTCATGTGCTTTCTGTCAGTAACAACAACAGAAGCCGCTCAATTTTTTTTTAATTAAGATTCATTTCCATTCACACAACACTCAACAGTCAATAAAATTTAATTCAAATTATTGAGGCGGGGCAAAAAGAAATAGGGACATTTCATTTTCGATTTCATTTGCAATCATTGCGTTATTGAAAGCGGATCAAAAGAATTCGTGATCACATTTCAATCATGTTGATCGCTTGCGTTGCACCACCACCACCATCACCATCACCACCACCACCACCACCACCACCATCAGCACCAATTAAAATTGGCATTTTGCCGCAAGCCACTACTACATGTGATTATCAACACATTCTCCTACCCAATACTGCACTATACTACCGCGTAATCATCAGTAGGTGCCTGTACATATTTTAATACAATAAGTACAATTAATACTGAAATATGTATGCGCTCAATTTGAATTTTCACTTGCAATACGCATACGTCAGATACATTTTGATTGCGTGATTATTATGCGTAAGTGAAGTGCTTTTTTATTTTGTTTGCTTGTTATTAAAAAACGTTTTTTTTTTTGTGTTTTGGTAAATACTTTGATTCGTTAAGGTGTAACAAACAATCCCAGTTGTTGCAGTTGTTGTTGTTGTTGTTATTAATACGTACTCATCATCATCATTATGATGTTCATCATTATCAGTTGTCTGCCTTCAATACAAACCAATCAATATAATTTTTTTTGGGGGTATCTTGTTGTTTCTTTTTTTTTTTGTAGCAATTGTTAATCGATTATTCATTTGTCCACTTGTACCACTGAACTAAATATTGTATGTTATTGTATTTGTCTTTCACTTCAACTATCAGCCAGCTTAGCTTATATATTAATACATACTCGTAGTAAATTTGGTCTTCTCATTTGGTATCAACTCATATTCATTCAATTAATTGTGTAATTGAAGTATTTTGTATCTTTTGAATTTATTGAAATGCACTTATGTCTGAAATTTTGTTTACAACTCATAAATAAATTGTTGTACTTATATTTTTCTCTTTTTCTTCTCTTTTTTTTTTTTTGGTATATTAAGCGCCAGGAATTTCGTCTGATTACAGATTGTGGATTTTCCATATAATAACGATAACACGATTATTAAGTCAAATCAAATGCACTGTATGTATGTATGTATGTATGTACAAATAAGTGCACTTTAAAAATTCATATCACCGATTCATCGATTAGTATTGTAAGCTTTATGAGTGCCGTAACCTCAAAAGACCTTTTTGTGTAGACCAATTCATTAATGCTCGACAATAATAATAATCAATTTAATCTAATTACATAATTGCATTTATGAAGTTATATTAGTACATTGTTTTTAGATTAAACTCTTCATTATTATTAGAATTATTATCTTTACTATCTAAGTACTAGAAATACTTGACTAGAAAGTCGCTATAGTTTATTTTTTTTTTTTCTCAAATTGCAGCTATGGATGAGGAGGACTTGTGGCTACAATAAGACCGTGCCATATATCATATAACACGACTCGTTGTGGCTTTATTGTACCAAAAATTTCCAAAATGTGAAATAAAAAATTTTCAGGATGTAAAGGATGCCACAAAATCATGTGATTTGTCACTGTTGGACTTTTATTTGTGGTGTTATGCAAAGTACTGTGTTTATCCAGGGCATCAAATTATTGATGCTTTAAAAATAAATATTCGTTATCGACGAGCTATAGGGTCATCTAAATAAATAGCTAGTTTTTTCTATGTAGTACTAAGTACTAGTACGATTTCGGGATCTGGCAACACTAATGTCAATAGCTTAAATCTGGTACAATAAATCTGGCAGAAACGTTTCTCCGGCGGAATGGGTCATGTGACCACTGTTCCGCTTAAGCAACGTAGGTCGGTCAATTCTGAGTGGTACACGACCATTAGTTTGTCGGAAGTCTTGCGAGCTCTCACACATATCGTCAAACAGGTGAATTTTTGAGCAGTCAAAACATCGAAATGATGACTCCTCCTCCGTACAGTCTTGATTTGGCAACCCAATGACTTCTTCTTGTTCCCGAATATCAAAGATAAATGATTTATAGGCGCCAAAGAAGCAGTTGAAGCATTGAAAAATCTCCTTACAGTCGGCTGGGGCCGACCAAACTATACCCTGCATATGTAGATTTATATATAAAAAGTTTACTCGAATATCCAATTTTTCTTTTATTTCCACTTTTCGAGAAACAATTTTTGCATATACTACTAATTTACACACGAAATATGGTTGACTTTGACGAAGTAAAAGGATTTTAAGATAATTCCGAGGCTTAGTATGGGAGCTATATAAAAAGTGGGCGTGGCTTACCATTTTCTAGTAAATCCAATTAATTTTTCAATGTTAATCCACACCTTAAATTTGGTGTCCTACGTTGAATAGTTTCTAAGTTATGGTGGTTAACATTTTTGTTTAATTTCCTCAACTTTGTATGGGTGCCCCAATAAGAAGTGGGCATCGTACGCTGATTTTTCGCCAGATTATTTCCGACTACGATATTAATTTAAGTGTCAATTATGGTTATTATAGACATAAGATTGCCTAAGTTACAGCTGTTTCAATTTAAAATTTGTATGGGGGCTACGATAAACACTGGGCGTGGTGCGCCCATTTTCTGTGAGCCTAGTTGCTCGTACAATACTAATCCATACCCTAAGTCTCGTTGTCCTAGGCTAAATGGTTTGTAAGCTATGGAGCTTAAAATTTTAGTTTAATTCACTCGACTTTGTATGGGAGACCCATGAAGGAGTGGGCGTGGCACACTGATTTTCTGCCAGATTATTACCAACTACGATATTAATTTAAGTGTCAATTATGGTTATTCCAGACAGAAGATTGCCGAAGTTACAGCTGTTTCAATTTAAAATTTGTATGGGGGCTACGATAAACACTGGGCGTGGTGCGCCCATTTTCTGTGGGCCTAGTTGCTCGTACAATACTAATTCACACCTTAAATCTCGTTATTCTACGCTGAATAGTTTGCAAGTTATAACCGGTAACATTTTTTTAAATTTCCGCAACTTTGTATGGGAGACCCAAAAAGGAGTGGGCGTGGCACATTGATTTTCTGCCATATTATTTCCGACTGCCGTGTTAATCTAAGTGTCAATTATGGTTATTCTAGACAGAAGATTGTAGAAGTTACAGCAGTTTCAATTTAAAAGAAGTACAGACACTTTGTATGGGAGCTACGCTAGAAAGTGGGCGTGTCTCATCCACTTTTGGTGAGGTTATATAGTAGTATAATATAAGTCTATGTGCCGAATATTGTTGTCCCAAGTGGTATATTGTATGAGTTATAGCATGTTAAAGATTTTGAAAATTTCGAGGTTAGTCGCTTTGAATGCTTGGTGTGGGCGTGGTTATTGGCCGATCATGCCCAATATCAATCCCCTCCGTACCCTTGGATCATAGATTACTTATGCCAAATTTTATCGAAATAGCTCAATATTTACTCAAGTTATCGTGCGAACCAGCCAGGTGACAGACAGACGGACGGACGGACGGACGGACGGACGGACGGACGGACGGACATCGTTAAATCGAAAATTTAATCGACGCTGATCACGAATATATATCCATGTCTATATCTCCGGAGATTCCTTCAAGTGGACACAAACATCTGACCGAAATGAATATACCATGCATATTGCATTATGCAGGGTATAAAAACCATGCGTTGGAAATGTCTCAAGAGGAATGGAAAAACTGCTATGACAAATGGTTTGAATGAATGCAAAAGTGCATTGATCACCATGGTGAATATTTTGAAAAAGAATAAAACTGTTTTCATTTAAAATGTTTATTTTATTTGCTATTCCCGAAATATAAGGTATAGTTTTAATTTTTCAGTACTAGTTATGCTCAAAAATTTAAACTACAAAAAGTGTAATTAACTCCTTGCTACATACTACTTATCTAGTGGTGAAAATTGGTAGCGAAAGCTGGAAAATTGAAACATACGAGACTAGCTAAACTAGCTTTTAGAAGTCACTTATGAGTTACCACTGTTTCAAAATATTGTAATTTTAAAAAAATCTTCAGCAGAATTTATAATAAAACAATTGGGCAATATTATGAATTTGTTTTAATCATTTGATGTATTTGTTGTGGCACGATCAGTGACAAAAATAATGCAAAATTGATACAAAAAAATTATATTTAAAAAGTAGCAAGTGCCATCAGTGTGGTTGGCAAAAGAGAATGTCTTGCTTTCACTCCGTGAAGAATATTTGGTCACTATTATTCGATTGGTTGCCGTGGCTCAGCAGTTAGTGCATTGGCCTTCTGATCTGTAGGTTGTGGGTTCAACCTCCGGCTGAAGCATAAATTTTATATCGAAAAGATTTTTCTTTCGAACGGAATCCACCTATCGGCAAGCAATTGGCAATTCTTCCGGCAGTAACAATTTGCTATGGAGAAGCTTCTAAAAGATCTCTGTGACAAGGCTAAAAAAAAGTGATATCACAAGGTTTACGCCGTTCGGAGCCGGCTAAAATAAGTAGGTCCCTTCTAGTACTGTCGAAAATTTAACACTTACAACAGTACTAGCAGAGAGGCTCGATCAAAGAGCCTTTTGGGGCTTATAAGTGTCACAAAATTATTACACAAATGTGCTTTATTGATGATTTTATTTGAAACCATTTTCACTGTTTATCAAAAGGTTGTGCTATGTATTTGCATTTCTAAACCCGAATCGCTAAGGGTTCACTAAACTATAAAATAAATAAATAAATAAATTTTTTCACTAAACTATTTCCATTTCTTTTATTTGCGACAACGATGTTCCTCTGTTTTCATAGCTTTCTTCCAAAAAATGTTGTATTAATCATATTACACGTTCTTTTTTTGAAACTCTATAAGTTAAAATAGTTTGCTGAATGCGAATATGTCCCCACACGATATTGTTTTCATTGGCGAACATTCATAAATGCAACGATATTTAAATAAAAACAAACGACAATGTACTTTTTGACAAATAAACCAACAAAAAACTTATTTCCAGCACCTTAATGCCCTTAATAGCATGCTTATAAAAACTTAAACTAATACTAGAAATTTTTAGTACTCACTATTTCTTTTGTTCATATATATTTTCAGCAAATGTTGGAAAAAGCTAGTTTGTGTTCGGTTGCAAAAAGCACTAACTTTACCTCTAACCTAGTTTAAACTTTAAATTTGCTAGTACTAGCTTGAACTACATTCTTATTCACACGGTTCCTTGTCCGTAATGTGTCGAAAAGTCATTGATAATTATTTCGTTGAGATGGAGTTTTAGCAAGAAGTCCCATGGATATTATTTGGCAGATCAGATCTCAATCAGAATTTTTTTTTATTTAAATTTTCTTTCAAATCCATTTTCAAAAAGAAATATTCTACAAAATTTCGCAAAATTCTGTACATTTTCATATGCTAATATTTTTGTTATAAATCAAACAACGTATTGTCCCATTTTTCGTACAAATATTGTTCTCAATTAGTGTTATAAACAAAATTTAAATTAGTATCTCATCTTTTTATGTACGGGGACGGTCCCAGAACTATCCGACCTAACACAGAAAACACAACAAATTTGGGTAAATTTTTCTTTAATTCTCAATATGATCTCCTTTTAGCTCTATACACTTTTCCCAGAGATATTCTATAGCCTCGATACCCTGTTTATAGTATGAACTGTCTACCTCATTAAAATAGCAATACTGAGACCTTTCAAATGAAAGTATTGAATTATATAACGGTGATCAATTTTTTCCATGTTTACAAATTCACTGAGGTCGTTAACTTTCGATGACTCCAAAAAACAAAAAAAAAAAAAATACTAAACAACGTGGCGCCTTGAAATTTAATACATATGTTTTATAAGGTTGCCACTTTTCACCAAAGCAATTTTTTTTTTCAAACTACTGCCGCTATCTATGTATATGTCAGGTCGGGTAGTTCTGAGACCGCCCTCGTATTTATCTTGGTTATTTTTATCATATTTGATGCCCCGTCCGTAACTCAGTACAATTCAGTACAATATAACATAAATCTGCCAATAAGTTTTGCATCTCTTACAGATTTCTATTAACCATAATATAATTATAATAATAATAGCGATAATTTGATGTTGATTTTTTTTTTTTTTTTTGGAGAAAAATAATATTTTACTCACAAAATAACAATAAAATATTTAGTAATAAATTTGCACTTGAATTTATTACTATCAACAAATTTGCACATTTTTATTTCTTTCTTTTTCATCAATATCAAAATCAATCGAAATATAAAATAAAAGAAATTATTGAAACTAGTTAAGCTATAGAACAATTGAAACAAATATAAATAATACAATAACGAAATAAACAGGTGTCATCTACACTTACTGACACCAATGGGGTTTTTCCCATGTTCTATTAATGTTCACATAAGTAAGAATAGCAATTCCAGTAGTTTGTTCTTTATACTATACGTATTTATATCTGTTAAAAATTTAAAAATAAAAGAATAAAGAAAAAAATAATGCAAACGTCAGAGTAGAAGAAACAAAAAAAAAAACAATTTAAGATGAATAACGAAGCGGATAACATTCCTTTGTCAGTCATTACGCATTAAAGAAAAAAAAAAAAAAACCGAAATATAAAGAAGAATAAAATATTCTTAAACTACACGCAAAGTTCTACTAGGAAAGATATATTTGTATGTATAATTATAGTGGTTAAGACAAAAATAGCATGTTTATTCGTAAAATGCTATGAATTTTGTGTGGTTTTACTCTACGTTCCTCTTATGAACAATCTCATATGTATGTCTACCGCTAGCGACCTTGATTATATGGCATACTTTGGTTGTTGAACTTATGTAAAGATAGACGTGATAATAGTGCACTACTCACATATAAATATATAAATATAACTTTTTCATCTACACTTATATATATGGGAATAATGTGGTACAGTATCTGAAGGTCATTTAGGGATGTTCTTCTGATTTTAACGTAACGTTATGACGGATATGTATGTTTAAGGAATGTGGCCGATGCTTAAATGTGTTGTGTTTACTTCTTAAAAACAATTAAATTAAATTTCAGTAAGAGCCCATTACGACTATAAAATTCTTACACTCAAAATAGCATATTACAAGCATAATTCCTTGCTTCTTTAACTTCGCTTTGAGTTTTTCTTTGCCATAATTGTTATGGTTTTTTTTTTATAATACATACTACATACTGGTTTTTCCCTGGTGTAGTACATACAATACATTAAAAGTTTGTGATTTTATTATTAGCAATAATTTTTATTATTTTTAGTCAAATTAATGTTAATAACACTAATAATAATAATCATAATAATAATAATAATGCTGATGATGATAAATAATACATATTGGTGGTGGTTGTGTTTATGATGATAGCGTTATGCTATAAAATTTCTTTTCAGAAATAATATGTTTGGTTTTATTTATATGTATTGCCTTTGTTAATATTCTTTAAAATTTATTTAAAAAATCAACAGGAAATCCGTGTTTTGGAAATCATTATGTAATTTGAATGCACGTGTAACAAATTATATGAATATTTGTCATAAATATATAAAAATATTAATAAATTGGAAATAGTCTTAGATAAGTTTAGCTGGGAAGCCGATATTTGTTTGATAAATTCGTTTTTTTTTTTGTCGCAGATCCTAATACATTTATAATTTATTAGGTCAATCAAAAAGTTGGCGACAACAAAAAAAAAAAAAAAAAAATTATTATAATAATAATTTTTCAATAACCAACCCAACCAACGATTTTAAAGTATAATTGTCGACGTTGTCATTCGAGTGAATTTTTTGGAGTTTATGAGCCACCATTATAATTTTGAAAACAAGAACTAATCACAGCCCAAGTACTAAGTCTGATGTGAATGAGGAACTAATTCGTAGTAAAATAGTTTGTGTACTTAATTAATCGCAATTATGGTATACATTTCTGAGAATACGTTCGATCCAACTCGCAACAATGTTGGCCATGTCCATGTGAATGACTCTAGAAAGCCTTGGTATTTGAGAGTTTAACAGTCTCTTCTAGATAACTGATTTTTTCACTATTCTATCTAATAAAATAAAATAAAAATATTTAAATTAATAAAATAGTCGCTTCAATTAGCCTTCGAATATGCAGCAGCATTGCTCGCCCATTTTAAATTCAGCTGTCAAAGTTTTTTATGAATATATATGACAGAAAAGATTCATTAAAATTTTTATCGAGCTTGTCCTTTGATTTCTTTGAAATTTTCTTTCTCAGAAAATAAATTTTGATAATAATGCAAAATACGGATTTTCCGTGTTTTTTCAGAAAACTTGTTTTGCGTAAAGGACTTTAACTATTCTATATTTATTAACGGGCTTAATTTTCTAAGATGTTATGATAAGACTACATTAGTCTAATAATGCTATAAATATATTATAAACAGTCAAAATTAAAGTAGTATTGTAACATAAATAAAGCAATGTGGAATTTTAAAATTTCCTTTTATTTTTAATTTTGTTACTTTTATATTTACAACAATCTACAACTGTTTTACATTACAATACGAAAAATATATACATAAAGTATATTACAAATTTTATTGGTATTGATTAAATAGTAATACGAGGGCGGTCCCAGAACTCCCTGACCTGACATATAGATGGCGGCAGTAGTTTGAAAAAAATTACTTTGATGAAAAGTGGCAATCTTATAAAACACATGTTATAACGACCTCAGTGAATTTGTAAACATGGAAAAAATGGGTCACCTTCACTTTCATTTCAAAGGTCTCAGTCTAACGAATATTAAAGGGAGTCTGCTCTTTCGTTTACGACCATAAAATATTGGATGGCAGAGTTTAAACGAAGTCGTATGAGCTGCCAAGTCGAACACCGTAGTGGTCGACCAATTAATGTGGCCACACCAGAAACGGCCAAGAAAATATTGAATGATCGCCGGCTGAAAGAGAGTGAACTAGGTGGAATTACAGGCATTTCAAAAAGTGCTATACATCGTATGTTGATCGAAAATTTGGAGATGAAAAAGCTGTGTGCAAGCAAGATGGGTGCCGCGTATGCTCACAATAGAACAAAACCACCAGTTCACATATCCGCTATTGCGATGGCCAAAATCAATGAGTTAAAGCTCGAATTGCTTCAGTACGCACCTAATTCGCCAGACTTAGCTCCTTCGGATTATTTTCTATATTCAAATTTGAAAAAAATGGCTTAGTGGTAGAAGATTTGAAAACAATAAAGAGGTGGAGTCTGTGGTAGATAGCTATTTTAATGAGCTAGATAGTTCATACTATAAAAAGGGTATTAAAGCTATAAAATATCGCTGTGAAAAGTGTCTAGAGCTAAAAGGAGATTATGTTGAGAAATAAAGAAAAATTGTCCCAAATTTTTTGTGTTTTCTTTGTTAGGTCGGGTAGTTCTGGGACCGCCCTCGTATTTAATTATATAATTGTCCTATAACAAGATATTTCAACAAGATGTCTCATTTAAAATTTCCCATTATTTTCTTAGGTGTCAACATGCAACTGTCATTCGTTGACATTTGACAAAGAAGAACTAGGAATTTTCAGACATGGCTCGATACTCGCTCGCACAATGCCATGAAATAAATAGTGTTAAAGAAGATTATGATTTCTCAAACAAAATAATTCTGAGTGATGAGGTTCATTTTCATCTGTCTGGGTACGTAAGTAAGCATTACTGTCGCATTTAGTGCTCCGAAAACCCAAGAGAAATGATCGTACCTACTCTTAATCTCCAACGAATGACAGTTTGTCTATTGGCTATTTTTTTTTTTTTTTTTTTTTTTTTGAAAATGATATTGATGCGACCGTTCCAGTGAATGGATTGTGTTACCGGGCGTTATAGACTGACTTTTTTTGGCCTCTTATCGACGCTATGGACTTGGACGATGTTTATTTTTAGCATTACGGCGTCATGTACCATACAGCTGGTTAAACAATGGCTCTATTGTGTGCAAAATTTTTTGGACGTGTGATTTCTCGAAATGGAGACTTTGAGTGGCAGCCGAGATCGTGCGAGGTATCCTTATTAGAATTTTGTACTTTGGATTAAAATTATATTATCAGCTCTTTACGCAAAAATATTACGGTTTTTTTTTTCTTAATTTAAAATGACACCTCCCTTTTGTCATAGATAACATACCACTAAGTTTAATGAAAACAAAAGTTTATACTACATGTACAGGATGATTTTTGATTTGATTTGATTAAAAAAAAAAACACATAAAATTTAGAGATATGTATTTCAATTTTTTTTTTGAGTCTATAGAACGATGTATATAATTCAATGTTTAAAGATGATTTCATGTAAATGTTGACTGCGACTGCATCTCAAATTATATACATACACTGGGCATACTTTCTACAACATATCGGCCAAACTGAACATGTTTGACAGTAACATGTTACACGAAAACAGTTGAGCTGCCAAAAACAGCGTTGCCAAAAAGAAAGTTGCTAAAAAAATCACCCTATATTACGAATATTATTATTGTCCCAAAAATCAAGCACTGTGATCTAAAATCATGTGTTACTATGATCAATTTTTTTGACTGTCTTCATTTACAAAGACAATTTCAATGGATAACATTAATTATTTGAAGAATATTCGACTATTTTTTTTTGCTATTAGTGACTGGCTGGTTTAGTTTGATGTAATTCATTTATTTGTCTGTTAACGACAGTATTATTAAAATTTTAATCGCTTTTGAATTCGTTACACTTGCCGGCTAATAGATTGAAACAATTTATATGTTAGTTATTTTTATGAATTGAAACCTGAAGTAACAAATATGAGTATACATTCTGTCAAATAAGTACCCGGAAACCGGAAATTCTCATTTTTAATTTTCCCTCTGAGAATATTTCAAAAATTTTTTTTTCCCAGGTTGACACAACTGTCAGCCACTATTCTGTGAATTTTCATTGCTATATGTCATTTAGTTTGGTTACGGCGTCATTAGGAACAAGTCAACCTTTTGTTTGCGTTGCGATTTTTACTATGGATAAAAATATCGAACAAAGAGTTTGTGTGAAATTTTTGTGTGTTTCAAACGAAATTTCTTGTGCCAAAACGTTGAAAATGCTCAAAAAAAAAACATTTGGTGATTCAACCATGTCGAAAACTCAAGTTTACGATTGGTATAAATCGTTCAAAGAGGGGCGAGAAGAAATCGCAGCGCACACAAAACGTTGACTTGATCCTAATGACGCCGTAACCAAACTAAATGACATATAGCAATAAAAATTCACATAATAGTGGCTGACAGTTGTGCCAACCTGGGAAAAATTTTTTTGAAATATTCTCAGAGGGAAAATTAATAATGAGAATTTCCGGGTACTTATTTGACAGAATGTACAAATATGAGTCTACATATATGTATTTGTATGAACTTACGAATATTTGTGTGTATTTAGAGACGATGAATATAAAAACCTGAAATGATTTCTACTTAGAAATAATATAAATTTACACGAGAATGCCTTTTAGCATGTTCGATATTTATTTCAATATACATCGAAATCACATTACTCAAATATGCATAAAGTCTAAATAATTATATGGAAATATGTATTGTATCAAAAAAAAAAAATAATAATAATAATAATAATATTATGTTAATAATATGAACTGCAACGAAATAAAATTTATATCAAACACTTGCTCTGATTGTGTTAGATGATATGAATGAAATTATTGTATTACTCGTATATGGCCAATAAGTAGGTAGCACTCATACGTCGTAGCACATACTATGTAATTTGAATGTCAACAAATAATAAACTAGAGCATCTATACAAGCGTTTGTGATATATAGTATTGTATATTAAATAAAATCAAATTTTAGTTAATCGAATTAGTAATTTGATCTACATAAAGTGTTCAGTACCAAATATGTAAAGCCAGAAAACTAGCTGGTTATTGTGAGTAGGATCTTTAATTATTGTATAATTTTTCAATTAATAAAAATTGTTTCTTTCATTTTTTTAACAGCAGAATATTAATTATTAACTAATGTTTTGTTTTTATTTTATTTATTTAGTTCAATGATAATCCTTATAAGAATAAAATCGATTTAGTTCAGAGGCAATGAACTTTAATAGTGTTTTTTTTTAGTAGATTTTATCGCTCAAAATTTAATCATTGAAATGTAAATAAAAATAACACTGTGGTTACTATTGTTATTATCGTTTTTTTTTTAATTCTCTGACTAGGTCATAGTAATAAATTAAATGCAAGATGCATTTGGCTTAAATGCATTTATATGCAGTTATTTATTGATAATTTTATTATGATTATTAAGTTTAAAATAACAATAATTTATACAAATTTTATAAGTGGTATATTTAGAAAAGTTACTGATTGCATTAATTTTAAAGTAAAATATATAATAGCTCCGCTCCTAATACTCGCATATCTGTCATAATGAGCTCGTGACCAACTATCTTCCAAACAGAAATACATTCCATAGAATTTTGTGCATTTCATCTACATGCCATAGGGCTCAAAGGAGTGCGCATTCTTATTTGCTCAGAGAGCCAAGCTGCCATCAAATCTCACACCTTATGGGAGTTCTCCTCAAAACCAGTCACCGAATGCTTCCTTATCCTGCGAAAACTCTCTATGCGAAATAAGGTCACATTATGTTGGGTGCCGGGGCACAACGGAATTGAGGTCAATGCAGTGGCGGACGAACTAGCGAGAGCTGGCTCGTCTTCTCCACTGGCGGGCCCAGAACCTTTCTGCGGTATAAGCTAGGCATCGGCCAAAGCTATGATAGAAAAACATTACCACGGCAAATACCTACTACAATGGACAAATTCGACAGGTCTCCGCCAAGCGAAAACTCTCGTCAGCTTCAATGCAGATTTTAACAAAATTAGCCTTAGCAGAACAATTCTACTCCTAATAACCGTAATGATCTCTCAGGACATAACTGGTTAAAATACCACCTCCACAAAATCGGACTATCCTCTGACACGGAGTGTAGACTCTGTCTGAAAGAGGATGAAACATCGATCCACATCTTTTGCGAATACCCAGCCTTGGACAGGCTTCGCCTCAAACCCTTTCAGTTTCCCAACACCGGTTTCAATCATCAAAAGTTCGACAAGATCAATTCTATCCTTCATTAAAAAGGTAGAGGAGATTCTAGTGTTGTAAACGGGCTTGGGTACAAAAGATCTCGTTTGGTCGCAGTGCACGTAACACTTGTGGTTGGCTCTCAGAGGTATCAGCTGTAGGGCTCATACACTTTAACAGATCTCGGTCTGGTTTCGCGTGGTCCACTATGTCCTTGCTCCAATGTCACGCTCTCTTTTGATTGATTGATGTAAAAGCTTTTAAAAAGGGCTCTGTGACAAAGCACAGAAAAAGTGAAGTAACAAGAGTTCTACCGTTCGGAATCGGCTAATATAAGTAAGTCCTTCTAATACTGCGTACTCCGGATAGTCTCCGCAATTACTAGCTCTCAGTAGCCGTCTAAATAGTGTAGAGGTTTTCGTTTTTTAAACGATTTTGCCAATTTAATCTACACTATTGATCTATTTGCAATTTTTATTTATTTATTTTTATTTTTTTTTTTCAAAATATAAATTCAAAGTAAAAAACCAGATTTGGTTCTGAACAAATGCACCTATTCATTTTAGTGAATATTGCTTCAATTTTAATCATATTATTATTTATATATTTTTAAATTTTAAATACTTTATTTGAAAACTTGTTTTCTATATTCCCATTGGTATAATTTCTATTATTTGCATTTCATATATACATATTGTAAATTATGGTATTATGTATAGATTAGCATAAATTTAACAATTCATAGATAACAAAGTCATTAAAATAGGTCATAAAAGTGTTTTTTTTTTTTTTTGGGGTATAACAAAAACTACAACAATAGTGTCTACAGTACATGTATATAATAAAGGTTCTAAAGCAAGTTTTTTTTTTAATAGTCTCATAAAATCATAAAATATAAAAATATTTACAAATTCAATATGAATATTAATTAAGCCCAAATTATATATATAATTTAAAATAAAATTATTCTTATTTTTTTTTAATAGCTTTGCTCAGTTGGCAAGCAATTGTCTATGCTTCTAATAATAACACAATTTTGCCATTGTAAATGTTTGTGTCCGAAAAAGCAACAAAAAAGCGGTAACAAAGCCTGGAAGAAATGATGTCACTGGTTTACTGCCCCTTCCGATATAATTTAACACGCAAAACATTATTGGAATTTTTTTTTTTTTTTTTTTTTTTTAGCTTATTTTTTTTTATTGAATCTTTCTTATACAAGAAACTAACAATAAGTATTAAAATCTTACAAACTAAATAAAACTATGTGATATCCCCTACGTTCCATCACAATTTGGTGAGTCGCGAGATGTAGCAATTTTACAGCATATTCAGTGTGTCTTTTCTTTTTAATCGACGATGCCCCTTGCTCAGCAACAATTGCCTAGCAAGGGGATTCGGATGATTGTGTAATTTTTGAATGTAGCTTCTGCAGGACATTGCAACTTCCTCAGAAATTGTGGATACATTTAAATCTCGATGGATGTTAACGTTCCTCATATACCAAGGCGCATTTACAATAATTCGCAGACACTTGGATTGTATTCGCTGCAATTTTTCGATATTAGAGGGAGATGCGGTGCCCCAAAACTGAATACCATAAGTCCAGATTGGTTTCAGGATTGCTTTATATAATAGCACTTTGTATTCAAGATTCAACTTTGATCTTTTGTGTAACAGCCACCATAACTGATTCATTTTAAGCTTGATCTGAGTTTTCTTTGCCTCTATGTGATTTTTCCATGTCAGCCTTCTGTCGAGGTGAATACCCAAGTACTTTGTTGAGGAACATTGTGGAACTGATTGGCCATTAATTTTAAGTGGGGGACATGTATCTAGCCTTAGCGTGAAGGTTACATGTACGCTCTTTGATTCATTGACTTTTATACGCCATTTTGCTAGCCAGATTTCGAGAGAATCGACATGAGTCTGCAGGAGTTTAGTAGCTTCTATGGGGTTAGAGCGAGAGCACAATATTGCCGTATCATCAGCAAAGGTCGATATGAATGTATAGTTATTGTTGGGCATATCTGAAGTGTATAAGAGATACAGTAAGGGACCCAAAACGCTTCCTTGAGGAACGCCAGCGTGAATATCCAATGGATTTGTTGTGTAATCCTTGTGATGTACGAGAAATTGTCTTTTCGTGAGGTAGCTACTAAGCAATGAGGAGACATTTGCAGGCAGTAATAGTTTGAGTTTGTAAATAAGGCCATCGTGCCATACTTTATCGAAAGCTTGAGTGATATCAAGAAAGACAGCTGAGCAATACTTTTTTTCTTCAAAAGTGTTCCTTATCAGAGTTACAATGCGGTGGACTTGTTCTATTGTGCCGTGCTGTTTTCTAAATCCAAACTGATGTTGAGGAATCAGTTGGTTGAGATTAATAAATGGAGTTATATTCATGACAAGTAGCTTTTCGAATACTTTAGAAAGTAGAGGCAGGAGGCTGATAGGTCTGTACGATGCAACTTTTGTAGGGTCTTTTCCTGGTTTTGCTATCATAATAATTTTTGAAGTTTTCCAGCATTTGGGATAGTGTTTAATACGAAGGATAGCATTGAAAATGTGCATCAGATGAATTACTGAAGCCGGAGGTAGCTCTTTTATCATTTTACCGGTAATTTTATCTGGACCAGGTGATTTTTTTGGGTTTAAATCTTTATAAATTGCTTTGAATATGTCCTTTTTTTTAATTTTGAGCGTTATTGAGCAAGGTTGAGAAGTTAATATTGGTAATGAGGACTGTGAAGAGGGTGGATTGGGTGTAAACACACTTTTTAGGTGGTTTGCAAAAGCCAAACCCTTCTCACAGTTGCTTCTAGCCCAATTACCGTCACTCAAACGGATGGGGGAATCAGTGAGAATTGGCCGATTTGATTTTTTTGCTGATTTCCACAAGGAGTAGTCTGACGCTTCACCAGGTGTTAATTTCGCTATGTGCTCTTCTAACTCTTTGTTGTTTTTATTTTTTAAGGCTTGCTTTAACTTTCGAGTGCAGTGCTGTAGCTGTGTTTTCAGATTCGGTGATCTGAATTCTTGCCATTGTCTTCGGAGTCTTCTTTTTTGTCTTACTAGCAATTCAATATCGGCTGGTGTGTATGGGCTATAGTTTGATTGCTTGCATACCTTTGTGCAGGTGGCTGAGCTGAGAGCTAATGAGAGCAGCTGGTTGAATTTTTCGAGTGCTGAGTCTACATCGTGTCCATTTCTTAATACAGTACTCAGAGGAAGATGGGAATTTATATATTTCTTGAATTTTAACCAGTCTATTTTCTTTCTAACGCAATTGCTTTGGGGGCTTGGTGATTTTATAGATATTACCGTGGGTGAGTGGTCAGATGATAGATCATAATTACACTCTGTGGAGATATTTTCCATCTGCAAACCTTTGGCGACTCCAAAGTCTATGAGATCGGGTATTTTCCTCTTGTCCGTCGGCCAATATGTCGGTTGACCATTTGAAATAACATCGTAGCCGTGGTTAGTGATGATTGAACATAGTCTTTTGCCTTTTGGAGTTATTAATCGGGAGCCCCAGTGAGTGTGTTTGGCGTTGAAATCGCCAGCAACCAAGAATTTGCTACCAAGAGTTGAGAAAAATTCTTTATATTGCTGTTCGGTAATACTGTATCTTGGGGGACAGTATATCGCAGATATTACTAGCTTAGAGATGTATTCTTCCAGACATATGGATGTTGCTTGCAAGTAGACGCTACTAAAATCTTCAAGAACATGATGTTTTATTCTGCTTTTTATCAATATGGCAGTTCCTCCGCGTGCCTTACCATGCGGATGATTTGTGGTGTACAGTTTGTAATATGGTATTTGGTAGCAATTTTTGTCAGTGAAATGGGTCTCAGATATCATCATTATGTCGATTTGGCTGGATTCAAGGAATTGAATTAGCTCCAAACGGTGCTGGCTTAAGCCGTTGGCGTTCCAGTGGCATATCTTGAGACAACTCATGGTCTGGATAGCAATGTTTGGAGTAACATCGATTGATTTTTCATCATTTCTTGCATCATTGTTTGCATTGAGTTCATGAATTGGTTCATATTCTGAATCAATGTTTGAAGCAAATGTTCAAGGGTACTTGGCTGTTGGGTGGGCAGTGAGTGTTTCTGCTCATTATTTACATTGCTTTGTTGGTGTGGGTTTTGTTTTAACACGCTAGCGTATGAATTGGTTTGATTCTTGTTTGGGATTGCAGAGAAGAATTGTGTTGCATCAATATTTTGTCTCTTACTTGAGTTGGCTATCTGAGTTTGCTCAACTGGTTTTAGAGGTTGATTGCTAGCGGAGAAATTTAGCTTTAGGGTTGTATATACTGGGCAACCTCTATAATTTGCGGTGTGATTACCTCCACAATTGCTGCATTTTTTCATGCTAGCATCGCCTTTAGATTTTGGGCATATGTTTGATTTATGGAGATCTCCACAAATCACACAAACAGCTGGCAGGGTACAATATGTCTTAGTATGTCCATATTCTTGGCAGTTGCTGCACTGAGGAGGTCCAGTTCTCTTATGGGGTTCTTCGATTGTGATTTTGCGATGCAATAAATATCGAATTTTATATATGGGGTGTACTTCACCTTTTTTTAGGGGTTTTGTTTCAGGCTGAAGCTCAATACGATATAACGGTTGAGGTATATTGCTCTTGTTGAGAATGTTGAATACTGTTTTGGCTTGAAACCCTTCTTCCTGGAGGGCAAGTTTGATTTCGTTAATATCAACGTTGGGTTCGACGCCTTTGAGTACAACGATTAAGCCCTTACTACTTTTTAGCTGATATGTGTAGTAATTCTTTTTTACAGCATCAAATTCCGCTATTACTTTGCGATAATGAGTTTCGCTGTAGATTTGCACTTTTGTTTCCTCAATTTGGCCTTTGCGAATAGGAACAACATGGAAATTCTTTGGTCCAATAAGACTTGTAATTCTAGAAATCAACTTATCTGAGTTGCGTTCTCTCAAGAAAATGGGTGGGGGTTTGAAATTTTTCTTGGAGATAATATTTTCGTCACTTTCATCACCTGAAAGCAGAGCGTATCTATTTTCCGAACTAATAGGGACAGTGTTCTGCTTTTGAATTTTTGTTGAATTCATTTGTTTTGAATTTTGCGGACTTCTCTTTCGCTTTACTACAGTAATGTAGCGATCAATACCAGTTTGAACAGCAACTGGTTCTTTATTAGTCATCGCACTAGTTGCTTTAACTACTGGGTCATGCACTTCAGTAGAAGTGCCGTTATTTGATTGCTTTGATGTTGTAGCTGTTGGTGTTACAGCAGGAGAAGCACATTGTACACTCCACGGTATAGAGGGAGATAGTATATCACGATAGAACAAATTATTTTTTTTGTCTGTATTTATTGTTGTTGCAAAATTTGATGAATTTTTAATATGTGCAGGCAAAAGATTTGCACTGTTACTTTCACTTGTGCAGTGTGTATCAACTGTTTTATTTGATAATGCACTTATCGGGGGGGTTTGCGCGGGTGACTGCAAATTATTGTTTACACACACATTAACAGGCGATTGCCGTTGCCGGAGAGGAGAGCGCTGAACACTCATACTGTAAACAAAATGTTTGCAAATTATATTATTATTTTATTTGTTTTTTTTTTTTTTTTTTTTCTAAAAATCAAAATAAAGACGTCCACTCTTATTGGTGACTTTCGCGAACTGTTGGAATTGTATGGAAAAATTAATGTCAGTCAATGTTTAACAAGATAATTTAGTATGATTCGCTTCCATCAATGATTGAAAAAGTCAACTACTTATATTATGTATTCGCACAATAATATTGCCGAATATTCGTAGAAGCTGATAGCTCTGGCATCTAGTGCTTATTTAATTACAATTTTAATTGTAATTAGAAATATTAAATATATTAAATAATTACTTCGAAATGAGCCACTTTGAGACTGCAACCATTTTTTTTTTTGTATTTAAATTTGGCCCGGTTAATAATTTTTCATAATACTACATATACGAAGAAACCAATGAAGATCAAATTCATTTTTAATTGAGACGAATTTGGACAAATACAAAGTCATTCTATATATTTTTTTTGTTTAAGTTATGTCATAATCTCAATCTATCCAACCATAAAGAAGGCAATCTCACAGGACATACAAAGATCGTGGACACCGTTTGGGGCTCCCCATGTCTTGTGGTCTTCGACAAGATGGATAGAAAGCTAGTCTTCTCCAAACATTGATATGATCCCAAAAGGGTACTCACAGTTATGGTACACTGATGGGTCTAAGATGGAAGATGGTTGTGCGGGGGCCGTAATTGTTGGACCAAGATTTCGGAAAGCAATCGCAATGGGGAAAATAGCTTCCATCTTTCAGGCGGAGGTTCATGCCTTAGAGGTATCTGCGAGAGAATGCATACGCAGGAAAACCAGAATATACAAAAAAAATATGCATCCAAATACCAAAATATGCATCCTGGTACCAAAATATGCATACTGTCGGACAGACAGGAGGCTCTTAAGTCCCTGGCAAAATTCTCGTTTCAATCAAGGCTAGTCTGGGAATGTTTTAAGGGGCACAACTAGTTTGAAATTTTGAAAATTTCGATTTTGCATTTTTCGATAATTTATACCTTTAAAAATAACATATTAAAAATTCAAGCGAAAATTTTTTTATTTCAGGCACTGCGAAGGCTACAATCACTGCAGCAGTGGGAAAACTTTTTTTTTTTAAGACTCAGGAGATGGTGGATAACTTGCTGAAAATCGAATATTTTCATTTGAAAAAATTACTTTGTATTCATTATTTTTAATTTTAAAACATTCGATGCAATACTTTTTTTTTAAACAATTCACAAAAATCACCTTTTTTCAGGCGGTCAAACTACTTGTGCCCCTTAAACTTTTCAATGCCCTGGCAGCAAAGAATCCTGTCACCCCAATGTGGGTGCCGCCACATGAGGGAAACGAAATGGCCGACTCTCTTGCAAAAGAAGGCGCAAGCATACCCTTTCATTGGACCAGAGCCTTTCTGCGGGGTTACAAAGATGTTAAGGTGGATGCTGTTCTTAACCTCAGCAGAAATGACACAAAACTCTACACAGAGTTGCTCACTGGGCACTGTGGACCTACCATATGAAAAGGATAGGTGTGATAGAAAACTATACCTGTCGATTCTGTCATGAGGAGCAGGAAACATCGGAACATATTCTATGCAATTGCCTAGCGGTAACAAGATGTAAAATTCGTTACCTAGGTAACGGAATCTTGACTCCAAATCGCATAGGTAAAATCAAGCACACAGCAATTATAAGATTTATAAATAATCTACAAATGTTTTAGTTGGGCAATAGGCGCACAAAAGATCTTTTAGGTCGCAGTGCAAAATAGCCTGTATAATAATACTAAATATGTCATAATCTTCCCTGCTAATGACATATTTATTTATTGAAAATATTTGATAGAAAAATTAAAAATTTATCACCAACATATACAGAGATTGATTTCTAACTAACGAAAACCTTCAATTCAGTCATTAGAAAATCTTGCATTCAAAAATGTAATATGCTAGAGCATAATACATAATAACAATTCAAACATAAAATAGTTTCCATTATATTATTTCTTCACTTTCTTATATTTAACAACTTCATTTTATTACCATATCGCATATGCATTATATATATAGATGTATGTAGTTAGTGAGAAATATTGAAATTATTAGATAATATTATCAAAGGTTAAAGAAAGGCGTTGATCTTGAAAAAATACTATAAAATATATAATAAAATTTTATTTTAATTAATTATACACCAAATGAGAAAATATAAAAACAATAAAAACCATAAAATTAATAAAATATGTAGATTAAGATCTAACAACAACAAATAAAAAATTTAAAAAATAAAATACACACAACTATAATGATAACAACAACATCAACAATAATGGGAATAATAATGAAATAAATATTAGTAACACAATTAACACTTGATGTACAATACATATCATACAAATAATTATTTGATTTAATTTATAATAAATTTTATTATTGTTTCACTGCTATTGTTGTTTCATTTGTATTCGTATGTTTCCTCATTTATTCATACATACACTCGATAACATAAGAGTACCTACTTTTCATATATGGTACATTTGTAGATTGCATATCTAAATTATAAAATTATATTTAATTGCGAAAATATGTAATGTTTATAGCAATTTTTATTAAAATAAAAAATTTTTAAAATAATAAAAGGAATAAAAATTAAATAAAATTTATTCATATACTCGCATGCATGGTAGGTACATTGCAGCAGCTTATTCATGACTGAAATTTGTCAGGTGCTGCTAAGAAATTAGCTAAATCTTCTTCTTCTTCTTTATCCTAGCCGGATTTCTTTTCATAGTACTTTCCATAAATCTTTCACACAAGGAGTTTGGTTTTTCGGTTATAGTTTTTGTGTACCGGTTGCCACCTGACGTACAAGTCAGTAACCTTGATTCACTGAGGTTGTAGGCGCAGCCGTTGATTCTACGAGAAATTCATCCTCCACCGCACTATACTCTACCACACCCAACATATGTAGCAGAAGCATGCCGTTGACCATACATGTTGGTTCATCCGCCTTCGGTGGACATTTCCGTTTACCAGGACTAGTTTTGCCCAGACCCAACGAAGCTGGTTTGAGTTGCTTATTCCGGCCACTAATCGGTCGCCGTTTTCCACGTCTATTTTTAACAACTATCCGATTAAAACTAAAAATTCATGTGAAGAAAGATAAAAAAATAAACGATTGGAAACACTATGTCTACAGAGTTGTAACTAGGAATGTGATTTTTCGTCTCCACAATTTCATTTACTTTTTCAACATTTTGAAGTTCATGCTGTCTATAAAAATAGAAATAAAACAATGTTTATGGATAGCAATATTTACTTGTCGACATGGTTGAATCACGAAATGTTTTTTTCAACATTCCCAACGTTTTGGCACAAGAAATTTCGTTTGAAACACACAAAAATTTCACACAAACTCTTTGTTCGATATTTTTATCCATAGTAAAAATCGCAACGCACACAAAAGGTTGACTTGTTCCTAATGACGCCGTAACCAAACTAAATGACACATAGCAATAAAAATTCACAGAATAGTGGCTGACAGTTGTGCCAATCTGGGAAAAAATTTTTTTTTGGAATGTTCTCAGAGGGAAAATTAAAAATGAGAATTTTCCGGGTACTTATTTGACAGAATGTATTCCGTTTTTGCTATACGATTTCTAAACCTTTTGGCGCTCGTACAAATTGATCCGCTCTAATGTACATATTACATTGAGGTACAATTCTTTCATAAAATGGCGGAAAATCAGTATTGCAATCAATAACTTCCATAACAAGGTGTTCCTCTAAGTTTTTCTTGTTTCTTAAGAGGGGGGAATAGGGTTCATTCGCGTAAAAAATAGGCATTTTTTGTGTGATTTTTTTTTATGAAACAGATAAAATCTATTTATTAAAACTAATGATACATTATAATATGGCATTTGAAGAATATTTGAAGAACGATCGATGCTGTAGTTTTGAAGTTATGAGGGACACCGACCTTAAAACCTTGAGTTGTGGGAAAATCGCTTTAACGTTTTGAACACTAAAAAATTTGCGATGAAACGTTCAGCGAGTCCTATCGGCTTACCTGACACTGAATCATCGATGTCAGGTCCATAAAGGATGTTGAAATCATCAATGATATCTAAAGCATAGTTTTGCTTTTGTCTACGATGAATCCTGCCTTCTTTTATTTGTTTTTGAGCTTCCTGCTCTGTTCGGCCTATACGTATGGAGTCAGTCGATTCGACAAGTATAAAAATAGTCACAACTTCGTCAATTTTGCTCCGATTGACTTGAAATTTAGACACAACATTCTTGAGATATTATGCATTTATTTAAAAAATGCATAAACAAATTAAAAACTCTATTCCCCCCTTAGCTCAAATTATCACTTCATAGAAAAGAGTCTGGATTCGATTGAAGTCTTAAGAGGAATTTTATCAAGAAGAAATAACGTTCATCCGTGTGAGTAAACTGTTTATGTTTTATATGATAAAGTGTCTGATTTTTATTTATGCTAATGCATTCAGTATTCCGACGAAATCATTGTCTTCATGTGAAATTATGATTAAGTTATAAGTATAATTCTGTGGTGAAGAAATAACAGCGCTCAAAATCACCTTTTTTAAGTTCAAGTTCTAATCAGAAACATAAACTAATATTTATATGTATGCAACAATTTATGTGACACTTTAATATTCATCACCATAAAAATATGATAATTAAACGAAGATAAACGAAAATAAAAAGTTTTCACTTTTTTTTTATTATGCAAAATAGATTGGCTATAAAGCAAAAAAAAAAAAAAAATTAGTGTGTTCTGCATTATGTTCTTGCTTTGTCAAAAATTTTACTAAAACTATGTAGGTGCGTCTGTATATTGTTGTGAGTGACCAAGTCAAATCAGAGGCGCCGGTTTATCATTTATCACTCATATTATGTATACAACAAATTGATCGTCAACCAACAATGACGCTATTGTTTATTGTTAATATTGTTGTCATTTTGTTTGTAGCTTCCAGATGCTTTAACACATAAATATACACCCACGCACGATCATTGGCAACACGGATTAGAATTGATACCCAATGTTACTGGTTACACAAATAATCATTGTGTTTTTTAAAGACTCATTCAATAGAATTCTAGTTTAGGCTATATTTGAGCAATAAAATGAATAAACGTGTTTTTTTTGTGTATTTTTTTTTTTCCAATAATTTTGCAAGCAGAATACATTTAATTAGGAAATTTTCAAAATGAAATTACATACACATTTGTATACGCCTACAATTTGTGTGTGTAATCTCTATTACATGCTCATTATCTCATTAATTTTGCACTACATATCGTTGTACGCCTACAATTTGTGTGTGTGTAATTCCTATTACATGCTCATTATCTCATTAATTTTGCACTATATACAAGTATATCGCTGCTGGGTGTCTGTGTGTGCCCATGCGCTATTTTTTGTGTAGTCGATGCTTCTTATACATTCTTCTTTTGTTTCGCATCTATATAATAATTGCACAAGATGATCACTTTCGCATTCATTCGTATATAGAAATCACTTGAGCACTCACATACATACATAGTACATACATGCGTACAATATGTTAATGGATAGCCAGTAACTATGTGAAATAGAGAAACATAAAATTGTTAGTGTGTCCATAGTTGTTGAAAATTGGCAATTTATTGAAATTTTTTTGATTCAAAAAAAAAAAAAAAAATAAATTTAATCAATGATAGAGCATGACTTGCAAGTTGCACGAAATATAAATTAAAATAAAAAAAAAAGTTGAAAACATTTATTAATCTAGGCGATATTGGAAGTTTATACGAAACGATGGAATATATTTCTATACTGAGAGATATCTCATTTTGTTAGTTTTTTGAGGTTAGAAAGAAAACTGTGGGCGATGTTGGAAATCCGAATTCGAATTCGGACTCAATGACCCAAAATCCATAAAATATGGCTATTAGATATATCTTCGTATAAGAAAGTACCAACTATAAGATTACATGACTATATGACTACTACGCTAGGCCTTGCAGCACCCGACTATTGCCCGAACTGTGGTAATGAGCAAAAACCGGAATTTATTACTCTTCTTCATTGTGAGTGCCCGGTATTTGTACGCCATAGAATGATTTATTTGTGTAGACACTTTAAATATGACTTCAATGAGCTGGATTACTGCCAGCTGGCGAACATACTTCGATTCGATGGTTTTCGACATTGAGAGTTGTTGTTGCCGTTGTTGTAGCAATTTAAATTTGCGTCATCATTAAAAAGTACATTGTCATTCGGACTTTTTGTAAGTTCCTGTCCACTAAATAGAGCAATCTCTATAGAGTTTATCCACAGTTGTAGTGCGGTAAGATTAGTGGGGTCCAAGGGGTAGTTAAATAGGTGTAACGTATTCGTCCAGTATATTGTCATCAATATCGGCGAGATAAAAATTGAGAAACTAACTGTATGTCGACCTGAGTTGTGGCAGAGTGTACTTTGTTTTCGTAGGCAATGGTTTTTCTACTTTAGCTAAAGATGAGTTCTTCCGTTGAGGCCTATGTTTCACTTATATAAACGCGTCGTTGTTGTTGTTGTTGGAGCAGCAAAAATACGGAAATGCTTTGTTTGGACCTTGGTCAACCACGTGGTCCAGTCCTTCCGGTACGTAGACCCGTCTATTCTTGGTAACGCATCGTAGCAGTTAACGCTTCAGTGTTCAAGTATTTGATAGCAGCAGTATACAAGTTGTAGTCCAGCTTGGTCTTGGTTCGTCAGATTTTGTATGTTGTCGTCACAAATTGTCAGGTGGGGAGTTCCGTGAGAGCATAATTTGGGTGCTTGTCCATATGGTAGGCCAACCAGAATTTTTTCGGTAGCAGCTCATTATGTTTTTTCATTTTCAGCAGTCTTGTCTTTTCGTGCAGATGATCTTCCTGTGTCTTGAAGTTTCATCCATTGATGGCTGGAGTCCAGACTGGAGCCGGATATTTGAGCCTCGTGAGTATCGTGAGTGAATTGCGGCGGCACTATGAGCCTTATTTGGTCTAAGCCTCTACTAGCTATTACTGGATTGAGCATTTTTTTTATTTATCAAAAAATTCTGATGCTCCTGATGATTCTGATGATTCCTTAAATATGGATTCCAATCTCTAGTCGTAGTAATTTTTGCGCGATCTATGGGCGAGAACATCAATGCAATTTCTGATTTAATATGGAAATTACCGAATAAGAAATCAAATATATGTCTCAAAAAATATATATTTTTATTGTTATTATTATTCTTCTTGTTATTAATTGAGTAGATTGGTCTTAGGAGCACCATATTCATGACGATGAAAAGAAGTTGAAGGCTCCACTTTTGTGCATTCAGATTGACTTACAGGGATAATCATTTCAAAAATAATATCTACGAACTAACTGAGTGACCTATCAATTATCACCATATCTACCAGGACTTTCAATCGCACTTAAACAAATTACGATTTTGCAGACTGTATGTGTTTTCAACAGAATTTATTTATTTTTTTTTTTTAATGTCATCTATCTAAACATTGTCTATGTAATTTATTGTGCAGTATAATATTTCATATACCACCTTGATCAAAAAGTTCCCGGAATAACCACCATGTGACACTCCCATCGTTCCAATTTGAGTTCTGTTTTTTTTTTTTTTTGTTAAATTGGTACATCTGTTGTTGATATTCGCTTTTAATCTTAGCGACGTAGTAAGGTGGTATTTAAAAAAAATATTAATATTTCAATTTATTGGTCAGATATTTCTTCACCATCAATAAGCTAAAAAAGTAGAGCGCATACATATTTATGAAGTGTATACCACAGAAGAATACAAGAATACTTTCGATTTCATCTTAGCTCAATAAATTTGTATATTCATACATATCTGTATTCTCTATTGCATATATTCCATATATATATATATCTATATATTCTTGTATATTTTATGAATGATTACATCATAAATTTGTTCATAAGTTTTGTTTATACAACTTTTTGATTGAGAAGACAATATTTATTTAAATAGTATATTATATGAAAAGAAAATAATAATTTTAATAAATATAATGACTCATGAGTAATAATGGAATTTAAGCTATAATTACGATTATACATATGCCAATTCTTTGATATCGTTCATAATGTTTTTTTTTGCTTGCAATATTACTATTGCTGTGAGAGGACTTTCATATACGTTATTAAATATTAATAAATTATTATATTTTACATAATACCCAGCAGTGTGTATATGCATATTTTTATTGTTATTCATAATAAATTGATGATTTTATTAATATTAAAAATAGTTTTGATTTTGTTAAATTTTTTTGGGATTTTCCATTTATAAATATTTCTCATATGTATCACCTTGTTTTATAATGAAATAAGCATCAAATTGATATTTAATTTATTCGTGAAATAACAAAATAACTACGAGTGTATTGATGCGTGATACATTTTACTAATTTTTGAGAAAACATTTCAATTTTTTGCATTTATTTTTTTCGTTGGTTAAAATTCTATTTTTATATCAACATTTGAAGAATTTATGCACTTTTAAATAAAAACAAACGTGAAATTATAAAATAATTATTTCGACAAGCATTTTGCAATTTTCTAAAAGTGTTGACAAATATTTTCTATACTTAATTTATACGAATTAATAAAATACAAAACTCATAAAGACAAAATTTATAGAGTATTTGTTGAAAAAAAAAAAAGAAAATATTTTTAATAAATATATATAACATCTTTGTGAATAATTTTTAAATTACAATCCACAAATGAATACATTGAACAACTTTTTATATGAGAATGAACATACTTGGATTAATACTAAATATAAATACCCACGAAATTAAAATCAATTTTAGTGTAACATATTATATTCAATTTGAGAATCATTGTCTTCATTGTATCATTTATTGGTTATGATTTGTACTGTAATGGAAAGACATGTTTTGATGAGCCAACTCATACTATCAATAATTCATATCACCCACGATTTGATCGATCAATGAATATTTATAACTTAATCACTTTCCTTAAAACATAATTGAATCTAATTTATGTTGTCTTTAAGATTTGAGAAAACAGAAGAAACACAAAAAAAAAAAATGCACAACCTTAAAAACAATACAAATAAGAAATTAAGCCTATTCGTTCTTGCTTTGTTGGTGATGATTTCGAAACGAAAATAGAAAATTGTATATTCAAAAAAAAAAAAAAAAAATAAGAAAATATTCATATGAGTTCAATTTGGACATAAACCACCACATGTATTGCCATTAATAGATATTCTAAATTGTTTTTTTTTTTTAAATTTTTATTTTTTCTTTATTAAATATTTATTAATCATAATACTATTAGAATTTTTGTTTTTTTTTGTTTTTGTAAATAATAAATGTGGCGCGTGATGACAATTTGTCAAGTGTTTATTGCATATTTTGGTGTGACAATATTGACAAATTTAATAGGTGTGATTTTATGCACAGAAGGTTCAAGCACTAACTACTGAGCTATAGTATTTAACACCCGGTATTACTAGAACAACATCATTTTTTCAGAAATAAAAAAATAATTATTGATGAATTTTACCATTCGAAATCGACCGCTTACTAGCCAATATTTACCCATCCATTTTAATCGATTTTACCAGGTGTACAAGCTTAAATCCGCTGTCCAGGCCTTTTTTACCCAAAGCACGGCGCAATTTTACTAGTTGTTAATGGTAGCGGTATGGGGTATGGGTGCCGTAGCTCAGTGGTTAGTGTGTTCGCCTTCTGATCTGTAGGTCGTGGGTTCAATCCCCGGCTTATGCATAACAAATTTAATATCGAAAAGATTTTTCTTTCGAATGGTACCCACCTGTCGGCAAGCAATTGGCAATTCTTCCGACAGTAACAACTTGCCATGAAAAAGCTTCTTAAAGAACTCTGTGACAAAGCTCAGAAAAAGTGATGTCACAAGTGTTCTGCCGTTCGGAACCGGCTAAAATAAGTAGGTCCCTTCTAATACTGTCCAAATTTAAGACGCACAACAGTAATGGAAGAGAAGCTCGGCCAATGAGTCCTTTGGGGCTTTAATTGCCACGTATTTATTTTTTTTTTTTTTTAATGGTAGCGGTGAGCATTGATAGTTTCACCAGGTTTCAACAGCTCGTATTAGATGATATTACCCTGCTGATCCCACCAAACGCACAGCATCGTCTTGCGTTCAAAGTGATTTGGTCCTGGAGAAGAAATTGCTGGTTGGCCGGGATCGACCCACGATTTTTTTCGTTTAGAATTCTCAAAGCATATTCACTTTTCATCGCAAGTCACCACAAGATGCAGGAACGACTTTCTTTTTTTGTCTAGCAAGCAAGATTTCGCATGTGTTTTGGCGTCGCTCCATCTGCCTATCGTTCATTTCATGGGGTACCTATTTTCCAAATTTTTGAACCTTCCCCATGGCTCGTAAACGTATGGACATGGCTTGTTGAGTAACACCTAACTGTTCGGCAAACATTTTTTACGATTCGGTGTCGGCCTCACCCAAAAGAGCCTGCAAATCATGGTCCTCGACTCTTCTGGGTCTATTTTCACACTTCTTGTCACTCAAGTCAAAATGGCCTTTTTTGAACCGACGAATCCAGTCCCTGCAAGTGGTTGCCGATAGCACACTGTCTCCACAAGTATTCGATGCGATTCAGCAGCAGCAGATTTCTTCAAATTGAAGCAAAAAAGTAGAGCTTCCCGCATATGTTTTTTTTTTTCTGGCACGAAATTAGACATGATTATACGAGGAAAAATGTGTGTTGTTGTATGAAATTACTGATAATGTTTACTAGTTGATGTAAACAGGTGTCGAACTCATAGCTCAATATGCTCACTAACACCATCTACGAGCAAACAGCTTGTACATCTGATAATCTTAGTTCGCTCCAGTAGTTCTCCCTTTCATTTGCGGTTAGGATTATCTTGATGACGGAGAAGCATCATAAATTAACTTAATTCAAAAAATTACCTCCAAATCAAGTATAAATAAAAATAACAAAAAAAATTTGTAATGAAAATATCATTTCACACTATCATTTGAGAGGGAAAACTAATCAATTCATTCATTGTACGTAATAATAAACCTGAATTGAATGAAATTAAATTATGATTATAATTTTCTTTTTCAACATACATAGGCCTTCGGCAGATATAACTGCAATTAATCAAATATATGAATGAATAAATATATAGTATCAGTTAGCTATGGGCGCAATATATATAAATACATATATATCTATTTTACAGAAATATATCTCACTATTCATATTACACAAACTTACGAAATTGTAGTAAACAATATTTGGTTGCTCTTACTCTTTTCTTTATATACATACGAGTATATTCGTATTAATAACTATATATTTTTCACTTTATTGTCTTTTAATTTCATTTTCAATCAATAACAATAACAAAAACTACATACAATAAAATTTTGTGTGGTTTTGCCGGATATTAACAATATATGACTTAATTTTTGGTTTTGTGTTTTGGTATTATAGTCTGATTTTTGTTGTTACTCATTCACGTTCATGACTTTGGTCACGATATATTTTTTAGCAACAAAAAAAAAAAAAAAAAAAAATTTATAAAACAATCGAAGAAAGAAAATAATGCAGACAAATGAATATATCTCAGTTGTATTCATTACATATTTTTGGCGTCATATTATCAAAAGAGTATCATCAATTTTGACCATTTTATTATTACTGTGGTTTATGTTATATTCGATAGTCAGAAATTATAATATCATACATACAACTTCAATGAATCATATCTGTATGTAGGCTTTTATTTATTTTTTTATTTTCCTATTGTCAAATTGTATATATAAATCATGTAGTTTTGGAGTTATACATTTCATATCATATGATTATAGTTTACAGAATTAACTTCATTAAGAAAAGTTTTTTAAGTCAATTTGTAGTTTCGAATTACAATACGCATATGATTATGATATTCTCGTGAGGTGAGGTTTTTTTTTTACTCATAGCCAAAATCCTTGAGTTCATTTTCAGTTCGTTTTCAACAAGTGAACTTTTAAAAGAGAGAATTTGAACTGATTTTTTGTGCATCTGAACAACATCTATAAACTAAATCATTCTCATAGCCATAAATTCATAATTTTCAACATCAATTAGTTAGTATTTTTTTCAACCGATTCGCAAATTTCGATTTATATTGTTTTGAAAAGAGGAAAAAGAGATAGTAATGCGGTCCCAGAACTACCCGTCCTGACATATAGATGACGGCAGTAGTTTGAAAAAAAGTGTGGCAACCTTGTGTGTTTTAAGTTTCACGTTGTATAGTATTTTTTTTTTTGGAGCCATCGAAAGTTAACGACCTCAGTGAATTTGTAAACATGAAACAAATTGGTCATCGTTATGTATTTCAATACTTTGACATATAGATGGCGCCAGTAGTTTGAAAAAAAATGACTTTGGTGAAGAGTGGCAACCTTATAGAACATATATTTTAAGTTTCAAGGCGCCACGTTGTTTAGTATTTTTTTTGGAGCCATCGAAAGTTAACGACCTCAGTGAATTTATAAACATGGACAAAATTGGTCACCGTTATGTAATTCAATACTTTCATTGGAAAGGTCTCAGTTCAACGAATATTAAAGCCGAGCTAGATTATACTCTGGGGGTCTGCTCCTTTGTTTACGACCATAAAAACTTGGGTGGCAGAGTTTAAACGAGGTCGTACGAGCTGCCAAGACAAACACCGTAGTGGTCGATCAATTGAGGTGGCCACTCCAGAAACGCTTAAGAAAATCCACAAACTGGTATTGGATGATCGCCGGCTGTAGGTGCGTGAGCTAGGTGAAATTACAGGCATTTCAAAAAGTGCTATACATCGTATATTGAACGAAAATTTGGAGATGAAAAAGCTGTGTGCAAGATGGGTACCGCATTTGCTCACAATAGAATAAAAACACCAGTTCAGACTTCCGAATTGCTTCAGCACGCACCTTATTTGCTAGATTTAGCTCCTTCGGATTATTTTCGATTTCCAAATTTGAAAAAATGGCTGTAATGAGCTAGACAGTTCATACTATAAACAGGATATCGAAGCTATAAAATATCGCTGGGAAAAGTGTGTAGAGCTAAAAGGAGATTATGTTGAGAAATAAAGAAAAATTTTCCAAAATTTGTTGTGTTTTCTTTGTTAGGTCGGGTAGTAGTTCTGGGACCGCCCTCGTATGTCGATATTTCGCTATTTCTAAAAAAAATTGACAAAAAGCACATACACCCATTTTATCCAATGACATTCGAATCAGCATACTTTTAAAATTTCACCTATATCAACACTCACATTTCATAAAATTTTTACAGTATTTGATGTTTGAATGTCTGCTACTGTTCGACTTATCATTTGAGCATTACTACATATGCGAATATGATGGCAGCATTAAATGATTTTGATATTTTTATGAATGTGCTAGTAAATTTATGTAATATTCCATTTCGATGCATTTAAAAAATTTTAATAATATTAATATATTTCACAAAATTATCATCGCTTTATTAACGCTTTTTTTTTAGCGCTCATCGTGCTTATTTAATATAAATGATTGCTTATTTATGCAGGTAAATTTTACTAAATACTCGTATTAATTAGGTGTACAATTATTTCAAAATATTTTATAAATATGTCGAGCGAAAATGATGCAGTTTATTCTCTCTCTCTCTCTCTCTCTCTTTCACTCTATTTTGATTATATATATTAGCTATTATTTATTAAAAATGAATTTATTGATTATGGTAATGATTTTGCTCTACACAAAATATTGAATTGTATATATTCATATTACAGGTGATCATATAAATATGATTTTAATTAATAAATTTAGATTTTATATTAATAAAAATAATTATGAATTTTATGAAAAAATTTCGAATAAAAAAAAAAAACAGAAACAAGAAAAACAAATCAAAGGTAATTATTAATTAAATATACTAAAATGAGAAATAAACATAAAATTTACAAATTTATACATACATATTCATATAATCACATATGTATTAGAAATACACTTAGAGTCAACTTACATATATACAGTGGGCAACACAGACAAGCAGCAAACAATCAACGAAACAACTACTTACTTATACAAATTTCAAATTAATTAATTAAGTTTTATGTAATATTTTGAAGAAAACAAAAATACAACATCCAAATGTATGTCTTTATAAAATT